>BMAW01047374.1:0-21747 GCA_019974015.1 Nephila pilipes | reverse complement strand
ATATATATATATATATATATATATATATATATATATATATATATAGTGGAATACAAGCTCTCCTATTTTTTCCATAATTATTTTTTGATTTTATTTTAAAAGAAAATATTCGCAAAATATCTGAAATACGAAAAGAATCATGTTTTACTCTTAAATAGTTTTGTGGAACTTTACTATTTCCATCACATAATGAGTTCATGATTTAAATATTGGCATTAAGGTATAGTTTTATATTAATTACTGTTATTCTAAAATCATTTCACTCATGCTTACTATCTCTTTTGCAATCCAGAAATTTGTCTATAAATTTATTCTTAGGGAAAGAACTAAGATGACTTTTAACTGTAAATGAAATTTAAAAATGCTAAATTTATAGATGCTTACACAAAGAAATAATTACCTATCGAAATAATTGTTCAAATTTCATACCCGTCAGATCAGAACATGCTTGAATTATTTCGGAATAGATCTTTTTATCTGTCATGTTTCACAATTTAGTATTACTGCTCTAACCTTATCGGCTTTGCCTGAGAAAACCTCAACGAATTTGGCAAAGTCCCAAAGCAAGTAAGGGGAAAGTTCATTTTTCAAAAAGTCAAGGATGTCATAAAGTCAAGTCCTTCAGAAGAATCTGGATTGGAAGAACAGGCTTAGTATATTTGCATCATTGTTTTGTAACACTTAGTACTGTGAGTCTTTACATTATACTGGTTAATCTAAAACTAAAGTACTTGTTCAACTAGATGGTAAGTGGGAGCATGTGTGTTAAGCTCAATGTAAAAATAGATTCGAAAAACACACACATACAGGTAAATTACTTGAAATTTCAAAATATGTTTTTGATACAGATGTTGTGAATCAAAAATTAATTACTTTAGAATTTTATTTTCATCGTATTTTCAAGTTTTATTTTTTCATATAAACATTAGTTTACATTGAATTGGTGGTAATTCAACAATAACAATTCGTAAATACTGCAATAAGATGTGATGGAAGTTTTTTACACTGTAGGAAATTCAAGCGAGTTATTTAAATTTCGATAAAGTTCAAAATTCCTTATCCTACAAGAATAAAATTTATATTATCATTAAAAACTGGCAAATGTAATTTATGCATTATTTTAAATTAAATCTTAATGTCACTAACACACATTATGGTAAATGTGCTGTATTATGTTAAAAGACAGCTAAAAATATAAACCACATAATCGTTCAAAGTTTTAAAAAACAAGAAACAATGGCATACATCTTATAACCTACTAATATAATTAATTTCCTTTACCTTAAGTATACAAATTTCTGGAAGGAATTGATGTATCTCTTGAAAACAAAAATAATTGTATTGGTTTTATCCTCCTTTGATAAAAATTCCGCAACAAATAAAGTAGTGGACTTATATTTAAAATTATTTATGTTCGAGATCGAGAGACCATGAAACACAAATGACGCTAATATTCGAAATCTTTCTTTGTTATTGAGAATTTTATTTTATTGATGATAAAACATTGACCTTCAAAAGTCTAAGTACAAGCCGCTTATTGATATTCACCGTTGGAACATTGAAAATAAAGGTAAAAATTAAAGTTTCTATGATTGACCACAAATTACTTCAATAAAGCCTTATGAAATAATTTCGTCTACCACTATTTTTAAACAAAATTCGAAATTTTAGTAGAAATCGAAGAAAACAAAAAAATACCTACTTTTGTAATTTATGTGATTGTTTATTTGTTCTCTCTCATTTGTTGATATTATGCTATTCGCGATTTTCTCTTCACTAACCTTGGGAACCTTTCGGTAATTTGAATTGCATAGAATTTCAACTCCTTAGTAATCAAGTGAAATTTGATTAGATAAATTTAATTATGATTACATTAAAAGTGTGGTGAACTGAATGAGACATAGTGATATATAAACGAAATATAATTGAAAAGAAAGATTATGGAATTTGAGGATAACGACTAGCTGATAGTGAATGAATTAATCATAATTATTCTTCAGTGAATTATCGTAATTAATCGTATGTATTAAAATTAGCTGGAATATACTCTCATCAAAATAACAGAAGTTAAATCAGCTATTATCGAGAAATGCTAAAATCAGTGATCAGTGAATTGGCAAGCTAAAACTGTATTATTTAAATATAATGTATGATTAACTGAGTTAATACGGATTCGAGAGAAAGACATCTTGAGTACTCTTTGATAGATAATAAAATGCTCTATACTTCTCTTATGTATCCCTAGTTGGACTTCTGCAAATATTGTGTAATTAATTAGTCTTTCAGATGGCTTTAGAGTTAAAAATAATGATGGAAATACGTTACAATAATAAAATATTATTGACTACATCTAGGAGGTGTCGCTTGTCCTATTCATTCAGATAATGAGTAATCGGAAGTTGAAATTAGTTTATCACAAGGTATTGTTGCTAGATGTCCTAATTAGATTCTTATCGTGGTCTAAAGATTCAGTGTCAAAAAAGCCTGTTATAGACCTCCCATAGACTACAACCTTTACGCAAAATCACTTTCTAGCCCTTTTCGACCCGAAGGGGAGATATCACTGATATTTCTCTCAGCTCAATTCAGATCATTATTCTGTATACATGTGAACAATATCTGCAACAACAGTGTGCAAACGTCTTCACAATCAAAGATTCTATGCTAAACAACTTCTTATGTATGTGTCTTTTAATATACTGCACAGAATCAAGGGTTATTTACGTTGATAAAGTAGCCACGTTGATTGTACCGAGTAACAATGAATTTTTGCACTATTCACAGACAAGTTCCGTTTCACTTTGGGGAGTGATACTGGTTTTATATGTCGATCTGTAGGAAATAAACCATCACACATAACATTCTTGGAATACGCAGTTATGGAGTAGATAGATTATAGTTTTGGCTGGAATTTCTTTCGGTCAAATCGGAAAGTTGAAATAATATAGTTGAAAGACACAGTTATAGAGAAAGTGTTTTGGCTGGAATTTATTTCTCTCTAATTTAAAAGTAGAAACAAAAATTATACTGTTGAAAGACATAGTTACAGAGAAATAGGAATTATGGTTCTGTCTGGAATGTCTACCGTGGTCTAATCTAACATTGTTGAATAACACAGTTTCAGAGACGGTGGGATAATGGAATTTATTTGAGTTAACTGCATGCGTTCCATGAAGGAACTCGTACCACTACTGTAATATTTCATACCAAATTATGATCCCTGCTTCATATATCTTACTATATTATTAAGAAAATGAGATGGTGATTCCCTGTGGAGATTCTCTGGTGAAGGGAAAGATGCAATTACAGAGACGTCATCAGTTAGCAAAAGAGAATTTAAGTAATTACTATAGCCTTGGCAATGGATTTAGAGACCATTTAGCGACTTTTTCTAGAAACTTGGCAACTTTTGTGACAAATGGAAAGATATTGATTGTGCTGGAACCTAGACGAAATATTGAAGAAAGTTACAGACGTTCCGTGAACATCATACCTAACCGGAAGACGTATAAATAAGCTTAGAGCTACCGTCTGTCTTTGAAATCTATTGCAGTGATCTATTGGAAAATCGTCTGAAAGTTGTCGGCACTTCAAGTGAAGTGTGCCAGGTGAATTTGTGAATAAGCAGCTGTACCTGCCGGGAATTATCGGAGCTTGCCTTGGAAGTGCAGAGAGTTACTGCGGAGGTAGTCCGCAGCGAGTGTCAGTGTTGAGCTGAACATTACTGTCATAATTGCGACTGTACTTAACCCTTTCGCTAACAGCGTATCACGGGCGATACGCTCCGTGAATGTCTTCTACGGCCCAACGTATCAATAGAGATATGCTTGATGAGAACGTTTTATTCGACTTATTAATGTTTCTATACGGCGTTACAATATCGCGAAATCTACATAGATAAGTTATTTGGAGTATTGACCTTGGTGATATGGGCTTGGATTTCACTTCTGGCAACCAGGAGGGGGTTAATTGTTAAAAGCATGAGTTGCGGAGTGGCTCTTTAAATGTAATGGCATGATTTAAAGGGTGCACTTGCTTTCAGTTTGTTTTTTTTCTTTCTTGCTTGCTTCTTAGAAGTTCGAAGGAGAATTTATGGCCCATTGTGAAGGTTAAGGCTTTTGGTAGCAGATGTTCTCAGCTGTTCGTTTCATTCGGTCGGTTTTTATTTGTAGCGACAGTCATGACAAAAAGAAAGTATTTATCTGATACTGAGATTTGCGAAATAAGAAATGAATCTGACAGTAATGTAAGCAAAAATAATCAAAATCAGTACATAGACATTAAAGTAAAAAGAAAGGGGGGGGGACTAAGATGCGTCCTTTGTTCAAAACCTTGCTTGAAGCGCCAAAATATGTGTGTAAGACATGTGACGTTGTACTAGGCATTGAATTTTTTTTTATAAATATACCATACAGCAAAATAAGATTTATCTTTTGTATCTATATGTCCCATGTAATAATACATATGTTATGTAATATATGTAAATATTAATTTGCATTTTCTTTAAAGTATGATTTTTTATGTAATTTTATGTATAAAATTTTCAATTTTCGATTAAATACTTTTTTTTATTTGTATATATAAAGTTTAATGCATTTTAAATAATATATGTAAATACCAAAATATTTTGATAAATAGCGGATTTTAGAGAATTTTTTTTTCACGAATTAGGCTTAATATCTAAAACCATCTGGGCACAGCGCGACACTCCGCGATAAGAAGCCGCGGGCCCAGATAAGCACTTATTTTTTCTCCCTCCGGTAGCGAAAGGGTTAAGAGTGTGTATTCCTGTACCCTTGTCACTAAATTTAGCAAGCATTGTACATCTTGTTTGTATTGTTATTCTTCAAGCTGTGATACCTGAAAATTGTGAATAAAGTGTTATTTGTGGTTATCCTCAGAGTTGGATTTGATAATGCCCATTGTATGAGTTTCATACTAATGGATTATAAACTCTATGAGTTAGGTTTATTGATGCACATCTCTTAAGATCATAGTTGGAAAGAGTATAATAGACAGTTCGATATGCAGATCTTATGCCGATAGAGCATCTTAGGAATTACCTCAACGTTTTGGTGACTGCCTTAAGACATCCTTATTACTAATCATTAATTGAACTAGTAAAAAGATATTTTTATATGTGGATGTTGCCTTCATTCCAGAGTCCAATACCTTGATTCACAATATCGGAAATTGAGTCCACCATTCCATAACACGTAAGGATTGATTTAAAAAATTTTTCATTAAAATCTGTGACTTATTTTTTTATCAAACAGTAGAATTTTGCAGAGAAATACATTTTTTTTTCTTAATCATACTTGATTTCCAAATTAAGTTAAATAGAATTAGCAGTTTAAAGCTTTATTTTTCCAATTTTCATTTTCTTAAAACGTATAGTTTAAAACATAAAAAAACTGATTGCACCTTAATTTTTTGAGGCCAATGTAATTACTTATATCGTAGAATCAATAAAAATAGATTTTTAAATAAAACTTATTTTCAAAATCTTTAAAAACACCATATTTTTAAAAAATGTGTATGATTTTAAAATTGAAAATACCACTGGTCTTCCAAAGATTGCTTGTTCCTCTCAATGAAATGATTAAAAGCTAGTATACGAAAATTTAAGACATGTTTTGAAATTGATTGGGAAATTTGAGGTGCATCTTTTCTTAGAGCTAGAATAACTTAGAGAAATTATTGCGGTATTATAAATTTATGTTTCCCTTCACATTTCAGATGGAGAGAGTATATTGAAGCATTAGTTTAGAATTGAATTTGCAACTGTGGAGTTTTAACAGATGTTGCTCTGACACATTGGTGTCATTCATGTTTGTAAAAGTTTTAAATCTCAAAGAAAATATTTTTAAAAATATAACTAAAATTTTAATGATACCAAAGAAACAACTTTCTTATTTTTTCTGTGACAACCTCTAAATAATTATAAAAAAATCAAACTTGCTTTGAGTTTATCCTTTTCTTTTTCATATATATTTTACCCTGTGGAGACCAATTTGTTTATAAAAAATTAAATGCTCATTTTACAGAAATAACGAAAATCAGGTTTTTTTTGTGAAAATATTAAAAATTTATAAACTTAATTCTGTTTGAAAAATCAATGTTACGTGCTTAAGTTATCTTCCCTGGTTTCTCAAGATTTCAACTTTTTCCGGAATAAACCATAAAAAAAATTATATTATTTTTTTAAAATTTAGTATGAGGAGAAAGTATAATAAATAAAATCACCTCGTGATGAACTATACAAAATTAGAATAACGCGAAACTAAATTTATTTTTTTTTTCGAATTAGTTCCTCAAAATTACTCAATGAAGCAGAGACAAGAACTAAATGTTAAGTGGAGAAACGTACGTGAAAATTATGCTTTCTTTTAAAAATTATTGTTTTCGAATAGCCCAAGAATACAGCATTTGCTTAACCAAGAACACAAACATACAGCCACTGTAGATAAATAAACAGCTAAAGAAGGTATGAAATTATAACGCGTACTATTCACAGGCAATAATGCATTGTAGTTAATAACTCAAATATTCTTGTGGCTTTTCTAGGGAAAGAAATCTAAACTACTTCAGGGATCTAAATTGTAAGAATCGTATTTGAAAATATTTAGAATTTCGCAAGATGTTTCATCTTTTGCATTATTGTCTTAAAATCGTACAAGCCTTTTACTTAAAATTGATAACTTCAGGTTCTTTCTTTAAATTGAGAAATATATTATTAAAAATATTTTATATAAATTTATTATTGTAAAGAGGACGAAGTATATTAAAATTTAATAAATTAAATTTCAATCATATATATACATTTTTTGTGTTCAATATTTAATAATTGTTTTTTATTATATTTAATTATCTATTACAAAAGTTCATTATGTTCATTATTATTTCAAGGCACAGCTTTTCCTGGGTCCAATTAATGGACGGTATCGCCTTAGTTGACAGTTAGCTGGAAATTAAGGATATTCTGAGCATGGATTGGCCATACAGATCACGTGTCCTTACACTTATACAACACGTCTCAGTAAATCTAGGGAAAGCAATTGCATTTTGTCTTTCTCCTACAAGAGCCATTCCCGAGCTAAAATCTGCCTTCCAGCAGGAATGGGATCGACTGCCATAGGCTCTCCTCAATTGCTTCCTGACCAGCATGCTGTCAAGCAGGGTGACCGATATGGATGTTAGAATTACACCACGCTTTATACTTATTTTCTGTTCGAAATCACTGCTGGAATTTGGACATTCCTACTCCGTAAGCTTTACTGATCATCATGCTTACATAAAATGAATTTTTAATGGAATAGCTCTTTCTCTATTATAAATGTATATTTATCCCAAAAGTCATTAAATTATTCATAAAATTTAACATGATGTGAAAATTTCTTAATTTTCCACTCGATTATAAGTATATATATACGTGACAATATATACACTAGTTTACAAAACATAAGATCAGATAAAAAAAAAGATATGAAAGTTCTGATGAGAGTGTATAAGTCTTAAGATCAAAACTTATACATCATATTGTGCCGCAATTCCTAAAAAAAATCAACTTCTTGACATGCAATTCACGCTAGAGGCACAATGTAGCACTTAAAGGTATGTAAAAGCATAGTAGCCAAAAAATGAATTGTACGTATACATTATGGAAGAAAGTAAAAATAGGCCTTTTTGACAGAATAACGTTAGAAAAAATCTTTTTCTCGCCATGAGGAAAGAAACAAACCTAAGTCAGTTAATAAGGGAAATGACATTCCCTAACTATAATGGTTGAGTTTCATTGTATGTTCATACTCAATACTAAATTATCCAGCAGTTCTTGATGTAGGAGTTGCTACTCTTCAATGAGCTTATGTTTCAGCTATCTGATTTTCACCGGAGGATACAATCTTGCTGACAGGCGTCTCCCCAAAGTATCCCAAACATTTTTATAGGATTTAAATCAGGAGAACTTGCTAGTCAATCCATTCTGCAGATATCCTCACTTTCTAGAAGTTCCTCAACAGAAGATGTACTTTGTGGACGTGCAGCGTCGTCTACAAAACTAAAGTCTGGATCAATAACACCTCATAAAAAACGCACATCTGAGAGATAATTTGATCGCAATAACGGTCATTTATAAGTTAGCCTCTGTCAAAAATATGGAGTTGCATTCGTCTATTCAGCATAATGCCTATCTAAACAAGGCTCAGGCTTCGTCATCGTCATTTGACCAAAGTTGAAAACTACGAGTTCCGTCGCCAACAGCTCTGGTGTTACCACTCAATGCGATATTAACAAGTAATCGCAATTTCTACTTAAGCACCATAGGACACCCCAAAAGTTTATTATCTAATGTTAGTGCATGAAACCGTGTCCCTCCCTCCATATCAACTGACGCTGAGAAAGGTTGCTGAGACTGAATCGACTCACATCAGTAAACAGAACGTGACTTCATTGAGGAGATATCCAGTCTTTGTGCTTATGACACAACTGCAAACGGTGACACGTTGGGCTGGAATTAATGGTAAGTAGTGCTTAGGAAGACAAGTGACTAGATCACCTATAGGCAGGTGTCTAGTAAGAGAAGCCATGATAACAGTTGTCGTACGCAGCTACTGAGAAATATTGATGTCTTTTTCAGGTCTTTTTTTTTTTGCCTTCAGAAGGTATACTGACCATCACTTACCACTGCCTTTGTCAGCCAATCACCACCAGCCCTTTTTACATCTGTACATGTCCTTTTATAGGCCTTACAAACTCTTGAGACTACACTTTTGTTAATTCCATACGCTTGGGCTACATTAGTCAAACTGCGCCCCTCTTCAAACTTGCTGATTATTTTTCCACGTGTAATGGCATCCTTATGGTTTCTTGTATCCACTATGAGTGTACTATTTCACTTTTAACTGCAGATAATGTCTAGAAATGCAGCCTTTCCCGTTCAGATGTTGCCTGGGCCTTGAGAGCACGCATTCCACCCTTTTTTTTCTCTGCCTTGACTTCCCCTCTCATATCATAGTGCTGATATTTACATATGTATTCGCCTTTCTACCGAGTTGATATTTCTCGGTATTGGTCGCGAAAAGCCCTTTTCAACACTTCCATGGTTGTATCTAGAAAAATGAATCAGTTTTTCAAGTTTTGAAATTTAATTTTGCTCTCTAATACGTACGAACGAATGTATGTTTGTATATATACATATATATATACATATACTTATATATATATATTCTTATATATATGTATGTATATCATTAGATGATATTTGAAATATGACTTTACTAGCATTACTGTGGTATTGAACTGAAATAATTAAATATAATTCTCTAAAATTACAAAACTACATGGTTAAATTTATTTAGACTGTAGAATTTAAATTAACATATTTTTAATTGCAAGAAATAGAGAAAAAACAGGAAGTAACTTCACCAAGCAAATATTAAAGAGAATATAATTGAAAGAAAACAGAAGAATTTCCAAACAGATACATTACACAAATACAGACAAATGTAATATTAAAAACATGGAAATACCAATATATATATATATATATATATAATGTAAATCAAATGAAAAGAAAGAAGAAGTAAAAAATTAATTAACTCAAATTACAAAGAAATAAAAATATTTATTAAATCAAAAATATAAATTATTATTCAAGGATATAAAAAACTATTCATTAAATATTTTAGAGAATACAAAAAATAACAAAAATAATAGGGAAACCTAATTTAATATTTTATGTCTAATTTAACATTAAAAAAAGAATAAATAAAGCATTGCACCCCTCCCATACACATAAGACTTATAAAATTTCTAACGAAATAAAATCATTTCCAAAACAAATGTCATGTATATATAGGGAGAGATAGGAGTGAATATTGAATCGAAAGTTTTCAGAACATATTGATTTCAGTGCCTTTGGAGAGACAGCGAATCTTTGTTTATACAAACAAGCGATATAATTATAAATCGTTGTTCTTACACAGCTGCCCTAATAATCTATCGTTAAGAAAATAGACTTTGACAGTATTAAAAATATATTCACCTTTAGTATTCTTAATTAATCTTGTTGCTAAAAGCATCTCTTGAATAATTATTCCTTCTTTCATAAAACGGGCATTCGCCAACAGTAAAGCTTCACTACTTGGCAAGGATTCTTCAACTTAAAGACAGAATTCGGTGGGTGTAAATTCGTCGTCTCACTGTGTCTGTACTTAATGGGATATTTTTTTATTACTTTAGACGTGCCTGGGTAGTGTGAAACCGTTTCTAAAACTTCCTTGACAGCCGGATGTATCAACATTTCGCCGATGGTTTGAGCTTTCTCTGACATAGCAACTAATTTTGATATAATATAAAAGGCTATCGAACCATAGTCGCATTTTGGGATGAGGTGCTAGTAAGCCTAAGACCAATAATATCTTCAGAAACTTGTCCCTAATATTCACGAAAAACGACAAATTTTTATTTTGTTTGCCAGGCTGAATTCTTTGTAATTTTCTTGCAAAAAAAACGATTTTATTGTATCTTCAGGTAACACTTTGTTACTATGTAAACACAGGAGTAGTTGCAAGTTCGATGGCAATTGAACAAATCATAAATACACACAAATACAAGTCTCAAACACGTGGTATCGTATTTACGAAGCTTCTTTTTGTCAAGCGCATCGCTTATGGCAGGTATATATGATAAGGGAAAGATAACCATTTTCTAGAAATTAAGGATTCACTATAAGAACTAATAAGCTCACTTACCTAGCCGAATGGTTAAATAAACAACAAAAGTAAATCGAAACAGAGGGGGGGGGCGAAATAAAAAGAACGAAAAGCAACACAAGAAACACGAGTCACTCAAACATTTATATTGAAATGCCACTCAACGGCTAATCGCGTTGAATAGAATTCACCAAACAGTTCATATAAGTCAAGGAAAACAACTGAGACATACACCATGCTGGTTAGGAGGGGCCTAGGGTGTCGAGTTCTTCCAGGTCATCTTACCTAGAACAACCTTTTTCCAACGCAAAATAAGTCTTTGTTTTGCTTCGGACAAGTTCATTTCCCCATTCTAAGAATCATATAAGGAAATTCTCGTCTCATTGTATTTCCCTACATCTTCACGATTAGGAGTGTTGAATGTCATTTTGTGTTTATACACACAAAGACGAAACTGTCACCAATTACCCAGAGGCAAAGTACCGATACCTCTGTTTGCTTTCTTTCGTACAATAAGAAAACAATAATCGGCGATGAAGAAAGAGAAAACATGGGACACGTAGGAGACGAAAATTAATGGTTTTAGAGTCTTCGAGTAAGTTATTTTTTTACAGGCAATCATGATGTAAATCGGATAATCGATTTAATAAATTTATATGTAAGCTTTAAAAATAAGTCTAAATGGCAAAACCATGCTCATGATGTTCTCATTCTATTGAAAATGTGGCCACCGCCCCCATTAACAACTGTCAAAATATTTACGAAGTATAAGTGTAAATCTTTTAAACAGAAACAACTTAACATATGTATAGACGTGACCCTGTTTCTTGGTACCCTAGCAATTAAACTATTTATCTTGAAGTCAAAATAATAATAAGGTATAATACCCATCTTTCTTTAGGAATTTTAATAACTTTAGTTTGCCTCTCAAAAAGCTACAAAATAAACTGAAATAATATATTTGAAGATTAAATTTTGGAATAAGCATTTGAAAATTTTGACTAAAGAATAATTCAGCAACTGACACAGAGCATCCATTTTGGTCTAAAGGTATTCCAATTCCATATGCTGTCGTTGTAACAAAAAATCCCTTTCCTTGTTCTGTTTTAATGAATTTCAATGTCAATCCTCTCATTACCAATAATTTCAAGCATTTTGGTAAATAATTCGGGTTCATAATGTTTACTTTTAGTTATTAAGTCTTTTATGTCTATTACCTATTGATCACTAGTCGCTTCTTCTAATTCAATAGCTAGAAATATGAGGTCATATTTATTGGTTTTGCCAAAAATAATAGATAGATTAATAATAATATTCAAAATTAAAGTAAAAGAAATTAACTTTATAGTTGGATTTAAAATGTCCTTTAAAATATAAAAGCAGTAAAAAGAAGACACAATACCACAATATTATCATACCAAAAAGAAGAGAGAAATTACATAACATAAAACATATGAATTTTCACTACAATGCGGCTACTTCTGGTGGTTGGAGATAATTAAATAAAAAAAACAATGCGAAAGGCATCGAAACCAAAACTAAAATTGTTCTATTTAGAAATGTTATTCTTAAAGAAACAAAATTATTTCTCATTTAACATCCAGATTTAAAACATTAGGAAATTCAAATAATAAAAATAAAAATTTGCTTAATCATTCTTACTAATATTAATTTCGTTTAAAAAAATTTAATCCTTTCAGGCGAAGAGATGCGCTTTACCTTACATTTCAATACGATACTGGAGTGTAGGTTGAGTTAGATACGTTTGAAGACCAAGGCGGTGAGCAAAACAGGAATTAGAGCGAGAACTGTAATTATTAAAAGTATTGTTTCCTAATCGATTCAATGCAAGGTCACAATAACTCACAAATGCACTCACAATTTTTCCTAGCCAGTGTGGCTATAACATTTACCATATTTGTAGGATCAATAAATTTCCAAATAAAATGTTTGTTTAATAAAAGAATTTATTACACACATTACGGGGGTTACATTTCTCTCTCTCTCCTCTCCCTCTCCTTCCTTCTCTCTCTCTCTTCTCACTCACAGGGCAAAGCGTAACCTTATCCGGGGTTGTTTTTCTGGCTGCCGATGATCTACACGGAACTAACTACTGCTCTCTCTTGATATATATATATATGCGTCAGGTGTCTTTTATTAAATTAAGCATAATTCAAATATAAGTAAAATTTCAGCTACAAATAATGTTATTTACAAAGTGAAACAAAATGTTTGCATTATATGAATTTAAGGAATCCGGTTATTATAAGAGTAGGCGTAGTAAAAATTTTCAATAAATTTTCAATTTACATAAGAGTAAACAGGATCGCAATTCGAATGAATGCATTTGTAATTAAGTTTAATACACTGCGTATGATTTTTTAAAACATTTTAGCTTCAAAGTAAATACGAAAGTTATTTGCACCTCTGAGTTTCGATGCTCAATTTAATTCACGTTAATTAATAACGCACGATTCAAAAACATATTTCAAGACATTTTACATACAAGGCAAAAATGATAAAACATAGGAACTATTTTTTAATTAAAAATATTTTTAAATGGTTGAATCTAATGTACACTTCACCTTTTCTCAAAAAGATGATTACAATAATGCCTGAATACTCTTCATAAAAACTATATTAAACTACATATATTTTAAGAAATACATTTAATAAAATATTTGATTGATATATTTGGTGATTTTTAAAAATTATCTTCAAATCTTTAATTTTAAAGAATAAATAAATTTAATATTTTAATACAAATTCTGATTTTTCGAAAAAAAATATTTATATTTTTTAAGTGGGCTTTGTTAAAATATCTACAGAATCACAGCTTTATAAGATAACAAATGTTTGTCTCAACACAGTAAAAGTGTTCACATAAAAATATATGTTTTCTCCACAACACAGAATTGCTACAATTGGCTTTATTTCATTCTTATTGTTTGCTTTCGAAATCTTCCTCTGGCTTCTCTTTTCCCGTAAACAATTTTTTTAGATTCCCAAGTCACTAAAAGCTTCCGAAAATGTTATTTCCTTCCAATTGTAAACAAAACCATAAGGCGCAATTTCTTTCTCTGTCGAAACAAAATAGACGTATAAGAATATCTTTTTTTATCGGTTTTATTTAAAATTATTAGAAATTGAATTTAACCGAAGAAAACCGGCCACTTTTCTATAGAAAACGCATGAACTTTCGCATTGAAAGAAGCCATCCAACGCAGAATCAATTCCACCATATTCGCTTCGATAGTTTTCTTTTTGAGTTTTGCTGTTGCTGTTTTTACCTTTCAATCAAGTGGCCCTATTGTTACGTCAACGTACAAACACCTCTTCAGCTACGCAAGAGGACCACTGAAGATAACGATCCTTTTTCGCAGGAATAGCAAGCTATATTCTAGACATCTTTCCCTCTGTTACTATGACAACGACGGCTACGATTCTTTCCCTTTTCTATGATCAGTTTGGGTGTTTCACGAGGTTTGTTCCTTCAACTTTATTTTTTCTCCTTTTTTTTTTCTCTTTTTAAGCCTGGGGCTACTTTCTGCTTCTACAACACTGTCCACTAGCGGCTGGAAATGAACATTCTTCTTTTCTTCGAGAACTCCTACGAATGCCGTTGATGATCCTCAACGATACTAAAAGGCTTCTTTTTACGTTGTCCCTCTATTCCAGTACAAAAAGTTAGTTTAATTAACTGTTCCGTCTTTCAAAAATAGATTTTCTAATTTCACGGATATTTCTTAAAGTAATTCACTCTGTGATTAGTCCATTTAATGCATACTTTTCATTCCTGGTTTGAAATTAATTAAATTTATGCTTGAATAAATATGGAGTCAATTTTACTGCATCAAAATATAATTACTTCGTAAATAGCAAATATGAAACATTTATTTCCTATAAAAATTTATATAATTAAATTAGATAACTCTATTGAAATTTAATTAAACCTGACTTGATATTAGAAGCTTTTTTTTTATTTCGTTCTTGAGTAAAAGTTTTGAAGCTGATATTTGAATTATTTTATACTTGAAAATTATTGATACATTTAGTGTTATTTTATATTAATTTCATACGAACCAAAACATTTATATTTCAAGTTAGAGCTAACTGAATTATCACATGAGTTTGTAAGACTTCTTCTCATTTTTTGTGTATTCTTTCATAGTTAATTACAAAACTTTTAAAATATCCCTTTCAAAGGTATTAATTATAAACTGAAGCTGTACATCAAATGCGTACTTTTTTCGATACCTAATTAAATTGATAAAAACAATAATGTGACGAAATATACAAGAATAGTATATAAATTATTTGTCTATGTAATTTAATCTGAGAGGATAGAGAAAATAATTTTAAAGAAACATTAAATATTAAAAATTTAGCTTATATTCGTTAATTAAAAAATGTTTTTTAAAAATAACGCAAATACAAAACTCTTCTGAATTAAAATAATTCGAAAGACGATTTTATCATCAGCGTTAAAAATTATTTAATAAAAGTAATCATATGCATTTGGACGTAATTTATACATTTAAAAAGAAGGATATCTCGATTATCTTTATATGATCCTTGAAGTGTGAATAGAATGAAGTATTGTTTAAATCTTGTGCGTTTGCAAATACTTTGAGAAATAAAAATAATTATAGACGTTACGTATTATATCAAGCATTCATGCACAATTTCCTATTTAAACTTTATATTTTTATTATATTTTTTCTTCTATTTCTAAATTAAGAGCATTTAAGTTTTAAAACATTGAAGAAATCTTTGGAAACTTTTCCAGTACAAAACACTATCTCTTCGAGTACATCTCATCACAGAATCTATAAAAGAAATATCAAGGAAAGATAATAAATTATTTATACAACGATAAAACTTGGGGATACTTTGGAAGGATTTGGAAACTTAAAAACTTTATGGATATATTTATTTACACCTTACGAAGCAAGATGAAAAAGGAAAGTTTGTTGTAAAAGTTACGAGAAATGTTGAAGTTACTTTCTTTCAGTTTAGTACAAAAATAGTAGATCGACAGATTGTTCTGTTTATGTCTAATTTGAAAGTAATTTTCAATGGAATAATAAACGATGCATAAAATTTTAAACATAAAATACTTTCTGCTTATATGAAGTACAATTTTGAGTGTTCTTGGAAAAATTTTAAAAATATATGTATCGAAGATTTTGATATCATACTTTACATCCAATTCTTTTTTTCATCTTGAAATTATGAAACTGGAAAACGATTCAAACATCTGTTCTGTGTAATCAGTTTTTATATACTGTATATCAATATATTCCGACACTAAATTATACTCTGAATTATACAACTGCTATTTGAAACGTAACTTGCATTTCATTTCAAGTTACTGAACTGATTAATTTTTGTGAGCAATTCAGCGAAGTGTAAAAAATAAAAAATAAAAAAAATACTTGTTTTACATAATCTTATTAATAAGAATCAGTGTTTTTCTTAAGATATATGAGTATAAAATATTATGAGATATTATAATATTTTTTATAATAATATATTATGAGATATTATAATATTATGAGATAATAAAATTATAATATTTTTTATAATAAAATATTATGAGATATTATAATATTATGAGATAATAAAATTATAATATTTTTATAATAAAATATTATGAGATAAAGTAATTTATTACAGAAAAAATAGTCATTTAAAATATGATGATATACTATAGAGACCTAATGATTAAATACAGCTTCAATATCGTTTGTTTTATTGCTAAATTGTTATAATAAACTCTAAATTACATTTAGATTCTAACGTAAAAATTGTTATATAACTACGAAAGGAAAGTAAATGACATTTTGCAGAAATTTTATAAACTACTTAACGATTAAAAAACATAAATTAGGTCGCTACACTTCAAAAAAATCATAAAAATATTTGAAACTGTATGAATTATCTATATACATTTTCATTTAATAAAAAACATAATAAAAATCTCATTGACATTTAAAATAAAACATATATATATATATATATATATATATATATATATATATATATATATAAATATATGTGTTTGTGTAATGATTTAACTTTAATTTGTAATAGTTTCATTTTTAAAATTTAATTTTCTAATTTTTCCCATTCTCTCACTTTAAAGTAAGGCGTTCATTGTAATTTCCTGACATCATTCATTTTTAATTTATACAATCACATGCTCTTAAAGCATGGAATGTCAGCTTTTCTCAGAGATTAAGATCTGTAAGGTTAATCCCTACTAGGCATTCTGTATGCAAATAAAGTCCTTATGAATCCCTACACCTATACCACGTGGTCAAAAGAAAAATCACTTGTAAATAAACAAATGCAAGGAAAAAATTATCTCTCTTTCGCTTCAGCCTAGCAGGCTGACAATGCGCTGCTGATTTGTTAAAACAACAATGTAAAATTCACGTTTTTCTGGCTTCTTCGCTTCGTCCATGATGGTTGTGCCCTAGCTTCTCATCTATGTAATTCACGCAATCAAATAGGCATAGCATGCGCAGTGTTCCTCACCAAGTTATTGCTTCTCTCTCATTTAGCATGGAATAAACAGACTTTAGTCAGAATTTGCTCTATGGCTATAACAAACATGTAATTCATTCAAATATCATATTTATTTGTAATTTAAAAAGTCCTTTCTTCTCTCTCTCTCTATTTATATATATAAGGCATATTTATTAAATAACGAGACAGACGCTGTAAGTCATTTTTTTATAAAATTATACATACTTACTTAGCATCATCTTCAATATACACCCTTCTTTTATACTTATAACGCTCTATGTGAATCTTCCATTGTTCAAATCAGTGCTGTAAGCCATTTTCTGTCAGCTCCTTCTATATGCGTACCTCTTTTCCTATCACACCTTCAAGAGACTAAAATCTTGTTCCTTTTAATGCAGATTTCACCTTAAGAAATAGATAGATTTCACATGATGCAAGATAAGGAAAATAAGATGGATGGTCTAACACTGGGATTTCGTACTTGGCTAGAAACCTTTTGACAGACAATGCGGAATGACTAGTTCAGGTAGTTTTATCCTTATTCTTTCACGGAGTTGAAAAAATGCGAAAGTGATAACGCTGATTAATAGTTTACAATTCAGGAACCAAAAGAAGTTACATAATTGTGTAAATATAGAAAAAAAAATACACGATCATCACTGCTCCAAATTTTGATTTGCTCATTCGAGCTTTCTTGTCTCTCAGTGAAGATTATCTATTTCAGAGAAAGGATTGGCGCTTTGTTGCAGGATCATAAGTAAACAACCACGTTTCGTCTCACATTATTATCCTTTGTAATAAGTGTGTGTAGTTTTCAATGGCACTAAAAGTGTCAGTATAAACATTTTTGCGAGTTTCTTGTTGTTTGAACGTGAGAATTTCAAGCATCATTTTTTCACAAACAATTTGTATGTTAAAACTGTTTTGCAAAATTTGCTGCGCGGATTCTTTGTAAATTCCTACGGTCCAAACAATCGCACAAATACTTAACAGAAGGTCAGATCAAACCCGATTACCGATTTTTTCGATATTGTCACCATTTTTTACGTGGAAGGGTGACCCAAGGGAAGATAATTTTCAACAACTTCTCAGCCATTATGAAAAACCTTGAACCAGTCAAAAACACAAGCACGCGATACATATTCATTGTCATGCACTTCTTTTTATAAATTTTAAGTTTCATCAGCGATTTTTTCCAAGTTAAGTGTGAAATTTCATAACAATTCGTTGCTTAGTTATCAATTTTCCAGCGAAACAAAAAAAAAAAAAAAAAAAAAAAACTCTTATGCGAACGAAGGCAACGGCTATACTGATTTGTTTACAGAAGCAAGACATACTACTTTCAATAGCGATTACTCATCTCTAAACCGCTGTCGGTTGCTGGTGTTAGGAGCATGCAGATTTCTTCTGCTGTATCAGCGTCAGTCTCATTATTTAAAAGCAAGAGCTTGTATATATATATATATATGTATATATATATATATATATAAAAGTATATATATATATATATATATATATATATGTGTGTGTGTGTATGTGTGTGTATGTGGATACAGAGAGAGATAGAGAGAGCAAGTTCTTACTTTTAATAAAAATATCACTAATTACATCAGAAAAAATATCTTCAAGGGTGGAAAAATGACCAACAATTTGAAAAACAATATAACATCAAAAGTAGTAGACATATAGAAAGTTCTAATGAAATAAAAGCATTTTAATATTATTTAGGAAACAAGCAAATATATTTAGTAAAATAACTATGCTTAAATTCTTAAAATTATTTGAAGTGAAATGAATCAGTTAAATGGTATTTGAAACTATTTTAATAAATGCATAATTTTAAAGTACATAATTTTTTGTCGGAAAAATTCAAATAAATGTGATATAAAATGCATAAAATTTCAATTTCAAAGTCTGTGTAGCACCCTTTTCATTTACTTCACAGGGAAATATTAAGTGTTATGTTCATATATAATAATTTCACTGTTATATAAAAAATCGTTAGATATTCAGTTTATGCATATTTCTCAAGTTACGAATGCTCAAAGATTCAAGAAGAATTCATCTCTTTAAGTCATAGTTTATCCAACACGCCTGAAACATATTTTTGAATGATAATCTAATTTCACTGTCACCAAATAACTCGGTTTCGAGTGGAAAATCTAAATATTTTTTTATATGGACTTCTTCCTAAAATGATCCTTATTCAAAGATGGTCAGCTACACACACACACACACACACACACACACACACACATATATATATATATATATAAATACACAGGTGTGCAAAACATAAGCAACGGGTGTTGTTTTTTTTTCTTTTGCCATAACTTCACGAGAAATCATCCGTGAGACATGAAATTCAGAAATGAGAGACAGCATTTTGTACTTAAATGATGACGAAAGCATAGTTGCGCAAAAATTAATACAATACATATAGTATGGAATAAAAAAAAAACAAAGTCTTTATTGAACTCATAGTGTCGTTTCACAGGATTGTCTGTTCAAGAGGAAGAACAACAAGCAAACGTTCCTTAGCATGGGAATTGCCCTACCCTTACTGCAATGATTGCTAATCACGGTTTCTCCATACTCAACACCAGATTGTCCAACAGTTCTTGAGATAAGTGTGTCCATTCCTCCATCACCATCTGTTTCAAGTGTTGGGTTTCCCCCGGAGGTTGTAATCGTGCCCAAAGCATCTACCCAAACCATCCCACACAAGTTCTATGGGATTTAAATCATGGGAGAATGCTGTCCAAACCATTCGAGTGATATCTTTACTTTCTAGTAGCTGCTGAATACCACAGTCCGGAGTGGTAGTGCATTTTCATCCATAAAAACGAAGTCTGTTGCAATAGCACCTCGTAACAGATGCACAGGGGGAAGGATCACCTCCTTTACAATAGCGATCTCCGTTTACAGAACCACTCTAGAAAACTTGAAGCTCAGTACACCCGTTCATCAAAATGCTTCTCCAGACGACAACTCCGGAACCATCTCTTTCCGTGATGTTACTGGGATGAAACCATATCCTGACCCCTCTCCAAATCAACTGATGTTCAGAATCACTTCAGGCACTGAAATGCCTCTCATCCGTTAAGAGGATACGACTCCATTGATAAGATGTTCAGTTTTTGTGCTCCTTACACCACTCTAAAAGTAGCCGCCAATCGAAATCTTTCAAAGGGACACAGCATTCAGGACGATAGGCGAATATGCCAAGTTTGTGAAGGCGTCTGGCCACATTAAACTGAGACATTTGTCACCAAGTTGCTGCACACAGTTGCTGAGTAATGACGCTTGCTGATTGGTATTAGGCTCTTTTCGCCTGCAGGATAATATATCTGTCATCCACTGTCATTGCTTTCCTAGGACGGTCACCGCCAACCTTTCTAACAACTATACCTATGGTTTGGAAGGCTTTTCAAGCGCACGAAACGACACTTGTGTTGACTCCGAACTCTTAAGCTATGCCCCTCCCACAGCCTTCCAATCATTCTTCCACGTGTGAAGTCGTCCAGAAGATTTCTTCTAACAATACTTTACGAAAAAACTCATCACCTTACTCACCACTTTTCTAATAAATTGCGTGCTCATTGTAATGATTGCAATAACCTCTTTTCTGTAATTTCATGGCTATCAGCTTAAAATTTACATGGTTGCTTAAGTTTTGTAGACACACATGTATATATATATAAATGTATATATATAATATATATATATATATATATATAATATATATATATATATATATGTATGTATAAGCGAAATACCACTGACTGACATCACGAAATCTCTAAGACTATTCAGCCGATTGATTTGAAATTTAGTACAGTTACACATTTTGCGATGTAGACGCTCACTAAAAACGGATTTTACGGAAGTCTTAGCCAAAATGTAATTTTCATCCTTTAATTTACTCTTATCCATTGGTTATGCTATTTTTGGCGACTTTATCGCCAAAAATGACATGACCGACGCCAAACGGAGTATATATTTTTTAAAGTATACTGTGTACTATCACCAATTAAGTGAACTTGGAAAGATTTGCGCGTGCGAAATGGAAAAATAAAAAATAATTTAATATTGAAGCGCTGCAGGAGGATTGGCAAGATTTTGGCGAAGGGGCTCTTTATGTAAAATTCCGTGCATGTCGAAAATAGGAAATTTACATATTTAGCGATAGAAATAAATCAGTTTCGAACCCGACGGTTGGTAAAAGTGTAATTTAGCTTCAAAACGTAGAAGGATTTTGAAAAATACTAAAATGGCGACTTTTTATGGAGTAGAGTACACGCAAGACAATTTATATATATATATATATATATATATATATGTATGAATTTATATATATGTAACACATCAATCAAAAACTCCCGAGACTAACCCAGAGATGGCGCTCGTAGTAAACCAGTAACCAGGTCTTTCTAGAGTACTAACCTTTGCTTGAAAGGTGTCAAAATTTTAAGTCGATCGGACCAGAAACAGCTGA
>BMAW01047373.1:40168-62293 GCA_019974015.1 Nephila pilipes | reverse complement strand
TTTTATACACATGAACATATGTTTTTACCTAAGACAAAATTTTACCATGATACAAAAATTATGAATGTTAAAAAATCGTTATTTTAAACAGCGGTTCTATATTAATAATGAGATTAGTAGAATTTAAATTAATCTTGCACATAAGTTTATCGGTCGTATTAAATTAGTCTTAACTCTAACTATAATTGCGTTTCAAGTAAAATAAAATATTTCACTTTCAGAACCCTGAATATAGCGCATGAAACAAACTTTTCACATATATATAAATTTATTAAGAATTGGTTCTAAGCTAGGTTAGTATTGTGTTTTCGTAAAACTGTATTTTACAATTCAAACATAGGCTACAGAATCCCGGTTGGTAGATTCGAAGCCGAAGGTTCTTGGGTTCAAAACTCTTCTTTCCAAAAACTACTGTTTTGAGGAATAGTGCTAAATAAATTTGTCGTGGTAATAAGTTCTCACGTTGTCGTGGTTAGGTTGATAGGCTAATAAGAAACCAGAGCCTCAAATGTCGCCCACGCACTTAACCGTGATTCAAAAATTCGAGGCTATAGCTAGTACTCATATGTTACTTCTAATGGAATGTTACTACGACAATCAATGAATGAACCTAAAATATATTTAATGTAAAAAACTTTAAAAAGTTGCCAATTTTCAACATGCCATAAGATATACGTGTGTGCCAAAAACTGTTGCATATAACTTAATTTGTTGGTTCATGTCACCCTTAGAAGCATTATGAAGGTTATTGGCAAACTTGTCGAATTAGACAAATGTCTCTTTCTTTCTTTCGCTCTCTTTCTCTCTCTCTCTGTATATATATATATATATTATATATATATATATGTGTGTGTGTGTGTGTGTGTGTGTGTGTGTACTTTAATGGAGGTGTAAAAATGACGCTAGGATTTATAGTTGTAATGAGGACATAATTTTTCAATTAAGATTACTTATTACTTTTGATGAGAGAGAGGATATCTTACACAAAATTAATTAACGCCATCAGATTCCATGGGTTTCAACATACACATATTGAGGAGATGAACAGCGAGGCTTCGGCCATCATGACCGAAGCGAAAGAGAGCGTATTTTACCTTGTTTCGAATTTATATGGAGGGATTTCTTTAAGTCATGTGTTACTCAAGCGGTATTGGATGAATGAATTTTTCAAGGACTTTATCTGCAGACACAGAGTCCAGCAGAGATTATCCTCACAGATCTGCGATCATGAGAAAGTTGATTTAGGAGATATTACGAGCGCGTGATCGCAGAAATTAAAGGATAAATTGAAGTTGTATCAGAAAATAAGAATGAACTTCTTACTGTGAGTTAGTGAATGGGAAAAATTGGAAAGTTAAATTATTTTTTATGAAATAATTATATATATATTAAAATTTGAAACTTTATTTACTCAAGAGCTGGCTGCATGGTTGATCTTCTTTAGTGGAATCTAGACTTGAACACGCAGCGCAATTGGAACATCGTCAACCCCTCGGCTACTACAACTGCTAACTAATAATAACTGTTAATAGGCAAATTAGTACTTGTTAATCATGACCTAGGGCTTCGAGTGAGGTACTGCAAGTCCCATAACGATGGAATAAGGTTTATTAGTCTTCTCAGAATGTGGTATAGAAGCTATGATAGTTAGATATTATTGTCACCTCCTAGTGGGGCTCATAATAATGGAATCTGTCTTCTAACTTTAGCGAAGTTCTAGGGAGATATCAGTTAAAACTAAATTTGAAGGAAAATGACATCGCTCTTAAGAATCAATAATTAATATTTCCCACATAAGCCCATTTCATACTTTTTCCAATTCGAAGTGCATCGTTGTATGGTATAAGAGTACTTTTTCGCAGTAATAACATTTGTTTCTTCTAATTATTTTTGCCATTAAATTTCGAGCATGCTCGCTTTTAATAATTCGTCAAAAACCCACTTTTAAATAATTGATTCTATCCCTTCTCGCATTCACTTAGTTTCACTTCAGTGCCATTAGAACGAACTTCCCTTCTCCTGGAGTACCTTCGAAAACGGTGGCATCACCTTTCCTTCCCTCCCTGCGCAACAAAAGAAAAGAAACTGCCAAAGGTGTGCCGAAATAAAAGCAGGCTCTTACATCGAGTGGTGATGAAGAGAGAACACGTCACACCGCAAATAAAAAGGGTTTTTGCAACGGATACCAGTGCTCGTTACCTTAAGAAGGAGATGCATTTTAAAGGTCGTTTAAACCTAGAGGGCTTCACACTTGTCTATTGTCGATCAGTTTATGGTACTTTGTGCTTCTGATGAAAGCTCCCAGCCACTTTATGGTAAGAGCTGTGTGGAATGGGTTCTTTCACGCCTTTGGCATTTTTACGAGTGCCGATGTAGTGCTTCTTTGCCACAGGTATGAGAACAGTTCTGGGTAAAGGTCGAGTCCACATTTTAATGGTTGGGATATGGATGCATTCTAGTAGAAAGACAAGACTTTTCAAGAGGATGTGTTCTATGTTTACGAGGCCATAAGATAGAAAATCTTGCTGAGATTCGAGAACAGGAATTCCTATATGTTTTAGTAACTTATACTCTCAAAACTTGGCTAAAAAAGAATTCTAAAATAACGTCAAAATGAGTTAAAAATTTGTATAAAAGACTTTCCACTTATATTTTGTGACGTAGGAATATTCACAATTTCCTGTTCACTAACCTTGGGGATTTCTATCGAGTTTAATTGTATAAAATTACAATTTCTTCCCAATCTAAATGAAATGTGATTAGATAAATTAGATGAAGATAGAAATGAAGTGAAGTGATTAATTGCATAAAAAATAATATGCAATTAATGGAAATAGAAGGGCGATAGAGAATAAGGCTAGAAAATTGTTACTGAGATTGAAATTCTTCTGTTAGTTTTGCGAATTGAAGAAAGTTTCACTAACAGTATTAAGTTATGCAATTTCTGTCAAAGAGAGTTGTGAAATTAAGAATGAGTGAATTGGTTAGATAGTTTTCTTATTTAAATCATAAATTAGGATTGTGAGTTAGATTCTGGAGACAGTGATCTTAAATATTCTACAGTGATAATGAATAAGGAATTTGTTTTGTTCTTACATGTCTTGAATTGTAGTTTAATAATTTTTGATTAATATATTAGATTGAGATATGGCGCAAGAACTGAATAGTGACAGACAACCGTCATAATTCTTTTGAGTGTTTTGAAGGATGTATTTATTATGATCCCGTAATCTCTAGATTCATTTAACAATTATTAATTCTTACAGTATTATTCTATTAGTCAATTGACCCATTAATCACAAGAACTGCTTATTAATATGTGCTAACATGTTGTTTTGAAAAAAAAAATCACGTTAACAAAACTGCGTGAGCATAAAATAAAGAATATATATAGTTTTAGGTTCAAGAGATTGACTTGATAATGCATTAAGATTATGTTAATTTAATTTAGTTTGCTTAAGTTATATTTACATTGCTAAGATGTTTTTAATTTAATATTTTATCTTCTGCTTTTGTTTTAGTACCCAAACAGAATATTGTTATCTACTTTAATAACTTATCGTTTGATCCTATTTTAATATTTAATTTAATAACAGATTTTTATGGCAGAATTGTCTGCTTTTATTCTTTTTGTTGTTTAACATTAGCAACGTTTTTTGTATTTTGAAATGTTTTGCTTGTGAAAATAAAAATTCAATAGGAATTTGAAGAACGTATTTTCTTTTCCGAATTGCAATTGCTTTTGTGGAGCTTGGGGCATCGGAAGTATGCTTATTAATATTCATTTGGAATAATTCTACTTTTTGCTGGAACTTAACCGAAGGAAAAAAAACTTTAGCAAATGTTAAAATGAAATTAACCAAACCAATTTCAATTTCTTTTAAACAAATGCTAGCGTATAGTTTTTTTTTTTTTTTTTTTTAAAAAATAGAGTCAACAAAAATACGTGGGCATAAAATAAAGGATACATGGTGTTAGTGTTAAAAAGCTTGAGATTGTAATATATTAACATTGTAATAATTTAATTTTGATTGCTCAGAATATACGTACATTGCTTATATTTAATTTAATATTTTATCGCCTGCTTTTATTTATTTATTTTTTTTTTTCGAAAAGAAACTCTCGACTAATTGTCAACTATTGCATATCGTCTTAAAAATGTATAATCAAATATGGGAGCTAAATAAACATGACTACTCTGATTAGACAATATTTAAAATATTCAATACTATCTTTCTTTATTTTATGATGCAATGTATTGTATTATTCATCGATTGGATAAGGATTTCTTATATCTATACGAGTGTTCTGAAATTAAATTTTACTTTGCGTGACTTGAATAAGAATCACGTAAGGAATTACTGGGCATGGACTTCGTAGCCGAGTGGTGGGAGTTTTGTGGACGGCTATGTTCAAGTCAACTCTTGGGTTCGAGTCCTGATTCGATTAAAAAACCCATCGTACGAAATTATATGAATTTTGTTATTTAAATGAAAATTGTTTCCAAATTATCATGTATGAGGAAGTTAATAAAATAAAATATCACCCTTGTCACTTTTTTTTCTACCTCAATTCAAAATTAAGAAATTTATTTCCAATAGACTACATGGACTTGTGCAACGTTATTTCAAACCAACCAACCATGATGGACCTCATAATAATTTAGAATAACGATCAATTGACAAAATGGCAACTGAGGGGGTACCTCGCAATTATGCAATGTAATAATACTTATGAACTGCTATAATTTGATTTTATCTACCAATTAATAAATTACTTAAAATAAATTTTATATAATTAATATTGCTTTAACTTAATTATTGTAATGACCTTTACTTTAATGTGTCATATAATGAGTTGTAATTCTGAATATTTCCGTTCCTTTTTCTTGATCTCTGTTGTAACGTGTAGTGTCGTTCTTGACAGTATAAAGATTTAAAATTTAGTAAAAATCTCTTCTATTTAAAAGAAAAGATAACATTAAGACACTTCAAATTCCAACATAACTTTCATAACTCACCAAAGGAGAACTTTTTAAATGCAGAATATATTTATTGAGATTCCACCAGAGTTGATAACTTATTTTCTAACAGAGTTATTAGAATTTCAGCCTGATTTATAGTTCCGGTGTTAAAAAACAGCTGTATGATGATTTAAATAAAAATTCCTGCTTTTGAAACTCGAGTTACAACTAGATAAGTTTATTATAATATCAGGTCTGTGACGTTGGGCTATTCACAGTTTTCTCTTCACTAACCTTGGAGACTTTTAATTAAGATTGATTGCTTTTTCTAAACAACCTTTGCCCAACCAAAAATGAAACGTGAATATTTAAACTACAAGCAAGTAGAAATAAAGTGATACGAGAGAGATAGGAATTATATAAATTAAGCTTGAGACACACGATAGAGGTCTAGTGGTTCTAGCGTTTGGCAATTGTTCCAGAGTCGAAGACGGGGCCAAGAATTGTTACAAGTGATCGGTTGTATAGTGAGGTTCAGAAGTTGAGACAGCTTCTAAGGCATTGGTAAGACTCTGTTACTTTCATATTGGTGGAACAAGTTAATATATTTAAGGCGATATTTGGAGAGAGCAGGTTACATTAGTCGTTATACTAGCAATTTGTCAATAAACACAGTGTGTGAAACCTGTGTAACGTCTTCTTGAACGCTTTATTGACTTTTAGTGTTAGTACTTTGAGTTTAGCTATGGCACAAGAGACGAATAGGAATAGTTCGCCGTCACAGGTTATTTAAATAGAAACTAAAATTTATCCTTTTTATAATTAGTTAAACACTGTGAAATATAATATACATTAAAAATAAATAGATAATAGTTTCAAATAAGTCTTTATAACAGCTGTAGAAAATTAGACGTATCGATATTTCTCTTAAGTCCACGGTACATATTATTTGTACTTTTAAGGCTTTAGTTCAATCAATTTCGAGATTTTTACTTTATAAAAAAAATTATTTTAAAACTATATTTGTAAGAACAAAACACGGATTTGAGTCATATTGATTCCGTGACCCAACTTTTAGCCTCGCTTGTCGCTCTCTCGTGCCGATAAAATCTGTCCTATCCTTTGAAAACAAGGTTCGTAAGCAGGCGCACGTGCCTTCGAATCGCATAAAATAAAACCGAACAATTCTCAAGAGATTTCCATTCATAAACCTCATTAGACACGGGTTCCAAAGGCTCACGAGGGGGAGAAAAAATTCTTGATAATAAAATGACAAGATAATAAAATGAAAAAAGAAAAAAAAGTTGGAAAAAATAACGAAAACATTCGAAGTGGTCTGAAAATTTAGCATAATCACGCCTCGTTTGGTTCCCATGTTGGTGTCAAGTACCAACCCGCGCTGGGATAAAAACATTTCCCTTTGTGGGACCGGCTACAACGTCTGTGTCTAAGCTCCAACGCGGGTCCCATTTGCAGCGGCGAAACGACGGCTGGTATTGTTTGAGTCGCGTGGCGGTAGGTGTCGCTGAGCGTGTGATGCCATTCTCTGCTGCGAAATTTTCGCCGGGAAAAACGCGAACGGGCGTTTTGGATATCTCTATTTTGCGAGGATTCGTCTCGCCTGTCACAGCACATAGATTTGAATACAAAACAAGTGTGGGACTCATAAATAGTAATGACATGGGAACAAGTCTTATGAATGCGGCTAATCCTCGAAATGATTCAATGTCCCGTTGGTACTAAATTTGAATAAGCCTCTTACGGAACTGTGTAAGATAATCGTCTGCGTGATGCGCGGATCATAAACTGTTCGAAATGAACGTTCCATGGCGTGAAAAAATTCTTAGGGAAAGCTTGAGGTCCTGCGTTATCAGAAACTACCAATTGACAGAATGTTGCCAGGAAAATTTATCATCGTTTTACGAACGATGTTTTCTTTCATTTTTATTTTGGATTTACGTCATTTTTAAATAGGTTGCCTAGTCAACAAAAATAAAATGTTTTAAAATGAGATTTGTGAAAAGGTTCAGTTTTACCGAAGGCTCATTGAAAAGAATTAAAATGATTTATTTTCAAAGAATGAGGGAAAATTAATTTTTAAAATCCTGAGTTAAAATGTGTATCTTTTTTAAATGCATAGGATTTACTGTATTAAAGACACGCGCACACATATATAATTTTTTTTAAAAATGTCTTGCTGAGTAACATTAACTTTACAGATTCTTTCATTTGTAACAATTTAAATATGGCGAACCAGTAAATGTGTTCTCTCTAAATTATTTAAATATCAAAATAGATTTCAAAAAATCGCATTAGGTGAATTGTTGATAAATGGTACATTTTGAAAAACATTATTCCAAATCAAAAACTGTTTTCGATATGATATATGTTACTTTATACTGGAAATGTATCTTGTACTTTGATTATAAAACTCCTAGTTTTGTCTTCTTGTTTTCTCTCTCGCCTTTTCATTTAAAATTATAATTTTAGCATAAAAAAAGTTGCAGTAAAATACAATCCTACGAATATTTTTCTGTAAAATCCTTGTTATATTAATCGTAAGCAGCCAAAAATTCCCTTACCTGAAAGTTTTAAAATTAAACTTTTTAAATTTTTCTTTCGCTTTCAAAAGTTTCTAAAAATATTTTGAAAAAGATTTAACATTTGTTTCTAGGTTCTATATTCCATCACCTGCTTTTATTTTAAAATACTTTGGCTTTTTATTATCATCTATTTTTATTAATTTCAACCCTTTGAAAATTGAAAATTTATTTATTGGTATTAAAGAAAGGTGAACTATGAATCGATATAACATTTGAAAGAAAACTGCTTTCTGAGTGGGATTGTGCATGAGAAAGAGTGTTTTTTTCCCTTCAAACATATGTTAACATGTTATTGTTTTGAGAAAATGAAGTCAACAAAAATTCGTGGGTATAAAATAGAGAATACATAGTGTTAGGTTTAAAATATTTATATTATAATGCATTATGAATATAATAAATACACATTTAGTTTTCTTAAGGTATATTTACATTGAAAAGATATAATTAATTTAATATTTTGTCACTCGCCTTTATTTTAATATCCAAACGGAATATTATTGTCTACTTTAATAATTTATTGTTTGATCTTATTTTGATATTTAATTTAATAATTGATTTTTGCTGTAGAATCGTATACTTTTATTCTTTTTGTTGTTTAACATTGGTAACGTTTTTGTATTTGGAATGTTTTGCTTGTAAAAAAAATACATTAGGAATATGAGGAAAATGTTTTCTTTTCTTGATAGTACTTGCTTCTGTAGAACCTGGGACTCGGAATTACGCTTACTTTACACTAATTAATACTCATTTTGAATAATTCTACTTTTCGAGTACTTAATAGGAAGGGGGAAGGCTAACGCATGTTAAAATAAAGTTAGAAAATTAAATTTCGTTTTTTTATGTATCATGTTCTATGTTTCCTCATTTACTTTTCGGTTTTACCTTTAACTACAGACGAATCTCAAAATTTTGTATGTTAATGAGAAAAATGCATACTTATTGAAATGTTCAGAATTTTAAACCACAACATATTAAGCCGTTATATGTGTCCTAATTACACGAAATTATAATACTATTCGGCATCATTTTATCCTAAATAGTGTTGTTCTTTCTTTAACATTTGGTGAAGGTATAGGTATAATAAAAATTTTAAAATAATGTAGGATATTCCTAAGAGTTTTCGTACATTTGCTGCCAAACTTCTTTATTTCTAGCTTTATAATTCGAAATTTTAGATAATCCATAAATTTTGCTTGGTTCTTAGAATTCTGCATTAAGACAATGGAAAAAATTGTTGTTAATTCAAACTTTATATTGGATAATTCGAATTTTTCACGCGATTCCTCATAGGTCATTATAGTAAAAATAATTCACAAAACTTTGCTGCTGACGATTATTATCCTTTTTACGATGTTTCTATGGATAAGGGAGGTGAGGGACGCTGGAATGTCAATTTTTACAGGAAGAAACAGGCAGATTAAAATTATTAAAATACTTTGTAACGTCGGGCTATTTGCAGTTTTCTCTTCGCTAATATCGGAGTGTTTTTGGTAATTTGAGCTGTATAAAATAGCGACTCCTTGCCAAACCAAATGAAACGTTATTAGATAAATTAAAAGAAGATAAGAAATGCAGTGAACTAAACTGGAAATGGTGATATACATATAAGCGAAATAGAACTGAAAGGAAAGAGAAGTGATCTAGTAGATGGTGCAGATTGGAGTGAATCATCGTAATTAATCATTTATAATGAAAGCAATTAGAAGTGACTCGTGATCACAAGTATCTGTTGCAATCCAGAAGTGTTTGAATCAGAATAAATTACTTGGTAAGCTAAGATTTTATTAATTGAAAATAAATTAGGACTGACTGAGTTAAGAGATTCTAGAGAGAGTGGTGTTGTATATTCTTTGATAGATAATAAAGTGTATTGTCCTTCTCTTATGTACCTTCAATTAGGGTTTTGAACTTAAGACCTTAAGATGTCCGTGGAGTTAAATAATGAAGAGCGGACGTCACAACTTAGATGAAAATGTTCTTGGGTCTCTTTTCGACATTTGGGTAAGAGTAACTTCTGATCCAGCAGTCTCATATAAGGACTATGTCAACTAAGATGTGGATGCATGTGGCAAAATAACTGAAGGATTTCATTGCTCAAGTTCTGGATAGTAACCAAACTGAAGATGGAGTATGCGGAGATAAAGAAGACCAGAAAATTCCAACCTACAGCAGCAGAGGTTATAATACATTTACATGGCTTTTTTTAAAAGGTCAGTTTGTGGCGGAATAATATTCCTATTCTCCTCTTATGCCATAACTAAATCAAATATAGTAACACTAAAAAGTCAGTAATTATACAAGAAGAAGCTAAATAAATCTCACGCACAATATTTATTCAGTAGACTTTCACTATAACGATAAATGAATTTCTGCTTTCCAAGGAAACACCCTAGATATATTCACCCATCTCACTAATATCGAATTAAGAATGTCTTAACAAGTTGGAGGTTGACTTGCTTTCTTAACTCCACCACGGCTAATGTAGGTTGTAGCAGTTCTTGATCTCGTCTTCCACCTGTAAGGCATATACTCAACGCTAGAACCACTCGACCTCTATCGTGAGAATCTCGCTTTGCTAATATACTTTCCTATTTAGTTCAGTTCACTTTACTTCTACCTGCCTCTAATTTACCTAATCACGTTTCATTTTGGTTGGGAAGAAATTGCTTAGTTCGAGCAATCAATCTTAATTAAAGTTCTCAAGGTTAGTGAAGAGAAAACCGCAAATAGCCCAACGTCACAAGTTTAATGTTGAAGTTCAATTTTTCATCACTTAATAGGTTGGAAACTTTTGCAATGACTAAGATTGCATTAAAAAGGCAAGTAAAAATACACGCTTTCTCTATGGCGTTGTAACTCGTTAAAGTAATTATATAGTAAACATACTTGATTTAGTTTAAAAATTTAAGTACACATGTATTATAATATACAAGTATTTTGTAATATAAAACTCTCTCTCTTATGTGTTAAATCTTTGATCGTGGAATCACCTTTTTAAAAAATTTTCCTCTTCTCTTTCAGAAAACATATGTATTTCAAAATTGTTTTCTGGTTCCATACTCAAATTTGACGGTATTTTTTCCAAATAATATTTTTTATTATAAACTGTTTGATAATTTATATTATTAAAAGAACTTTTTTTGCTTTCCCAATTTCAAATGCAATACTACATTTTAACACTCATACGAATACTGTATTCCTTTATGCCTATGTTTACATTTAGGATGGGAGGAGAAGTAAAAAAATAGAATACCCTCAAAAAAACATCCACGAGGTATCGTTTGATATTACGCAAACTCCATTGCATCCCATTAAGTATGCTCAGAAATCCATTTCAATAATGTTGCGGCGTACCAGACGAATGGACCTTTCCATTACGGCACAGATGGAGTAACTTCGTCAGGAAAACACTCCAACATCCTGTCGATCGCTTAACGAATAAAACCACCCCCGCAGAAAGAAGTTGGGGGGAGGTTGCGTGGAAAACAACTAGATTGTCTTTTGTCTGTTTTTCCTACCCTTCATATTTTTTATCCTATTTTTATTTATATTACGGATATGGTCATTATGGAGGAGATTATTTTGTTTGCGCAATTGCATCAAACCATTCCATGCGGCTTCACAGATTCCTCCCCCCCCCCCCCCTTCATTTGAAAGGTTTCTGAAAGATTCACATTCGTTGTCACATAAATAAGCAGATGGAGAAGGAGGTTGCGTAGTTATGTAAAGCATACAGCGTTGGCTGAAGAAAAAGTGTTGTTGTTGCAAAATTGCTTTAATATAATTTTTAAAAAACAGTTAGGAACTACAAAGAGAGAGAGAGAGAAAGAGAGGAGAAAATACATTAGAAATTGACCACTTTCAGGGGGGGTAGCAAGAAATTTTTCATGGTGGAAGGGGGAGTCGCCCACTCCAACTCATGCTTTGTAATTCATGTAATTTCAAATTGAATTGTTTGTTTTCTTGGCGAAAGAAATGCTTATGCGGATTATTATATAACTATTAATGTTGTGTGTTTATTCGGGATTTTGAATATTAATTTTTTTTTTGAAAAAATAATGAGAATTCAGAATAAAAAAAAATTAAGTTTTAAAATTTCTGTGTACAACAATCCTTATGTGTGTGGGGGGGGGAGCGGGGTACTACACGTATATCTCCCTATCGCTACGCCCCCGATTACATTGCATAAGTTTGAGTACAGTTTTTTGAAAATTAAAAAAATATTAGTATTTAAATCAAGAGCTTCAATTTTATTTATAGCCATAAGCCTATTTCTAACAAGTAAAAGTAACGCGGTTTGCACCAATACAAATCCTCGTAAGTCGGATTAATTGGGCGGCCACTGTAGCCTAGTGGTTATGGTCTTGGACCCAGAGTAGGCGGTTTCGAGCTTTGATGCCAATTAAGACCCGCCATGTACCCGGGGCTGATGCACATTAATTCTATCGGGGCTCAAAGCCCTCCCTAAAGCTGGTGTGGAGAGGGGGTGCCAGTTCAGGTGTCGTCCTCATCACTTGACCGAGGTTCAAAATTACGAGGTTTGTCGCCAATAGCCCTCATGCTGTTTCTAGTTCGATAATAATAAAACCAAACATATTAATTGAACCAGAGCCGGTCAAAGTTAACTGGAAAATGTGAAAATATGAAGTAAAAAGCATTCTAGAAGAAAACCATCATTATATTAAACAAATCGAGTATGAATCATGTGATTGTTTATTGTTATCGCATTGAAAAGCAGCACGAAGTCTATTGACAATGGATCTCGTAATTTTGAAACTCGGTCAAGTGACGAGGACGACACCTCAAGTGACACTTTCCTCTCCAAACTTTCAAATCACGCCAACGAGAAAATTTGGGACCTCTACTAGATCTAACGTGCATCAGCCCCACTACATAGCGAGTCTTTTGTGGCACCAGGGCTCGAACCCTCGACTCAACGGAAATAACGGCAGCCGCGAATTACTAGATCTTAAAAAATGAAATAATAATTATAATACATAGCGCATCACTATTTTAAGAATAAAAACAAATGCACATGTAAAATTTTATAAAAATGAGAAGAAATGAAATTAGTGAACTTATCGGATATTGATATAATCAAGATAAAAAATTTCAGTAAATCGATTGCGTAATATAACTGAAGACCCTTCTACCCTTCGAACATCGCGATATATATATATATGTATGTATATATATATATATATGTGTGTGTGTGTGTGTTTATACACAAAGGGTGATCAATTAAAAACAGTACCTTTTGGGCTTTCTTATTACCCTTAAATCTGACGAATGTGGCAGCTATTCTAACACTGAAGTATAATTGTTTGAATCTTGTTTAAGTGTGGGATTTAATTTTCAACACTGCTGGACTGTTGCAACTTTATTTGTGAGGTAAAACAGAAATGGAGATCCACTATGTTACTTAATACTGTGATAATTTTATTTTCGAAAAACGTAATTTAACTCAAATTTTTTTTTTTTAATATCACTCCTTACAACAAATATTGAAAATGTTCGCCACTACTTTGAATGCAAACATAAACACGTCGAATCAAATTTTTTGATACACTTCTCAACATTGTTGGTGTTTTTGACGAGATTTCTTCAGTTGTGATTTGTTTTAATTCATCGATGTTTGCTGGGCTGCTCTGGCAAAACCCTATCTTTCAGATACCCCCCCCCCAAAAAAAAAAATTAATGGGGGTAGGGGGGGTGGCTTTGGTGGCCAGAGGACTATTGAAATTAAATGGTCATCAAATAATTCCTTAAGCACTTTCATAGTTAGGTTTGACTTGCGTGAAGTGGCTTCGCCTTGCTGATACCAGCTGTAACTGTCCTGTATCTCAAGTGAAGCGATAAAAGTTAGAATTATTTCCAGATACATTTCGGAATTCTTTAAAATTAAGGAATTAGTTCATGCAGACGATTTTTATTATTGCCATTCATAATCTTATAAAATGAGCTTTCAAAACTTAAAACAAAAGAAATAAATAAAAACGTTGAAAGAAGGAGACGATTTACTCAAATCATTTGTGCAGAATTGGATTAAAAAATATTAATGATGTTCAGGCGAATTTATGTTTAAAAACGAGTTTTTGCATTTAGAAAGGGAAAGAAATTATACCCGCTCATTAAATATAAACGTATTGAATAAGTAATGAAGTTGAAAATCTTGCTACATATAACATAGATGTGGATAATACAAAAAACAAGCGGCTATTCTTTTAAATTGATCATCCTGCATATAATACAATGTTAGAAAAGTTAGATATAGTTATGTATGCCAACTAAAAGAATTAGGAGGAATAAAAAATGAAAGAAGATGTAAGTATATGAGTTAGTTTCGAAAATTAACGGAGATAGAAGTAGATACAAGTTTACAAAAATAGAGAAATATTTGTTAAGAATAAAAAGGTATAAATGGAGTATTTTGATATTAAAAAAATCATTTTTGTAATGCTTGCATGTTATTTAATATCTTTAAAAAGGAAACTATTTACTTCGAGAATAATGTTTGTCACATTTTGCTTATGTAATTGCTTTTTCCCTTTAATAATTATAATTTATTCACAAAACGTTGTAAATGCACCGGCACGAAGTAGATTTTTTTAACTGTTCAATTGAAAAGTCCCCGGCCTGACACATAGATGGCGCTACTAGAATTAAATCCATATGTTTTTTAGTTAGCCCTAACCCTCAAAAGATGCGTGTATAAATTTAACAGCTGTCGGATCATTAGTTTGTGAATTATAGCATTTTGAGTGAAGCAACTTTTGTTATTGTGAAAAAAATGGATAAAAAGGAATTTCGAGTGTTGATAAAATATTGCTTTTTGAAGGGAAAAAATACAGTTGAAGCAAAAACTTGGCTTGATGCCGAGTTTCCGGACACTGCCCCAGGAAAATCAACCATCAAGGATTGGTATGCTAAGTTTAGACGTGGTGAAATGACCACCGAAGACGGTGAACGCCCCATCATATCATTCACGAATATTTGGGTATGAGAAAGCTCTGTGCAATGTGGGTGCCGCGCGAGCTCACTTTTGACCCAAAACAACGACGAGTTGATGATTCGGAGCAGTGTTTGAAGATGATCAAGCGTAATAAACCCGAGTTTTTGCGTCGATATGTGACAATGGATGAAACATCATTTCACTCCGAAGTCCAATCGACAGTCATCCGAGGGGAACTGCACACGATGAAGCGTGGGAAAACGCAACAGTCGGCTGGCAAAGTTATGGCGTCTGTATTTTGGGATGCGCATGGAATAATTTTCATTGACTACCTTGAAAAAGGAAGGACAATCAACAGTGACAATTACATAGCGTTATTGGACCGTTTGAAGGACGAAATCGCCAAAAAACGACCGCATTTGAAGAAAAAGAAAGTGCTGCTTCACCAAGACAATGCACCGTGTCACAAGTCAGTGAAAACGATGGCAAAAATCCATGAATTGGGCTTCGAATTACTTCCTCATCCACCGTATTCTCCAGATCTGCCCCCCAGCGACTGTTCTCAGATCTCAAAAGAATGCTCGCTGGGAAGAAATTTTCGTCGAATGAAGAGGTGATCGCCGAAACTGAGGCCTATTTTGAAGCAAAGGACAAATCGTACTACAAAAATGGTATTGAAAAGTTGGAGGGTCGCTATAATCAGTGTATCACCCTTGAAGGGAATTATGTTGAATAAAAAAAACTAATTTTGCCAAAAAAATGTGTTTTACTATGGTAGGCCGGGGACTTTTCAATTGACCTGTTAACGTATTTTTTAAGAAGAAAAAAGATATTTAAATAGAGACAAACGTGGTTAAAATTTGCTCTTTAGAATTTTCGTAACATTTTTTCAAATATTTGATATTTTATAAACTGCATTATAAATATTCCAGTGATGAAGTCATCTTTCCTTCAGACACATACGTAAAGTGTACAAAACCTCCGTAAAGGCTCTATTTCTCTATAAACTCTTATTTTACAGGCTGAAAATCTTCTGCTGCGTATAGTGTTTTGGGCAAAGCGAGGTACAGAAGACTGTTTTCTCTATGAAAAGCAGACGGACAGCTTCGAGAGGCATCACAAATGACAGCACCTATGGAGTACTTGACCTGAAAAGTGCCACGCGGACTTCAAGTACCCTGAGCAAAACTGAATCCAAAGGATTATAACGTTTTGTGCAAACAGATCAAAAATTGCTTCAGCTGTTATTTATTTCTAAGCAAATGATACGAACATAAGAAAAATATTTTGTTAGGAAAAGTATACTTGCCTTCTACATTTTTTTTTCACTTTCACTCTCGAATTGCGTGACTGAAATCTGTTGTATGAGCACTTATATATTTTTGGACAAGAAAGATTTGATGGAGCTGTAAAAATTTGAGTCACATGTTTATCAGTTCATCGGAATTTTATAAATTTATATGTGAACATTAAATTCTAAAAATAGTAGATTTATTACAAATATAAAAAAAATAGCAACACCTTTTTAATAATTTTAATTCTTCAGAAATTAGCAGCTAAAACGTACTAAATGCATCAAAATATTTTTTGATACTTTCAATTGAACTATTTCTTAAATATGGATACACTAAGAACCAAACAAATGCTCCTTTTTTTTGTTTCAAAAGACATGATTAATTCACTTGAAAAATAGATTCGAGTAATAAATAAGGGATTATTATGAAACTAATATTATTTTTTTAGATGTTTAATGTTTTGATAGTCATAATCTAAATTTAACATTAAGAAATTATCATAAATTTTGAACAGAAAAATATAAACCTTAAAAAATTATTTACTCTTAAAAAGTTATTTACAAAATAAAAATAAAGAAAAAAATTACAAAATGACCAAGAACAAAAAGTGAGAGAGAGAGACAATGATAGATTGCGAAAGATAATTGAAAACAAATCCTTTTAAAATAATAAACCAAATGAAAATAAAGCTATTTATTACTACTTTCGGATTAGGACAGTGGATCTACTTAAACATGTTTTAATGATAAAACCTTTGCAATTAGTAAAATAGCTCTATTTCCTAAAATTCCGAGTAAAATAGACTAAATAACCAAAAGATGAGTATCGAAACAACAACCGATTTTTAAATCTAAATTCCAAGAAAATTAAGTCATCTTAAAAATATGTGAACAAAAAAAAGATAGTTAAAATTAAAAAATAAAATTGTAAAAACAGAAAATATATTTACACATAGTCAAATAAACTTCAATGAAATGGTTTTTGGCCGTTACTAAAATTTTTTCTTACAAAAACAATATCATTAATCTAAAAGCTTGTATGGCTCTTTATGTTCCAGATTTAAAATTAAGAAAACATAATATCTGTACAAAAAAAAAAAATGGTTCGAAATTTTTTTTAACAAAGAGCCAAATCTCATTTTCAGTTCAAAGCCTTCGTAAAAGAAATAGAAAATGATGAGCTTTCAGATGATGTACCGTGGTCTTGTTTTGTGAAGTGATTTTCAGTAAGCAATGTGCAAGCAAAATTCTTTATTTTGCTTAAACTAATCAAATAATTTATCAATGATAAAGGGAATTCTTTCCTAAAATTTGAAGATTCCAACCAATTAATAGATAAGATACTTTTCACAGTTTGTAGTGCAACACTTATAATAATTAAATTTATCGCTACAAGGACATGGTAAACTTACTTCTGATATAGCACAGAGTGTCTTCAACCTCCATAATAAAACTCTTCGAGAAAAAGACTTGGTTTCTAAGACTTTCGCTCGCTACTAGCGTCTTATCAAAATGTTGGAAACTTGACCTGGGTGGGAAATTATAACTGCATATTATACATGCAAACTTAACAGACCGGCAAATAGTAATAGTAGATTTAGTGATAAATTGCACTTAAGCCATCTTTTATACTTTTATAAAACGTTTTTCTTTTTGATATTTTGAAGTATGGTTGTCCCTTTTCAAGATTAACAGCAGCAATTTTTACATGTTTTCTTGTTTTGTAATCCAAGCAGGCATTGCACAAGGTTTTTACTAAGATCTGATCACATTCTGGTCTCATTAAGGACACGCGCGCTTTAATTTTTTGACTTTTATCAAATTTATAGAATTGATAGGTACATTTTCTTTAAAGAAAAACTGTGATATATATTCAGTTACATTAAAAGAATGCTTCTTCCGTTTCGTAATTATCATCTATTTAACAGTCCACATTAATAAAAATTTCTAATATTTTATCTTCTACTGTTATTTTCATTACTGTTTTTGTTGAAAGAAATGTTGAACGTCAGCTTGAACTAATGTCAGAATTTATCCTTAGCTTTTATTCCACCAAAGCCACTTCATCAACTCCGCCGGTGGCCTCTGTAGGTAAACTCCTTTCTGAAAATTCCCTCCCACCTGGAAAATAAATGACCATTCCCAGTTTCGAGAAAAGTGTCAACCAATCTTGTTAACTGATGGACGTTTCAAATGAACCTTGTGATTACCACCCAGCTGACACTCCGAAAGAGAGTCAGATTTCAGAACTTTGGTCTGGATGAAGTCGAATGGCTCTCATTGGTTTGTCCTGCATCTATTGAGCGGGACAAATCAGCGAGACCATTTTTCTGACGTCCCTTCACTGTACTTTCACTTACAGTGAATTCTATTCAAGTTATCTTGTGAATCACTGACTTGGAATCAATTTGCATTACTTTTTTAAGCATTTTAAGGCTCCCGTCTACTGGTTGTTTTGATTTCATGCTTTCCTCGTTAATCCTATGTAATTTCTATTAACATCCTCAAATATTTTCTGTTTTATCTATTTGAATGCAAAAAAAGTGCATTCCAATGGGCAAAACTAATGTAGATTACATTTTTTTTCCCTGTAGACCTATATTTTCTTCAGATTTTTAAAAATATTATAGATTATTTTTCAAGGACCGGGAAACCCACAAACGAATCATTAAAATAAGGGTAAAAATATTTCTAAAATTCGGAGATAAAATATGATTCCGCAGAAACCTTCATTATTTTTTGCTCTTTCAGATGCACTTTATTGCATTCAAATAGATCAAATAGTAAAGATTTGAAAACAATAGTGGAAATTCCATAGGATTAACATTACATTTACGAAATCAAAATGGACGACCGACGAGAGCCTTATGGGTTATTTTAAAAAGCTGAGATGCACATATTGCGATCGAATTTGGTCAGCATTTAAATTGGATGATTTCCTCTCGTATACGTCATATTAATATACATTATTATATTGTAAATGAATAATAAACAATAAGTTGAATAAAAATAAAACGATAAGGATTACAAGAATTTATAATTAACATCTAGCTAAAAAAATCAGTTATTAGTCTGAGTTTTCGAACACAAAAGTTGTCTAAGTTTCATAGATGAAATTGTTTAAGCTTATGATTTATATATAACTAAAATTAAAGTATAGCGGTAATTTCCCACTTTAAAAAATTCTGAATATTTCAATTTACTTAATGCTAAAAATATATAATTGATGACGTATTCAATATTTCTACGAGTTTTTTTAAAATTACACAATTATAGAAAATTTGACTTTTTTCCTACGGTTTGTGATATTGGATTATTCACGATTTTCTCTTTAGTAACCTTGGGGAATTTTCTCAATTTGAATTGCATTAAATTCTAACTCTTTTCCAGGCAAAAGAAACGTAATTGTGCAAATTAAATGAAAATAAAGTGTGTGACAAATTAGGAAAGTGATATATAAGAGAAATAGAATTGAAAGGAATTAAATGATAACAAGAAGTCGGTAGATGTCAGTAAAGAAGAAATTGGTTAGAACAAAAATCTGGTTCGAAGGTCATCGGAGTCTAAACAATAGTGTTCGAGAGTGGCTTCACTCAATGAGTGTGAATTGGTAAGCTAGAAATGTATTGTTTAATTCGAAGTTAGAATTTAGGCGAGATGAGAGAGACAGAGAATGATTTTGTATAATAATGAGAAGATAGTTAATAAACTGTAACTGCATTTTTTTGACGTCTCTTCAATTGAACTTGTGACCTTATCAACTACTTAATTAAACTTTACGATGTCTGTTGAGTTAAACGTCGTAGGGAAGCAGCTACAAGTTTACATAAAAATTATATTTAAGTCTTAAAAATAGTAGTAATATTTCCAAAAATAACGTCTTTTTTTTGCCTTCTTGAGCTGGAAAAAATTCTTATAAAAAAATTCTGCCTTGGATACTCCTTAGAAATGCATGAGATGTGACTATTAAATAAAGGGATTGACACTGTTACAGAAGAAGTACGCATGCGCCAAACGCCAACGAACGACAGCTGTTTAGCGTGAAGTCTTCTCTTTTGAATACAGTGCTTCTCGTTTCTGGAAACAAATTCATACAGCCATAGCCTTCATTCGCATTAGAGGTCTTTTTTTTTGTTTGTTTGTTTCGCCGGAAAATGGAAAAGTTTTAGAATAGAGCAACGAATTATTGTGAAATTTCACATGAAACTTCGAAAAAATTGCTAGTGAAACTTATAATTTGTCAAAAGAAGTGTATGACAATGAGTGTTTTTCGCATGCACGTGTTTTTGAGTGGTTTAAGCGTTTTCAAGATGTCCGGAAAAAGGTCGAAGGTGATGCACCCCTGGGTCGTCCTTCCACGTCAAAAACGGATGGCAATATGGGAAAAAAAATCGGCAATCTGGTTCGATCTGACAGTCAGTTACGTATTCGTGCTATTGCTGAGACTGTAGGATTTTGACAAAGAACCCGTACAACAAATTTTTCCACCAAGGCAATCATTCCACATTGCATGTCAAGAGGTTTCTGGCCAAGTACAGCATCCCAGTGTTAGACCATCCGCATCTTCAGCCATACGACTTCTATACCAAAGTAGAATCTACTTTAAAAGAAACGAGATTTGAGTCTTTGAAGCTGTGAAAGAGTAAGTGGCACCCGTTCTTAGGAGCTGATAGAAGACTTCTAGCTCTGGTTCGAACAATGGAAGATTTACATGGAGCGTTGTAGGGATAGAGGAGGCTTGAATATTGAAGGGGATTTTTAGTAAATATGTAATGACATAAAAATAAAATGTTTTACAGCGTCAGTCTTGTTATTAAATAGCCGTACATAACCTTCTTTTACCACTAAACATATCGATAAAACTTCCTCAATCACGTGATAATGCAAAAATAAACAAAAGGTAATTTAGTTTTATCGCTAGAAGTTCCCTCCTGAAAGTGAAATTTTGAAAAGTTTAGTTTGATAAATCCATTCAAATAAAGTTGGTGCTATTAAAACAGTGGCACCATTTTGTACCTTTACTCGTATATTCTGATTATTTTAAATATTAGTACTGCGGTATATTTATTAATTTCATATATTTTATTTAGCAATTAATGTGAAAGATTGAAATTGTAGGTAATTAATAGCATATTTAAATGTATCAAAGTAAATAAATGAACGCACGGATACAGTCTGTTAAGACAGCAAATCAGCATTCGATGGCAAAAAATGGATATTTTTTTTGCTAGTCTGCGTGTATGATATATTTATCATCACCATAAATTCTACAAATTCTACACTGAAACTCATGATTTGTAGTGTTATCCCCTTTTATGTAGTGAATATAATAAATTGGAGTTTCTTTCAGATTTCTTCAGATAAATTCCATTACAAAATGAAGCTCCTTTCTACCATCGTTAGACGATTTTGTGCTCGATTGATACTCTGACGTTGCGGAACGCATACATCATTTTTAACGACCTTGTTTTCAATGGTAAACAACATACAAATATCGTGTGAAAATATTTGTAAAGTATTAAATGACTCTTAACAGGATTTACTGTCTCCATGTGCTTAACAAACATTAAGCTTCTGGATTTGCCGCTGGGAATTTTTTTTTTAGCTACCGGTGGATTTTTGAGCCAAAAGAATGAATGATGCGTGACACCATTTAACCTCTGAGGATAGACGGATAAGAGAGGGATTTTTTTTTATCTTTTCTTTTTTCCCTTTATTTTTATAATAATGAGTCTTTGTAGTTAATATTTTTACAATCTATTATTCAAGGGAATAATCAAATTTCTGAATTTCTTACTGCACAATATCTTTTAAATTTCTTTCTTTGAATAGTTACTTCAGCAAAGTAACTTTGAAAAATAGATTTACTAATCGAGCTTGCGAAATTAGGCTTTTCGTAATTTTCTCTTCCATAACCTCTAAGACTTTTATCAATTTGAATTGCATAAACTTACAATTTTTTCCCCCAACCGAAATGAAACGTGATTAGATAAATTAGATGAAGATAGAAATGAAGTGAAGTGATTTAGATATAATGATATACAAATGATTTGAAATCAATGCAAAATGAGGGGAAATAGAGGTTAAGGACTTGCGGTTAGAAAATTGTCATTCAAAATGAGATTCTTCTGTTTTGTGGATTGAAGAGAGTTCCACTAAAAAATATTAAGCTGCGTGTTACTTTTGAAGAAACTTGTGAAGTTAAAGACGAGTGAACTGGTAAGATAGATTTATTATTTAAATCATAATTTAGGATCGGGAGTTAAGTTAAGGTTCTGGAGAGAGTAACCGTAAATATTCAACAATATTAATA
>BMAW01047373.1:26873-40158 GCA_019974015.1 Nephila pilipes | reverse complement strand
GATTGTGAGTTAGGTTAAGGTTCTGGAGAGAGTAACCGTAAATATTCTACAGTGTTAATAAATTAAGAATCTGTATTATTATTGTGAGTTTTCGAGGGAGTTGAGCAGTTTTTGATTAATATATGAGATTGAGATATGGCACAAGAGCTGAATAGTGATGAACACATGTCACATGCTCATAAAATATATGACATTAAAAATAGAAATTATATGACTATAAAAGTATGAGTCATAAACGTGTAATATAGAAAAATTTGTACATTAAAGTAAATTTAATTTGAATATGTGTCACTGGTGTGTTTGCGTTCCCTCTTCAAATAATGAAGGGCATTTAAAAAATAGCAATGAATCATCAGTTGCGTAAAATTGCTACCCTTTGTATCACTTTTCTAAATTATGGTACGCATATCTCTGAGGGTACGTGAGCATCTAAGAAAATGATCAAGGTGGGGAAAAAAACCGTAGAACAAATATATGCACAAAATTTACGAATATCTTATTTTGGGGGAAGCTCGATTTTCGTTACACGCCAAGGGTTAACTTTGTTTGGTTGTTTTTTTTTATTTTCGCTGCATTAAAAAGCAACACAAGAGGTGTTGTTGACGAACCTACGTAATTTTGTGCTCCGGTCAAGTGACCAGAAAGACATCTGAGTTGGTACTTCCCTCTCCAAACTTCCACACCACGCAACCGGCAAGACTTGGATCTCGACCAGATTTAATGTGCATCCACCCCTCTACAAGGCGGGTTTTTAGTAGCATCAGAACTCTAAACCACGACTCAACAAAAACAGCATCATCCGAGCCTGTGATCATTAAGCTACCGCGGCCACTACATTGTAAGGGATATGATGCTAAAAAACTTGAGAACTATTATCCACTTCGTATTATTTTACGTGATTGTGATGAAAACACAACTCATCAAAAAGGACTATACTTTCTTATAAGAAATTTGAATGAAAAAGTTATATAAAAATTTAAGGGGGGTGGGAAGAGGACAATGGTTATAGTATTTTAAATATGCTGCATAGATTTTCTGTTCATCTGTCATCTTCTGCAACTTAGCTTACTCACAAACTAAGTTAAATATTATATCGTTAAAAAATATGCCAGTCATTTTTGTATATATTGTGCGAAATATCATTACAAAAAAAATTCACTATTCATTTTTTAGCGGAAAAATTTTCGTTAATTTTTTTTTTCTTTTTACCTGATAATTGTGAAACTTAACAAATTTATGTAAAATTGTTGAAATTGTTTTGTATGATTTCCATCTCTCAAACATTCTGAGTTCATGAAAATAAAGCTAAAAATCCAATGCTACTAGTAATTTTCTTCTCTAATCTCAATTATTCTACTTAATAGAGAGCAAAAAAGGGACCTCAAAAGAGTTAAAAATGAGTAATGTTTTGATTCGTGAAAGAAAAAAAAAAACTATTTTTGGTTGTCTAAATTAAGAATTATTTTAAAATACTTTTCAATATCAGGTGGAAAATATACACAAACAAATATTTCTCTGATTTCATCTTTAATTTGTACTATATTTAAATGAACACAACAGTTTTTGCTTGAGAATTCTTTGAAATTACATTACTAAAAACTGGTATAGTTAGTAGACGAGAAATTTAGTTTTTGCTACATGAGTTTCAGCAATTGCTTATGAATGAAGGAAAGCATTACATCGGGAAACATTAGAAAAATCAACGTCGATGTCATTTGTTGTTGTTATCTTGAATAAGGGCAGAGTCGATCATTGTTGAATTATTTGTTTAATTGATCATCGTGTTCATTTAGAAATATTACGCAATTTAACAATTTTTAGTGACCACTGTGTGACTAAGTTGCACGCTGGTCCAGTCTCAGTAGAGAAAGAGCGAAGGAAAAGAGATCCGTTCGTGGAGACGAGAGCTTTTATACTTGAAAGACAAACGGAGATTTCCTTTAATATTTTGCCAACTTAGCAATTTAATCAAATCTCTGACTCAGAATGCTACTAATAAACAAAACACGTGCGAATCTGAAAGTGGAAGTCAAAGTAGTTTTAATTATAAAAATATATAACACATCGATCAATAACTCCCGAGTCTAAAATTGAAAACAACATTTTTTTTGCAAAATTTTTTTTTATTCATTAACATAACACCTTTTGTTAATCACTTTTTAGGGTGATACAATCGTTCCAACGCTTTCCCAAATATTTTTTTTTCCCCAATTTTTTTTTAGCAAGAAATCTTTTTTGTTGCGAGTAAATAGCGATAAACAGCTTTCTGAATCATCGACTCGTTGCTGTTTTTGTTCCATCGAAAGCAATCGCGGCACCCACTTGGAAAAAACCTTTTTCACTTCACTTCAAAAAACCTTTTTCCTGGTCCGATCGACTTAAAATTTTGACACGTTTCAAGCAAAGGTTAGTACTCTAGAAAGACCTGGTTTACTACGAGCGCCATCTCTGGGTTAGTCTCGGGAGTTATTGATCGATGTGTTATTGGTGCTAAGAATTTTTAATTTGAAAACGAGAGAGGGGATAATTTTAATTTATCATAGTGTATATAATGAATTATAAATGATGAAAATTTATTTATTTATTGTTGATTGAAGTAACACGAGAATTTTGGTGACGGAACTAATTTTGAATCTTGATCAATTGACGAGAGCGACACATGAGCTAGCACCCTCCCCCCCTTCATCACACTTTTACACCCCTCCAATAGGTGGACTTGATCCTAAACAGATTTAACATGCATCAGCCCGCTACACATCGAATCTTTAATGGAAGCAGGATTCGAACCTGCAATTCGATGGAAATAGCCCCGGTCGTGGGCTTGTGACCATAATCACTCCGTTATCGCAGCTGCAAGAGAAAGATATGTTCAGACTTTGTTCCTTTGTCTTACTTCATTCTCTTGTTAAAAAATATTTTTCCTTTGCCATTGCCATAAATTCGATTAGGCCCTTGTATTCTTACATTTTACCAGAATTGAACAATTTTTGAATATTAAGGATATTTTTGACTTAAAGGTGCATTCTGTAGTCATTGTAAACGTTGAATTTTTTTTTTTTTTTTTAAAAAGATGGAAATTAAATAACTTAAAATCGTAACAATCATTTAAAATTTCAACTCAAGTTTTATTATGTCGTGGATCTTACAATTATATTGTTATCCCTACACATACACACACATATGCATTCACAAATTTGCATGTGGACTAAATATAAGTAGCTTCTTATATGATTGGTAACATTGCCTTTCATGAAAGGGATACGGCTCCCTCATTTCCAGCAACAGTTGTTCATTTCAAAGGGTAACGAATATATCCGGTAACGGGACTTAGCAGGAACCTCCAGGGTTTTCATTAATCACGCCGGACAACCTTTCTGTTTACTCCTACTTGTGTGTCTCATAAGCATACCGAAACCATTAATTTTGTATTTTTCGCTCACCGCTTCCTCAGCACGCACAAATCTGTTGTTGACACTTTCATTTTTAGCACAGACGTTAGTTGTGAGCCACTGAAACTCAGTTATATGAATGTGTTTTTTGCTACAGAATAAACATGTAAAAAATGCTTTGAGTTGTTTTTTGGAAATGCACACGCCGGCGTATTAATGAAAAGAAAATTCTATGAACATAAAAATACTTATGGGAAGTCATATATTTAAATATTTTTAAGACTAAATTTAAAAATAAATTTTTGAATTGAATATCACGGTTCATAATAGTAAACTTTGTAGAGTTATTATTTGATGGGAGATAAGAACGAAATATTATTTATCTTATACATTAATTTGATTGTACATTTTATTGCTTTTTTGTAAAATATTTAGACCTCAAATACTTAGACAAGAAAATGGCTTAAGATAACTGGAACGCAATAACGTTTAAAAATTTGCATTTTTAATTTTTTTTTTATAAAAAAAATAAAGCTTGCTTCGTCGATTTCGTAGGAGTATCATTTATCAAAATTAGATGCACAGAATTTTAGAAAATTGAATTTTAAAATAGCAAACATGTGTGAGCTTCTATAGAGGAAAAGAAATATTTGCAGTTTACCCCCCCCCCAAAAATGTGGGCTTTCCTTAAAATCTACGTTATACAGAGACTTGATATTTTTCACAGTATGAAATGAGGCTATTTCCCATACAGTGAACATAATTTTCTTTTCTAATAAACACTCACAAATTTTAAGTATTACATTATATTTGCATAAAAATTTTGGGAATTTTGAATTATAAAATGTAAGTTATTTTCAATTTAATTTTTAAAATTACATTTATGTTAAGTGTATAGGATGTTATATATATAAGTTGCAATTTCTTATAGTTACAAGTGGAGTAGATTTTATGCAAGATGTGCTAAAAATTAGTGTGCAACTGACAAGTGTAAATACAGCTATTGATGATCAATTACTCATACACAATTATTTGTGCATATAAATGGGATTTTCCTTACATAAGCAGATGCATAAGTACACAGATACTTCAATGTTAAAATACGGCTTCCATTGCAGTTAAATAAAAAAAAAAGGAGATTGTTTAAACTAAAAATAAAACTCCTTTTACCTATCCGAAGGCATCTGAGTTACTTTAAAAAAAACCTTTCAAAATTCAACCGTCAAACCAACCGTCAAGGAACCGTCAAAATTCCTTTTTGGAACAGTAATCTACATAGATCTATTTACAGGAATATTTTATTAGGCTTTTTATTACGTAATAACAAATTAACCTCACATAAAATAGAAAAGTTTAATAACATTAAAAAACTCTTCAACAACTGTTTAGATCATGATTATCCAATAAATTTCTTAAATACTTATATACATCACAAATATATTAAACATCTTTGCGAATCGTGATCCATTTTCAAATCCACCACACAACAATAGGTCCACAAAGTCGGCTTGTTAGTGGTCTAGCCGTGAAGAATTTATTTATTTATTTACATTTACACAGCTTACATTTTTACTCCCTCTCTGGACCATTATTCTCCTTTACCATACTATTTATTACCACCAATTGTTTGCATCCTTTTACATTTTATTACCAATCAAACAATGATTTAAATCTTTTTTCAATTTATATAGTGATGATGTGTTATATTTTTTTCATTTTGAGTGTGTGATATACATCTTGAAGCTTAAAGAAAATTCCGTCTTACTACTCATATATTTGAATCTTCATTTCTTTGAATTTTTGTAAGTCATAGATTGTAGAATTATAGATTTTATTTTTGAAGATTTTATCACTGAACTTTTTTGCATTTTTTAATCATTGAACTCTTTTGTAATTTGGGTTTCCCAATTCAGCCTACCAAGAATTATAGATTTTATTTTTGTAGATTTTATCGCTGAATTTTTTTGCATTTTTTATTCATTGAACTCTTTTGTAATTTGGATTTCCCAATTCAGCCTACCAAGTCGCAAAGGGGGAAGGTTGGTACCATTTAACTAGTTTAACCCCGCTTAATCGGTCCTCAGCCTGATATTGCTTTTTGACTTGCTGGGTTCCATATTTTCATTTATTTTCCTTTCATTTTTACATTTCTTTCTGGATTTTTGTCTTTTTAAATATTTGAAATTATTCTTTCATAAATTTTCAGTATATATATATATATATACTCTTTTACAATTGTGAGTTATATGTGAGATTGCGTTCAAAATGATTTAATTTTTAACTCTTCTTTGATTCTTATTTTCCAAACACTTAGACAAAAAAAATTGTATAAATTAACAAAAATTACTGCTTAAAAAGGTTTAAATTTAAGTTGATTTTTTTTTCTGATTATAATTAAATTTTCGGCTCTTAAATCATGATGAAATTGATTTAATTTGTTACTTAACTCTTCAATTCAGTCGATGAATTTTATGAAGCATTCATACATTTTAGCTTATTTATATGTTTATGATTTAGAGTACGCATTTTAAATGGGATTTATCCCCATATTATTAAAATTATTTATGAATTTCATTCAATATGCGTGCTGATATCTGGTTAAGATTTTCACACATGAGCTACTGGTGTCATTAAGAGCAATTTATTTGATTGTTACTAATGAGATGTGTTCCATTTCTGCAATTAAAGTTCGTCTATGAATATATTTTAAGCTATTATTTTTTTCCCCTTGGATATATTTTTCAATGATTATTATAGCTCTTTATTTTCTATCTAAATAAATACTAGGAGAAAAATGGAGTACTTATAATTAATCGGAAAAAAAAAAACTGTTTAACAACACTTAAATGAGCTTTCGTATTCGTAAAAGCAAAAGAAAACTATGAATAAATCTCGAAAAGTTTGAAAATGTCACAAGAAATTGTTTGAAAGAATACTTGAGTTAGGATTAAAGTAATAGAAATTAAATCAAAATATTTCTAATGAAAAAGATTCGAGACTTTTCTCGAATAATATTATAGTTAAATAACTATTACTTATGGGATTTTCATATAACTTACAAATCATTTTACAGAGGATAATGTGAAATAGAAAAATCGATGAAATAGTAGAAATGTTAGATAGATAATTAAGAATAATCATGTCATATATGAGCCGATCTCGACTTATTTATATTATGATCCTAGCACTCATTAGACCTTACGAATCATCTGTAGTACTAAATATGTATTTATCAATCCTGCATGATATATATTTATCAATCAGAAATTTAATGAAGTCATCTTTCTTTAAAAGTCCCTTCCTCACCCTTTTAAGTACTCAAATTAACCTCCATCCCTGTGCTCCTTTATTCATTTTTGGTCTTTTGATCCCCACATACGAACCCTTGGGGCCAGTTTGCTGGGCAACTGTCAGCGTTCTATTGATGAATGGAAATGGTTCCTATTGATACATAGTCTGAATGCTTGTTCCCTGCTGGACAGTTCAGAGATGAAATGCAATAGATGTCAAAGGGGGATCATTTGAAGGGGCCACATGGCTTGGATGGACAATGGACAGTTTACACGCTTGGTCAGATGAGTCAAATCGCCAACGCGCGAGGGTTCAGTAATAGGTTATTGACATGAAAAAAAGGAATCGTCTTATGTTTTGATTTTAGGAAATATACTCGATCTTTTTTATTTAAAATTACAATAAGGAAATATCTGAACATATATTTAATAGCATATTGTATATTATAATTAATATACTTTTCCTGACTTTCTGATTTATATTCATTGACTACGATGTAATTTATGAGAATTTTCTACTGTTGTTACTCCACAAGTTTTGTTTTATATATTTATTCATTGTGCATTACGTATAATATATTACTTTTTAACTGCCTTGATCTGACGGACTTTGGATAGAAACAATTATTTTGATATTAAGTAGGCTAGCAGGAAAAAGAATGATATCGATATATTGATTATTTGGAGGAATTACTCTTAAAAAAAGAGCATTTTTCGACAGCTAGAGTTACGGATTATTCGAAAGAAGAAAAAAAACTAAAAAAATTAAAAAAAAAACACACACACACAGAACAGATGGTAAATATGCTATTTTGTGAAAACTATTTCGATATAACAGAACAAGATTCGTGTATATGCATTTGTTTACCTATAAGTCTAAAATCAGGAACATGTTCTGCGTCTGCTTCAAATTCGGAAATAAATCTTTCAACAAAACATTTAAAAGCGATAAAATTTATATTTGGGATTGAAAGTTAATATGATACTGTTATTTAAAGCATTGAAAAAATCTTATTATGGTCTTTTGACCAGCATTGAACGTAACAATTTTTGTAAAAGGTCTTATATAATTTACTGTCATTTCAATCTTTGGAAATTGGGAATTATATGCATTAGAATTCATTTATATATTCGTTAAATTCTTTCAGGAAATTTTTAATAATTTATTCAATTTATCTTTAAAATCTGCATCTTTGCGCTAGTTTATTATTATTTTTTTTATTATTATTATTTCAAATATAGAACTCTTCTTAAACCTCTTCTGCATTTACTATTTGTTTAACTGTAAGTGGTACTACCATTTTTACTGCAGATGTTACAGTGAACCCATTCTTGGGCAAAAGAAAACCTACAACAGAAAAGAACACAATCTTGCGAGATCTTGTCCACTTCGCTTACGATTGAAAACCCATCATCGGTGGATATGGTTACAGTTTACTCAGATTAACAGTCTGATATTCCCCCACCTCAGAAGCACCGGCGACAGATTCAGTTACCGATAAAACCATTTTTAGTCCTATCTGCGATGCATCAGGATTCAATACTAAGATTAGATAGTTTTCTTTGGTGTGGCCAAACTTTTGGCCTTTTTTTGGTAGAAAGGAGTGGTGTCTCCAATAGCGGAAGACGAGAAGCAACTGTTGCAACCTGTAGGGATGAATCCATACATTTTCCGCTCAGTGATTAGACAGTTTTTAGCAAACAAAGGTTCCTTTCAGAAGATGATTTGAAAACTGCTGGCATAGAAGCTACAAAAGTGGTTCGTTTTGAGATGATGTTTTGCCGTTTTGTGGTTTTTAGATCGGGGACAGGGTACTAAGTGCTCTTTTATTGTTGCATCTCTTCGTTGTAAAAAAAAAAAAAAAAAGACGATAGAAATGAGCAGTTAACTTTATTTTTTAAATTGAAAAGGCGGGAAAAAAATGCAAAGATTGAATGAAAACTTAGAGCTTCTTAGCTCAGGTTTACTCTTAGGTATTCAAATGAAGATGAAAGTTGAATAACCAGAGATAAAATTTGATGCCGTTTCAGTAATGTACTCTATTTTATGTAGAGCAAAGGATTTTTTTAAAAAAATATTATACTGTAATATAATAAAACGTTATTTAAATGTGCCTTAAATCAGATTAGGATCCGTGAGATAGTTTGATAATGTTAAGAAAAAAAATAAGTTGCTTTGCTGTGCATTATCAGTAATTTTAAAAAAAAATTCCTAGTTAGAATGAAAAGTATCGTGAGAAAATATATAGTTTTTTAAAAATTATTTTCGTTTCTGAAGAGAATTTGAGAATTATTTTCATACATATTTATAACAGTATTGCCTCATGATTTTTGTAGAATTATTCGTAAAAGTAAATAAACATAGTAAGAAAAAGATAGTAATGAGAAAAAATCTCCCACTACTATTTTGTTCTTTCATTTAAAGAATGTATTTACGAGCACTTAGTGTTCTTCCAATATTTTATTTTGCTTTTTTAAAATATGTTAAAATAGTGTAATAAACAGAGCGTTGCACTTAATATGTATCAGGGACATATAAATAATTTTTTGTATGGAAAAATGACCCGATTTTTTTCGTTCACATTCACGAATATTCACATTTTAAACAATGCTTTTAAGAAATAATTGTTAATGGTCGCTGGAAAAAAAATTTTTATAGTGATTTTTTTTATTATACATTTTTGATAAAATAATAATAATAAATGAAAAGTTCTATGCAAAGTTTTGCAAAGAGTAAATTTTGCCACCCAAGGTGCGCTTTTCTTATAATTATTATTAAATTACTCAATTAAATATAAAAATTAAATTAAACGATGAAATATCGAGAAATGGACAAAGTTAATTTTTTCGATATTAAAATTAAAGGAAACAATAAGTTGTTAAATTGAATATATTCAAGCTAAATGTAAATAAAATTGAAGCAAATTGAAAAGTGATCTAGTATGCCAAAAGTAATCCAACTAAAACAATAGCCCTTGGGTTTCTAATAATAATATCATTATTATACATGCATCACAAAGAAAGTTAAATTAATCGTCTCTCGAAGTCGATTAATACAATTTTAAGAAACTCTTCTAACTGACAGAAAATACACAAATACCATTAATTGATAGCATTTTTATACATAAACTATCTGCCACACAAATGAGCTAAATTAAAAAGACTGAGTTTTTGAATAATGCACTTTACATTGAATAATAATACCAATTATTAAATACCAAATTATACATTATTTATGTATATGTGTAACAACTCTGTATGTGGCCGCGGTAGTGACCATGGTCTCTGACGGTTTTCGTCGAGCCTTGAGGCCACTAAAGACCTACCTTGTAGCCGATACTGATGCATGTTAAATCTGTCGAGGCTCAAAGTCCTCCCGTTGATATGCTGTGGAAGTTCGAAGAGGGGTGCCAACTTACGAATCGTCCTCCTCACTTGACCGAGATTCAAAATTACGAGGTCAGTTATTAAGAATTGTGTGCTGCAATATTCAATTACAGAGTAATTAACATATTTAATAGTAAAGTATTGTCACCATGCTATTACATACATAAGAATATCGCTTCAGAATTTTTTAACAGCTAATTATTAAAACATTTATTAATTTTCTTGGAAATGTTTTTACGGATAAAAAAAATTGTTATCCCATTCATATTTTTACAAAAATAAAATTAATCATAGAGTGCATAAGCTGGAACCTGGTATACATCTGAAAAAAAAAAGGGAACTAAATCCGCAAAATGTGCTTTGTACTTGTCCCCCATCTGGTTCAAATTACCCATCCAATTCTCAAAACGCTTTCGATTTCCACTTTAACAAGCCTAACCCACCCTGAACTTACTCGAATCCTTTGACGGTCCTTATGCCGACTTAAAAGTGAGTGAGAAATCAGGCGTCTGCCTATTTGATGGCAAGCGTCCAGTCGGAAAGTGGAAACCGTGAAAGTAGCTCGGGGTTCTTCTTCTCAGCGGGGACTCTCTTCTTTAGAACCCCAATTACATATCTTTCTCTAGTCAAAATTGGTAAAAGGGGGAAAGAGAACTACCAACGGAAGTGTGCCTCGCCGAACTATGACCTTAACCGTTGCTTCAGGTCGCGTTCATGTTTGAATGAGTAAAGTCGTGTGAGCACAAGAAAGTAGTAGATCCATTTATTTTCGATAATTTTTTTATCAAAAATAAAACTAAATAGTAATAATAATTTTGCGTATCAGTATTTAAATATTCATTATACGAATTATGTAGCATACATAAAATAGGTCTATTAAATAACACAGTTGAGTCAAATTGGCAATATATAATTTAAAAGGAATCAATGTCAACTAATGACATGTTAGGATTGAGCTCAAACCTTGCATACATAACTTGTACACAAAATCTGATCATATTTATCAGATTAAGAAAATCCATATATATTAGGTCTTTTTATAGTTATTTCAATTTTTTTTTTTTTTTAAATGGGTTTTAGTATAAGCTCTGAATGCTTTTATAAGACTAACCTTTCAATTTTTTAAAATATTTTTTTTTAATTTTTGAGAATTTTTTAGTAATCGTAAAGACACCTATTAAATCCAGAAATTCGCAAGATATAATTTTGAGTTTATTCATTGGTAATCAAGAGAACCTTTGAGATAATATTTTAATCTGCATAAAGATATACTAAGAACCGGTAATTTATTATTATTTAAAAAAAAGCAACAATTTTTAATTTATACATATAATGACATTTTTTGGATTATCTAAAAACATTTTCAGATATGTTTTTAAGGAATTTTATGAGAAATTTTAACCTACAATTTCATAATTTAGTCCCCACATTCAATTCTGATAAAATTTCAAGTTAGAACTTATCATAAAGTATATAAAAGACAGTAATAATCAAATACATGATAATTATGAATGATGGAGGCACACATTTTTTGATGAATGTAGTTCCTGAAAGAATACGGAAATTTCACCATCATCGACAATATTGAGCAGTTACCACAGATCCACAAGAATTCTTTGAAAATGGATAAAATATTTCAGAAAAATATATGAAAATATTAAGGATATGTGTTTTAACAAGCTTAATTAGTAATATGTAATCGTTTCTTTTGTCAAAAGAACTTTCATTCGATTTCGTTCGAAGCTATATAAGTGCTGCTAGCAAAGGACCTCTAGATTTTGAACTATAGTCAAATGAACTATCAGTGATGGTAAATCCATAAAAAAAATAATTAAATAATCCAAGGATTCCGTTATTCTTTTCTTCTCCTTCCTTTCTCAAGATATAAGTCTTAAATCAACACAGGCGATGAAACAAAGAATCAAATCTTGATTATAACCAAGATATTTTATTAAAATTTACGAATAATTTAATCCATAAACTCATATCACTCATATCTCATCATTGTTGATTTTGATAAAGCATCTAAGAAGCTACAGCTAGAACTTATTGACAGGCTGTCAGATCACACTATGAAAAAAAAAATGTTTAATGCTTTAAAAAAATGTTTAATGTCTAATTAATAGTTAGCTTTTACAAATTTTTATCAAATAATAAGCTTCTATATATAAAGAAATTGTCTTGGAAAAAGGCTCTCTATATTTTGGTCTACATATACTTGTGATCAAATTTTTCTTGCTAGAAGATCGACAAGAGTAAATAAAGATGCTCTTCGACAGACATCAACACGCAGTCTGTGATGAGAATCTCAACAAGCAATTTCATTTCTAATTTCGGAAAAGAAAAAAAAAAAAAAAGAAGAAAAAGAAACGATAAAAAAAGTTTAACACAAAAAGTTTAAGCACAAAAAAATAAAGTGAATAAAACTACCTCTATTTTATTTTATTCGTGTTTATTAATTTGTATGGTATAACTTATACTTATTCTGAAATGCGCCTCACCTAATTTCTACCTCACTTTAAAAGATGTAGCCCACCACGAGTCTCTACTTTCACAAAGTGTCCCCGGAGTCAAAACAATTGCTAATTCCTGATCGATCTGATCCATCGAGCAAAAATCAAAGTTAAATTCTTGAAGAGAAATTCTGTGTGCGCAATCTATATATAGAAAACTTCGATTAAAGAAATGTTTGTAATATCTTGATTTGTAACACATTTATAGGGAAATTTCTTTCTTGTCTGAAAATTATAAGTAAGAGTGCAATTTTGAAGAGGATGTAAGCCGAAATTTTGTCTGTTGATGGCTCTTGTTTGCACTACTATCAAGCGATATCTTCTATTAATTATATTGCTGTTATCTTCCTTTAAGACATTAATTTTTTTTTACTCTTATTTAATGTGCCCATATTTTTCTTGATCATTTTTTTCCCATTTTACTTCTGTTTATCCTGATTTCATTCAGGAATTTTTAAAAAGCTTACGATGTGTTATTTATAGCTCTTTAAAATTAATAAACTTGTTTTTTCAAATATATATATATATAGTCTTAATTTTTCATTTATTGCACAATAATGATTTTATTATAAAATACTGTTTTGCTGATCAATTACGGTATTTAAATGCGTATGTTCAATATTTAGAGACTAGGTTTTAAGGCATACGGCTGTATATAAAAGTGGAATTGTTCTACATAATGCAGTGATTCTAACCTTTAGCCTCC
>BMAW01047373.1:10144-26863 GCA_019974015.1 Nephila pilipes | reverse complement strand
AAGTGGAATTGTTCTACATAATGCAGTGATTCTAACCTTTAGCCTCCCGGTAATTAAATCATAAAAAAAAAAATTTATGTGATTTTATATGAGATAATTAGTTAGCTAAAATGAGTGAAATAGATTATAGGTAATTAAATTAGTAACCCAATTTTAATAAAAACATCAGTCATATGTTTTATTAAAACTTTACTTCAAATTTTAGTTTCTTTGTCTGAATAGTTTAAAAAAAAAGTTCTAAAATCTCATTAATAAAAAAAAAATAAAGTTTATAAAAAATATAATGAACAAAAAAAAAAAGAACTCTTGTATAACAATCATTAAAAATAATAGATATTAAAACACCTTTTTAATAACTATAATTAATTTTATTTTATTTATTTTATGATTGTTCCCAAAATATTATTCTTAACTTTTTTCGTATTATCTGATAATTTTTTTCCTCCATGTATCGTTTCACAAATTCCTGCATGCTTGGAATTCATTTCAAAGAACTGCATAAAGTTAAGCTGAAAGTTTTGAAGTTATAAAATATTCCTTTTCTTTTCTGATTCAAAAAAATTTAATCCGAAATGTAATTAAAATAACTATTAATCATATATTGCGGACACATTTTTAAAAAGTGTTCTAAAAATGTAATATTTATTATTACTCTTATTGTTGTGGTTGTATGCAAAGTAAAATTCAAACTATTTTAACTAACGATGTCATCGAAGTATCACCTGTTTCATCATTTTTTTTTTTTTAATTCTTCCATTCAATAAAATTACAAATGAACAGAAAGGCGAAATTTACTTTCGGGATTAAGCGCTATTGAAGTTCGAATTATCCTCTGATTTTCTATTCTCCCGATTTCTTTGCTTTCAGATAATCCATCATTTTCGCGTCTACCTGTCATTCTCCTTGGTGTCATTGATAAATACACTTCTTTTATTGAAAGTTGAGTAAAATAAATTGCTGTAAAAATAAATGTAGAGATTGAATTTTCAAGTGAAACTATAAATAATTGACTTAAATCTTTAATTTTATTATCGTATTAAATGTACTATCTTTTTAATGCATCATATTTTAATATGTCTCAAATAAATTCTATTTTGTTTACTTTTGTTTACTTATTCGTTTGATTATCCTTTATAAAATTTCTAAATCTAAGGAGTAAAAAATAAAGTGCTTTTTTAAAATTTAATTGTTATTGAAATATTCATTATAATCTTTCGTATATATGTTTTAAGATGTTTTGAAAATAGGTGAAAAAATTATTTTGAACTTTGAAATTTCTTATGTATCCAAAATTCAATGCTATAGAATAAATGTAAAAATGTTACATGTATTTAAATACTCGACTATTTCGTTGAACCTGTAAATAAAAGTTTGAAACACTAAAATTGTATCTTTTTAGAACATTGCAGATACTATAAACCTATTTCAAAAACGTAAGACCTATTTTAGTTCAAACCATAAAGTATTAAATATATATATATATATTTGTACATAGAGTATTTATTACTTTGTTTCCATTATTTTTTCAAATCAATCAAGATTTTATGTGTACTAATAATTTCATTTATAATTTATTTCCATCTATTAAGTTTAGATATAGTTCTACTATGTCATTTGTCTTGCAATGGCAAATTTGGCAGAGCGTCGGCGTAGAATCTTCATGTCTTTGGATCGAATCTCGTCGAAGCATAACATTTTTTTATTTGATTTTCAAATAATTAATTTTAGTTTTATAGAGGAGAAAAATATCTCTCTTATATAAGATATTTAGCAGAATATAAATTTAGGAATATATACCGTCAATGACGTAGCGTGTAGATCGCAGGAAAAAAAAATTCTTTTGCCACTTATCTTTTTGATTCTGTCATAAATATATACATATTTATATTAATTGTAATTATTTAATAAAAAGTAACTAAAATAAAAAAATTCTTTGTTGACCTATGTAGGAATTTATTTAATTTCTTTTATATTACTTGTTTTTGTCAATTTTTTTTATCTCACTTGAGCTTCTCTTCATATATATATATATATATATATTCACGCAGTGCTCCTTTTGTCATACTTTGTTTTGCATGCATGGTTTTTTTTCTTCATGATATAGTTTTTATTTACTTTTTTTAAAGCCTTGTGTCATACCAGGTAGTCTTTTAAAGTGAGATAGAAGTCAAAAAAGTACTATAATATATAAGAAGTTAAATTAAAGATTGTTGCAGAGTCAAGTACTTTTTTCACTAAACACTTGCCTGGTATTTTTAAAATCCAAAGTACGGGACAACAGATGCAGCGTGTTAATTTTTTTTCCTAACAAAATGAGGAACAACACATTTATACTTAACCTTCAACAACGACAAGTTCCAATTCACCAAATGTCGAAATATCATACAATGCAACTGGAAAAATGCATCAAGAATTTTTGTTTTGTTAAATTTTACAATGCATCGAATCGTCTGCCATAGAAGTTGATTGCGCATGCGTAATGACAAACTCTCATGTAGTGCCTTGACGTCCATTGTTCCTGTTAATCCGTGAAAAAGGGCTAATCCCCTATGATGACGGATCGTGCGAACACCAGATCCCTGGAGAGATTTTTGCATGGCCGTCTGCATTGACAAAACGTTGAGGGTGTAAAAGAGGGGTGACGGGAATAAAGAACGCCAGGAAAAAAAATGTATATTCAACAACGGAAAGGTTTAGATTTCTCGGCACTAGCCGTGTAATGGGCGTTTATTAGCATGGCCCATGACGATTCTTACCCACCCTTTAAGTTCCATGAGAAAAATAATGGTTGGGGACAGGAATTGAACGCAGGAGCTGGAGCTTTTTTAGGTTTAAATCTCGTGGGAAATAGAAATTCGAAGCCTGGAAATGAATGATCATTTAGAGAGTTAAATAACAATAATAATAAAAAGAAGAAATTCATAAATTTAAAGAAAGAATGTTTAAGAGGATATATTCTTTAAATGGCTGAAATAATGCATCAGTGTAAAATTTATTGGATATCTACATAAAATAATTTGTTTTCTGAATTACGAGGGTTGTTCAATAATTCTTTAAAATTTCCAAGAGATTGTGCTTGTTACACCGGAAATGATTAGTTTTTAAGAAGCATCATTACTCACTAGACAGCTGCCTAAGTCTCAGTTATTTGTATTCGCGATAATGACTCCTTTCGATCCACAAAAATTCTTCGTCATAACTTTTCGGCCGATGAGATCATCCTTGCCTTCTTTGGAACAGATTCACTGAAAGTAATCCAACGTTTTGAATATTGCTTTGTTTCTAGTGCATAACGATGAAGCCAGGCCTTATCGTTAGTGAAAACTCCACCCAAAATTATTTCGACAACTCAACGTGGCAGTTATCAAATTTTGCTTCGATAGCAAATGACTACCAAGTCAAAACTAACTTATGAATCAATGTCAAAATGGTTTCGGCTCTGTTTAACAAATGGTAATATCTAACGGTGACAACAATTTACTTTAATGATGCCACCTGACTTCAAATACAAGTACTTTTTGAACCATCCTCGTATCATGGTAAATGTTAGTCAATCCTTTGCATATTTTTTTTTTTGTAAAACAGGATGTGTATAGCTGCGAATTTAAATCTTTATTTTATCTTATGCACACAGCCTTATTCAATGTCTCAAAATGGCTTAATGGTTCATATATCAAACTATCTTCTTTATTAGTCATTCTCATTCACACATAGTTACAGAAGTCTCGTTTTAGATGGTTATTAATGGGTTTTCTGTAACTCACATTGTAGCTTTGTCTAGGTCAAAACCTTAAGAGTTTTTTTTTCTCATAATGTAAAGCCTTCAAATTGAGATGAAATTTTCTGTACGCGATTGTTTTAGATGACAATACAATAATTTAATTATAATTAATATAAATTAATAGATCAAAACTAAAATTTTATGGCAAGTGTCCTATCAAGTCGACAAATGGTCGACAAACCCGTCGCTTAATAATTTATCATTTGCTTTAAATTTAATTATAATTAGCTTAAATCTATTCAATTTAATCTCATAATTGACCGTTTGCTTTAATTTTTATTACATGTAGCTTAATTGATTAACATAATGCTTAATTGAGCTAAAAATTATTACACGTATTTATTTTAGATGATAAATTTAATAAACGTCAAATAATAAAATAAATTATTAAAACTAATTATTGAATGAATTCAATTTGACTCAACATTCCCTTTTGCTCTTAAAATTTATGGTATAAAAAATTAAGTTACACAAAGTGTGAAGTTTGAAAGAAAACTCATGTTTAAAAAAAACGTTTTTTACTTGAGTTTTATTATTTTCTTCAAAAGGAAGGATTGATATTCGTTATGCGAAACAAAAAGTGTTAAAAAAAAGCATAAAATAGATTTCCACACTTTAAACAGAAACTGTTATAATATTGATGAATATATAATGTTTATATTGAATTTCACTTGTTTTGAACTTATTTCACTTGATTTAGCATGTTATATGTCATTAGGAATATTACAAGCAAAAGAAAAAATTTTGAAAATTACCCAGATTTTGTTTCTTATAGCAATTATTATAAAACTTACAATATTGTCTAATTTTATTTTAGTAGTTAATATATTTAATTAATATATTAATTAAATATGTCAACCTCAGAAATATATTTTAAAAATATCATATTAATTATGATACATAATTAATAACGGAAATGGTACGTTTCACAATTGATTGTTTATGCATGCTCTCAGTAGGTTCATACAACTTTAAAGTATTAATAATTTATAATAAATTATGTAATTTCATTCATAGATAAATATTCTTACGATTTATGATAATCTGAATAGCAATTTTTTTTCAAAGTTTTGCGACCAATGATTTCATTCTATATCTGTATACCTGAAAATAATTTACTAGTCACTGTTTTTATTTAGTATCTCTTAATAATAATAATAATAAAGAAACTATGTGATCTACCTGATATCAAATAATCTCTACTTATATCCATGATGTATCAAAGTCAACATAGAATAATTCATTCTAAAAATTCTTTATATTCGTAATTAATTTCTTCCTATCTATGATCGAAGCTAATCATTAATAAATCGCTAAAAAAAATTATTAAAATATTTTTTAGAATTTAGCTTTCAACAAAAATGAGCATGCAGAGTTAATGCTTCTTTAAAAATCAATCAGCATTTGATTAATGAAATTGAAATTTGATTAATATATGTTAATATAAGCAATCATATTATTTTGGGATTGCAACAATTGTAAAATATTATTAATAACTTTTTAAAAATTATTTTGTATTAAAACAGCATTATTCCTTTGTTGCGGTTATCGAATAATTCTTGTTGATGATGGTGTTGATGATAAATATATGTATATCCGTGTGGGGGGGAAGAGGGGGAGGGGTGAAGTGTGTGTTTGTGAATATTTTGAATATTAATTTCTGCCTGAAAAGCATCTTCAAATACTAAGGGTCCATGTTTCAAAATCCTTGTTAAAGTTGTTATTTGTACACTTCCTCAAAACATTTCGCTCAGAATTAGGAAAACACACGCAAAAAAAAAAAAAGAAAAAAAGAATACTGTCTGTATAACTAATCATCTTGTTTGTTTACTCGTTTGCAGAGAGAAAAAAAAAGTGATACCTCGAAGGATGGGGAGGAGTTGCCAAAAGACAAATGATGTCATCCGATCTCTGGTCGTCTGACTGCCAATAGGCACGGATTCATGCAGACGATTTTTACGAGCAAGGGTGACACGCGCCATTTCCATCCCTGGCGCGTGCGTTTGAATATGTAGTGCTAGCCCAAAGGGATGCCGACGTATTAGCAAACATGATCATGATCCGACCAACACGCGGTATTTAGAGGCTCTTCAGCATAAAGATCCCCAAGAGTAACATTTATAACAACTCTGTTAAGAGCCCGAGGCTCGAAGCAATGTTTACTTAATTAGATTATGAACTATGAAAGTTAAGGGGGAGGGTTGGAAAATAGTTACTCGTTTTTAACGCTAAAACATGATTTGAGTCATTCAAATATTAACGATATGTGAAATCGATTATTAAGTACATCTTATGTTTTCTACTCGTTGATATCTATTTAATATTTAATATAATACCCGTCTAATAAAAAATATATTTGGTTAAACATTCAACTCCGTCACTCTTTTGTCTTCTGATGTAAAAAAAAAGATTATTATTTTAACTTATGGAATCTTAACCAGGATTCCATGAAAACATATTAGGTTGGTCTGGGAGTTTGCATGAAAATTCAACTCAATATCTTTATTCAATGTTACCAATGCATTGTGTTATTTTGTTGTCTCAACATTATTAACTTATAATTTGGGTTCTGTCCCGTTTTTCACTTCAACACTTTTAAGGTGATGATGTTTGAATTGAAATTCTCTCCTAATGAGTGAAACGAGACTTGTGAAGATTAGAATAACATCAATTAGATATATCATCATCAGAAGTATAGTTAATAGGATTGATGCATTTTTATGCAGCTAAGATTTAAATACGAAGTTGGTTGGTGGTAGAAATAGTGACCTGAAATTATTTACTTGGTACGCTGAGGTATTCCTAGTTCCATTCCACAGACCTGCGTTGAGTTGGAGTATTTGGATCAACAAGTGATTTGAACCCCCATTTATAACCCTTCTAAAGATTCGAACCCGATTGGTTCGATAAGATTAGTACTAAATTAGTATATTAAATGTTAGATCAGATGGTTTTGTACACTTTCCACACAGAGAGAAGAGTAGAAATTGACTGTTGATTATTTATAGATCTCTGAATAAATAGCTTTGTTGTCATCACTTTATAACAATTTGTTCATTTGATTATTGATTAGTACCTATATAAATAATTAATAATGACAGTAGAGGGAAGTAATTATTGGATCCCTGATTAAGGTAAAAAAATAGCATCATTCCTGAGATCCAAAATTGAATTTCACTGGCCAACAAAGCCTTCTTTGGACTATACTCTTTACTGAGATCCCATTTTCTCTCCAGAAAAACAAAGTTTCTTATTTATAAAACTCTCATGAGTCCGGTCCTAATGTAAAGCTTGTATACTTGGTCTCTTAACTAAAAATGGAGAATACAAAATTGGAATTTTTGAGAGTAAGGTTCACAGAAATATTCTCCGTGGCATAAAAAAAAAAAAATGGCCGCTGGGGAAGACGTTTTAATTCTGAAATGTATAGAACTTTTTACAAGCCTGATATCATTAAGTATGTTTAAGTGAAACGAAGGAGTGAAGCAAATAATAAACAAAATTTGGCTTGAAAATTCCTCATCTAATAAATAATTTATGTTCGATTTTAATTTAAGAAAACATTACCTATTATTTATATATTATTGTAATTTAAAATATTAAATCTCATTTTTTATATTTTAAGGATGGGAACTATTTAAAAATATTGTAATTTAAGATATTAACTGTTGCTTTTAAAATTGCAATGATTTAAGATATGAACTTATTTTTAAAAACATTTATTAAGCTATTCATGAATATTTTATTAATTGCTATTGTGTGTATTGTTAATATTGTTATTATTACATTGTTGTTATACTTATTACTCTATTAATCTTAATGCAAAGATCCCCTAGTTAGAGATACAAGATAATATTTTCAAGACTTGTATTAATCCGGGTTTGATTTTAAAAGGTAAGCAAATAAGAAAAGTCTAATTAATATTTTGTTCATTATTTTGTTCTAGAATGTACAAATATTTTCTTTATATTAATCTTCTTTTCCCCTAAGAATTTTATCTTATTTTATTGTGTAAATTTATTGCCCCCCCCCAAAGAAAAGGAAAAAAAACACCAATTTAATGTGATAAAAACATCAATTTTGTTTAAAATATTTGAAAATTGTGTTATCGCTTACATACAGAATAATATAATACATTCCTCACTTTAGCTTGTCTAGCACTTTATATGTATTTAGATCTTGGCTGTTATCTACAACAAATTTGATATGAAGAGGATTTATTAATTCAAAACCCAGATAATTTTAAAAATTTAAAGAAGTTCTTCTAGCAATTAGCTAAGTTTTAATTCAAAAGTTTTAGTTGTAAGAATCTATTTGAAAAAATATATTGTAGTGGTATCTATTTTCACATATTCGAATTCAATCTTTTAAAATATTATAATAATGGAAAAGGTTTTTAATATTTCCTCTCTAAAACTATAAACTTTAATTTTAATTATTCTATTTGCTTCAAATTTCAAACAGTTTTATTTATTGCACTTTTAATTTTTAAAAATTTTTTCACATTTATTTGATTTACTAATTGAACTTACTCTAACTAACTTACAATATAATTTTTTTAACAGTATTAAAACCTAATTACAAATTTTTTTTTCAGCTCTTATTTGCTCAATTCAAACGACAACTTACCATATTACCTAGTATTTTGTTAAAAAGGGATTCTTACTTCTATTTTCTTCCCAAAATTTTAATTTCTTTACTAGAAGAATTTTAAATTGTTTTTAAATGTAGAAGAAGGAATTTTTTTAAAAAAATTATATAATTTTGAATACTTCTAAAATAATCGATACTTCCTCTTATAAAACTAAACGAAACGAAATAAAAAAAATTAAAAATATATGCTTTTTTGTATTCTTAATGCAATTTTTATGAATAATAATAAAATTGAATGGATTATTATTGTAAATACAAATGATAGCTTTTTCATATTGGAAATATAAAGTGTCGAATAGAAAAATGCTTACGTGTTTTTAAGGTGAATGTATATATGTATATATACACATGGAAGGGGTTTCTATTTTTTTACGTATTTTACAATATACTTATAGTATATATGGTATGGTAATAAAGGCATAGCAATACAACCCCTTTCAGAGAATGAGCTTCCTCTTATATACTGTAAACGTAATTAAAATTTGAAAATACACTTTCTTCTATTTTATTACAACGTTTTTCTGAATTTCACTTGGTGTGTGTGTGTGTGAGTGTGTGTGTGTGTCATCAAATTTTCGATCGTTAATTTAACCAACTTCCCATCAAGCTAGAGCTTTGAAATTTTGGGAATCGTTCGTACTCGCCTAACAATGCAATATTTAGAAGTTTGCGACAAGTTTTAACTAATATTTCAATAATTTTAATAAGTCAAAATATTCTTTCTTCTCGGCGCTTTTAAGATTGAGGAAAAATTTTCTTTCCCCCTCTGGGAACACCGGGCCCTCCCCACGCCGCATGAGGTATCGTAAAACTTTTGTACTCACAAAGGGGAGATACTATCTCCCCTTTACTATCTCCGAGATAGTAAGGGTTGCTGACTTTTAGTCAGTAATCATTCGCAAGAAAGAAAGTTTCCAATATTTGGCGCCATGTCTTATCACAATAATTTTTTCTGAATTCTGGTTCCCATTTTTTTCTAATAGAATGTCTTACAAACTTTCAAATACATGTTTTGATTTTATGAGTATTATGAATTTTTAATACGCTCACAAGTGTCTCTTTTTAAGTAAATTTTAAAGTTAAAAATAACTAACAGTTTTAACTAATATTTCAATAATTTTCTCTAATAAACTTTGCCACCATATAAAAACGTTGTTTTTAAAAACGTTGGTTTTTATATCGAATTATTTTTGTTTGTTTACGTATACCATTTAATGTTTTACTCATGATTACTTAAGCCATATCCTTTATAATTATCCAGCTCAAATTAGAAGGGTGGATTTTCAAATTTAACGGGACCAGTGTCCTAAAAATATGATCTCGAAAACTATTCTGTTCTTCCTCCCTCCCCTCTTAACATCCTCTTATGCCAATCAGAAAAGAATAGGGAAAGGGGTGCATGAAACGAGTAATGCAGGGGAAGGGGTGCACTTTAAACTGAAAAAAAAATCTAATATCATATTTAATATTCCTAAAAACATGATCGATTTAAATATCTAACGCTTATGTCTGCAACAATTCAAATTTGAATATCATTTCATAAGACAGCATACTAAATAGTGAAAATCATTTATCTAACTATAAATATAAGTGATCGCGCAAACTTTCTTTTGGTGTAATGATAGACTTTCGACGTAGTAATTCATGACAGATTCCGAGAATGATGAGAAATACAGTAATCGGAAGTGAAAACCTTACCGTCCAATAATCACTATTGACTCAACGAACGACGGATATCAATTAAAAAGACTTTTCCTCTTTCAGGTAAAGCACAAATGTCGGTGTTTCCCATGGAAAGTCGGTGCGAACGGTTCTTTTTTCCCCACGTCCCGCCCTATGACGTATCGCAGGAAGCAAGTAGTTTAACAGTCCCTTCTTTCACGCACTAACGGTCAATTACCGACGATTTGAGATCTGTCCTATGGGAATGCGATTTCAGTATTTTTTTTAATGTTTTTATGACGATATTCGAAATTATACTGAGTGTCTACTTAATTTAAACTTTGAAAGTTGATATCAACTTATTTAAAATGAAATTTTTTTTTTTGAAAAATATAAGTTATAAATGGTTTGAATATTTAAAAAAGCTTTTGTGCTTAGATTTATTAACTGTTCAACGATGAATTTTTTTAAAAAATGTGTCAAACTTCGTTGAATCGAATATTTATGTTGATTATCGAGATGTAAGAAAAGATAATTTGGGATTTTTAAAGTATAATGGAGTTGGTAAAATAATTTTAAAAATAAAAAATGTTGAAAAAGAAAAATAAATAAAATATTTAAGTAAAAATTGGAATTAACTTCCTAATTTCCTTTTAACATATACTAACACTCTCTTTCTTTTCATGTACTTTCTCGAAAAAGTAGAATTATTCAACATGAATATTAATTAGTTAGCGTAAAGTAAGCACATTTCCGATTCCCAGGCATCTTAGAAACAATTACTATCGAGAAAAGAAAATACGTTATTCAAATTCCTAATGCATTTTTATTTTCACAAGCAAAACATTCTAAATATAAAAACGCTGCCAATGTTAACAACAAAAAGAATAAAACAGATGACTCTGCCATGAAAATTTAGTGATTAAATTAAATATTAAAATAAGAGCAAACAATAAACTATTCAAGTATTCAGTAATATTCTGTCCCCGTACCAAAATAAAAACTGACGGTAAAATGTTAAATGAAATAAATTTTAGCAATGTTAATGTACCTTAATCAAACTGAATGTAATTATTAAAATCTTAATGTATTATAATGTCAATCCTTTGAATCTAACACTATGTATTCTTTAGTTTATGCCCACACATTTTTAGTGACGCCCTTTTCTCAATACAACAACATGTTACTACTAAGATCTCTTATTGTTTCCTAATGCCTCTCTTTCATTACTTTCCACAATCATTTTTTGTGTGTTACTATAAATGAAAATCTAAGTAAACAATACAAAGTTCATTCGAAGAAACAATTTCATTTGATTGCGATTATTTACTTATAAAAGTTCTTTTTGATGACTATATGACATGAACAACTTTTAGGGAACTTGATAGAAAAAAGAAAAAGAATGAAAATTATTAGCACTGGTTACAATGAAATTAACGAAGCTAATTTCAGTTTGATTTATTTATTTTGCTACTGATTAAACCATACAAAATAGAAGATAAAGTTCTTGTAATTAGTATATACATGTAATGTGAACAAGTCGATGTTTCTTATTAACTGATCTTTAACGTGTTTTTTAAAATATTTGCAAAACAGAAATATGAAATAGAATAGCTCCAAAAACACATTCAGTAAATACATTGAATAAACGAAATAAATAAATGAATGAATGGAATGACGTCGGTGGTGAGAAATTGCAAATCAAGATTCTTTCCGCCCGAGGCAGTTTACTGTTGTTTCTTGAATATATATGACTGTCTTTTGCAATATTTGAGATTTCTTTCTTTTGATAGGCTATGACAGACTAGTGATTACCTTCGTGGTTGCACTGTTTCAATCGAGTGGTGGGCTCAAATCCTGATTCCTCAAAGACCATTCCACAAAACAGCAAAAGGTTGCTGCTCTCCTAAATTATCTTGATATGAAAAGGAGAATGATATATATGTTCATGCATTTTCGTACCCAGAAATTAATTTCGGGTGGTGCACATCGTCATTGCCATGAAAGAAGAAATTTTGCAGTTTAGAATTACCACTTGGTAAAAAGAAAATAATACGCTATATCAGTGTTATTACTCTTGTTTATTATCAAGTATTGATATAATTTTATCAAGTTATAAAAATTACAAAAATGAAGATCATTTTAAAAAAATAACTAAGATACCATGGGGATAAAATTTGCATTTTTTTTTGGGGGGGGAGGGGGCTGCATTTTCTATAGGGATGCACTCCCCATTTCTTTTCGTCTACAAACACTGAGTCCGAGACACTCTTTCACTGACACAAAGATATTTCTATTTCTTTTCTCAGGAATGGGGTTAGTTAAAATCTCTTCTGGAAGGAAAAAAAATCTTCTTTTGAAATTTAGAATATCTATTATAGTATAATAAAATAATTATTATGAAATATTTCAATTTCTATAAGAAATTTTTGGAGGGCTGCATTTGTCCCTTTGCAGCTCCTCTTGGGTACGCCACTGAATTCGAGAGTTCTTTTAATCATTCGACTATGATATAAAGGTCTGAGATCCACAGTCAATAGTCTTTACTTCCTCTAGAGCAGTGGATCTTGAATTTTCTATTCTTGTGACCCTCGCTTTAACGTGTAAAAAATTTTAACGACCCCTCCTAACTATAAGTCTCCATGAAAACAATTTGAGTTGTTTAATTTCAAAATTAACAAATAAAGGAATTTAAATTTTATTTATTTAATTCTTTTGAAAATAATTTATAAATTAAATGATTAATTCTTTTGTTAATAAATTTTACACGAAGGATGTTGACGACGGACCTTGTAATTTTGAGCCTCGGTCAAGAGACGAAGAGGACACCTAAGGGGGCACTTTCCTCTCCAAATTTTCACACACCACCAACTTTGGATCTTGAGTGGATTCAATGTGCATCAGCCTCGGCTACACGGTTGGTCTTTAGTGGCACCAAGACACGAACCCACGACTCGACGAAACCCGCCGGCCAATACACCGTGACCATGACCACTAGTCTACCACGGCTACTATGATCCAAAAATGTATAAAAAGAGTTAGTTTTAGAATTTGTTACAAGTGTACTAAAATTACTGAAAGAAAATCATATTTTAACGAGACAGATCTTTTCGGACGCATGTGTTTTGTCATGTATCAAATTAAGCCGTTGGTGCAATATTTCACACTGCTGGACATAAAGCATCTTCAAAATTTTTCAGCTTTTTGAATTGAATTAGCATTAAAACTGAATAAGTAGTTTCACATTAATATGTAGGCTGAGTGCCAGAAGATAGTTTTATGCCATTTCAAAAATTATGAGAAATTCAGCTCTGGCATCGATCCCAAATTTAAGGATTTTTGTTAAACTTCTGAATTGCAGTGCGATACCGCTATAATTATGTGCATAGAGATATTTTTCCAATATATGAACGATTTACAACTCACCTTAACCAGAATCATGATTTTATAATATTACTGCATAGAAAATATAATGCATTAAATTAAAGATCATAAATAGATTGTGAAAATTTATGTATCTGAATTAAATTTTCGCGACCCCATCATTTCCTTTTACGACCTCTTTTGGGTCACGACTTACAGTTTTAGAGGCTCTGCTCTAGAGCAGTGGTTCTGAATACATGGTCTGTAGTGTTCCATGTAGACACTTCAAATGTTCCGCGAAAAATTCAAATACACAGTTCAAAATTGCCACAAAAGAAAGATGTCATTGTAATGTAAAACAGTTTTTGTTTGAGTGATTGTTATAAACAAACACGAATGACAATTTAACATTTTAGTTATATAAGTGGTATAGTTAACTTAATACGTACCTAGTTGCTATGATATATGTCGACATATACTACACCGAGTATTACTGCAATTTTAAATGATACGTTTGCATCAATCATTATCGATATTATAAACTTTTATAACACTTTGAAGCAAGTGTGGCCAACTATGCGTTCGTTATATAGTTCCGTTTTCTTCCTTTTCAATAACGAAGTTGTTTTTGCGAATATTGTATCTTTTTTTCATTACGTCCTTGGTTTCAAAAATATTAGCTGTCCTGAAAGTTTATGTTGTATTGTAAGCGCTCCACGCAAATAATATCAGAGTTTATTTAGCATTCTCCAACTTCAAAAAGTTTACAAGCCACTGCCCTAGTGAGAGGCAAATTGAAGTCTTTTTTTTTAAAAAAAAAAAAATCTTACGAATTTGGAAGTTTCTTTATCGTTAAAATATTTCAAAGAAATTTTTTGACTTTGACAGGATTGAAACTTAAATTTGCAGCACCAAAATTGCTAATCAGCTAATTGCAAATGCTTCCATCATGAAATCCCCAGTTGGATGGGAAAAAATTCAACTTACAGATGACGGAAGGCAAATCTAAGAAATTTTTTGACTTTGTTTATATTTCTTTTATAATAAATATAAAGGCCTATATATTTGCCAGGATTGAAACTTAAATTTTCAGCATCAAAATTGCTAATCAGCTAATTGCAAATGCTTCCATCATGAAATCCCAGTTGGATAGGAAAAAATTCAACTTACAGATGAAGGAAGGCAAATCTATTCCAATCTCAACTTTTTTTTTTTTTTTGCATAGTGCATTCTTTTGTAGAAAATAATTGTTTAAACCGATTCTTTTTTGACCAGGAAACAGTACACAAATGTAGGTCACCAGAGTACAGCTTAGAGGAGCATTTGCCACAGAAAAGCTTTTAACTGCGAGCGAGGATGAATAGCGTTAAAAGCAGGAGTGAGGGGACAGATATTTTGTTTAGGGGAAATGCAAAGAACTGACAACGAACAAATGTTTGTTTTGGACTTCCTCTTTAAGATTCTCTTTTGTACACAGAAACGGAACTGAGCTTCAGAGAATTTTTTTTTACCGTGCATATTATTATTGCATTGTATTTGCAAACAGTTTTACAAATGGCTTAAGATTGTTAAGAAACAATGAGACTGACGTTAAATAACGATGAACAGTGCATACAGTGAATACTTTAACTATTATTAATTAGGAACATTACGAAATGACTGGATTGGAAACAACAAAAAAGGAAAAAGTGAACAAAATTAGTTAATTTGCAATACGTAGCAAAAATATTACTAAGGGTATTTCGAAAAATTATAAAAGAAGCTATCATGTAAAATATATATATATATATCAGCACGAATTTCTTAATAAAAAAAATAACAGAATAATACTTATACCAATATACAGGCTTATTCGAAACGATTCATTCAATCTCAAAAAAATTCCATATTTTCATAAATAAACGACACAAAATAAGTTATATATGAATGCAAACGAAAAATATAAAAGTTTCTTACAAGTATTTGGTATAACTTCCTTTAGTTACAGAGGTACAATATCAAATTGATGCGGAAATTCCTGCAAAACACTATACAAGTAAGTATTCCAAATTTTATCCTTAATTTTTAATAATAGTAGAAAATAATTTTATACAGGGCGTTTTACCAAAAAAGCAAGCAAAAAAAATAATAAATTAAAATTGGCTTTCCTAATTTCATTATAAATTGTGCTAGTGTTTTTTTTCCTTGTTAAGTTCTCGAAAAAGTAGAATTACTCAAAATGAATATTAATCACCGTAAATTAAACATATTTCCGAATTCCCAGTTCCACTAAAGCAATTACTATCAAGAAAAGAAAATACCTTTTTTTAATTTCTGTGTTTTTATTTTCACGAGCATAACATTCTAAATTACAAAAATATTAATACAAAGAGAATAAAAACAGACGATTCTGCCACAAAAATCAAATATTTATTTAAATATTAAAATAAGAGCAAGCGATAAATTATTAAAGCAGACAATAATATTCAGTTGGGATGTTAAAATAAAAGCAGACGATAAAATATTAAATTAAACACATCTTAGCAATGTGAATATACCTTAAGCAAACTAAACGTAATTATTATAATCCTAATGTATCATAATATCAATCTTTTGCACTTTATGTCATGTATCCCTTATTTCATGCTCACGCATTTTTGCTGACGTCATTTTTTCAAAACAAAAACATGTTAGCACATGTAAATAAAAATAATAGCTTTATTTCAACCATAATAAATTAACAATGTTATTAATAATAAAATAATCAAATTGCGATTAAATTCTGGAATTTTTGTATGTTTTTTTTTATAAATACATTAGCAATTAAAAGTAAAACCAGACAGTTTTTTCTCTTCAAAAATGTGAAATTTCCACTCTAGTGTTTAATCTTTCATGCAGCACCGTTTCATGTCAGTTTCAGGGTAAAAAACTGATCTTGACACTGCATTTATCTCCTCTAATAGAGAGCATTTTTTAAACGAAATGTGAAATGTGTTTTCTCTGCTTTTCCGAAACCGATACTGCAGTGCCTGATAGTCGCTTGGAAATTATAAGGGGAGGGTGGAAAAATAGGCGTCGGAAAAATGGTATTTTAAGAGACTTCCGTCGTCGGTAACGTAAAATGAGACCTAAAAAATGTGTTATTTCTAACACTGCCGTATATATATATCTCATGTTCCACTACTTTTCAAATTGCTTCTGTTTCGATGCCTTCCGAATATTCAATTCTCAGTTACAGATATTTTCATAACACTCTCTTATCAAAGGCCACTGAAAATATA
>BMAW01047363.1:419214-537529 GCA_019974015.1 Nephila pilipes | reverse complement strand
AAGGGGTGTTCAAATGAAAAGGTACGAAACGTCATAACAATGTAACCGTTAACATATTTGCCTATGCCGCTACGAGAGAACGCAGCAAGATATCTAGGGATGCGAATGGAGTCTCCAGCGTGGATTGGAGCATGCGAGGGCGCCCTTGCGCAGGAGAGAGCAGAGACTCTTGTAACGAGCACCTCCAATTGACGCGGCAGTGCATGTGAGGACATGATGGCGTTCACATTGCAATGCGATGGCAATCACATTGATTCGAGCAGGAAAGCGTTATCCGATTTCTGACAGCGAATGGTGTTAAACCGGCAGCTATCCATCGCCGGATGGTGACCGTAGACGGGGGAGACTGTGTGTCGAGAAAATGGAGTGCCCGTTTTTGTGCAGACCGTGAGAGTTTGGGTGATGACCCGAGATCAGGCCAGGCAAACATAGGCATCACGGCCTATCTCATTGACAAGGTGGATGACCTAGTGAGAAGTGATCGACGTGTGACATTGCGAATGTTGGCGGTTAAGGTGAATGATAGCGTTGGAATAGTGTGGACAATTGTTCACAACAGGTTGCGCTATCGGAAGGTGTGTGCGCAGTGGGTTCCGAAGCAGCTCACCGACTATCAATAGGAACTACGAATGAGGGTAGCACTTCAACATCTGATTCGGAATCATAAAGATCCCGCTTTCCTGGAGAGGATCGTCACAGGTAATGAGAGTTGGTGCCATCACTACGAGCCAGAGACAAAGCGGGACAGCATGCAGTGGAAGCATGCGTCGTCGCATCCCCCTAAAAAGCTCAAAGCCGTGGCGTCATCAGGCAAGGCGTTGCTCACCGTCTTTTTCAACGTCCAAGGTCCGCTACTTGTTGAATTCCTCTAGCACAGAAGAAGAACCATTAACTCCGATGTACAGTGTTAGACACTGCAAAGCCTACGCGGGTCCATCAGAACAAAAGACCGGGGCTGCTCACAGAAGTTGTGGTTCTGCTCCATGGTAACGCACGTCCACACGTATCCAGAGTCCCACACGCTGTATTATTCATTGTACGAAAAATCAACATATTTATTTTCGTTTGAATTAACATGTTTTCCGAAAAGTGTTAATTTTTGCTTATATTTGTGTAAAATGCCTTTTTGACGATAAAAATATAAACTAACAAAACTTTTCAAGCCCCAAAAATCATAAAATATGTATTTGTAGACAAAATTTACGTTAATTCCAAAAAATTTCTTCAGAGGTGTACTCTATTACCTTTTTTTCTACCTATTTTATGTATATGAATCTCCATTTCTCGGGAAGTGAAATGTTCTTGTTATTATTATCATTATTTTGTAAGAAATTATTTTCAATATCTCGTGATCAATGAGATTAGCTGTGTGATTTCTGTAATAAATAAAAATATTGTTCGAAAGTGTATAAACGTCAACAAAAGACTGATGCAATCGAAGAAAAACTCAGTATTATCGAACGAGTTAGGAAAGGGACAAAACAAGCAGCGATTGCATAGAACTTTATATACCTGATTGAATGGTTACAAAATTAGGATAAAATCCGTCATTTTGCTGATAGCGCTGATAATGATAAACGAATGGCCAGAAAAAGGGTCAGGACAGCTGAAAATTTTATAATGTCAAAAAAAGGAAATATACTCGAAAAATAATCAAGAAAGTCGGAACATGAATTTCGGTCTTGTTCAAAATCTTATAATTATGATATATCTTCTCCCTCGAGAAGATACGGGTAAGAAAATACTAAAATAATTATAATACAAACTTTAATTTGGTTTTATTGGGGGAAAGACTATATATTTTCTTTTTATCTTATTGAAAAATACTTGTTAAAATATCTAGGTGTGAAAAAAGACAATTTCCTTACAATGAATAACAGAATATTAGAATTATAAACTTTATATTTAAGGGGCAAAACTACATTTGCTTGCTTCCAGACTGGAAATCGTGATTCAAGTAAAAACCAACAGTTTTTAACTTGTAAATGATGTAACAAACACTCCATATATTCTTATCTCCCCCACCTCGAATTATAGATTTTGAAATTTCTATTTGGTTGTACACTTAAGAAAAACGGCATTTTGAAAGAGAAAGTAATTTCTTTTTTGAATGTATTGGTATTTAGTCTCTAAATTTATTCTAAACACATTCTGCGTTACTCAAATTCTAATTCCATTAACGAGTAAAAAAAATAGATAAATTATTAAATAAGAAACGAATATATAATAAAAAGCAATTGTGATTAGATTTTAAGTATTTAATTCTGACTATTCTTTGAAAAAGATTCTAAAAACGGGAAGTTTGTATTATGCAGTATGTGGAATCATTTGAAGCAGATTTAAAAGAAGAAATGTTTCTCTGAAGAGTTCGTTATTATTGTGCAATTACTGGGGAAAATTTCTTACGTAATTTTATACCGAGATAATTTTTTCAAAGACACAACCACATTTGAAATCATCTAAACGTTACTCGAAGGAAATGAAAGAATAGCAGAAATGTGTAGAGACTTTTAAATATCATTTATGTATTTAAATACAGCAGCAATTTAAAATTAATCAATTTCCGCTTTTGGCCTGATATGTAGCAATCTCTTATGATAAAAAATTTTCATTGTCTCTAATAATCTTTCAAAAATCAAATGCGTTATTGTTTTTTTTTTATTCCGCATAAATTAAAAGTAGAATAAGTATTAATACCGGATGACAAAATGAAATAAATGCATCTATACAAAAGGATGACAAGAAGGAAGACGCATTGCGTTGTGACCTCGACTGCTAAATCAAAAGAGAAATTAAATTTAGCACTTTATCGACCGGAAATCTGGAAGAGGTAATTTTCCGCATCAATGCCATTCGACCTGTAGTAAAGTCCAGCGAACAATGCTTGCGGTCTGTTGTTTCTTCCTTTTTTTTATTAATTAGAAATTGACTAATAACCAATAAATAGAGTTATGCAATTCTCTGTTGGGCTTTCCCGAAGTTACTCCCATAATTTCACATAATAAACAAGATTGAGTTAGAATTACCAGACATACGTCATAACAAGTTAAATTGTTTTGGCTTTTATTTTGCGAAAGAAAAATTAAAAGATTAATTAAGGACGAACAATTTTACATTTGTGAAATATTTACGAGTATTTCATGAAAAATGATATTTTAAATCATAAATCAATCAGAAATATTTAATTAGATTTGTAACAAATTGTTTAAAAATTGCATATTATTTTACATTTTAAAAATTGATTTTATACTTTTTAGTACATCTATAATAAGAGCTCTTTTGAAAAAAAAAAATAATTTAAACTTATACTTGTGACGTTGGGCTATTTGTGATTTTCCCTTCTTTGGGGTCTTTATATTAACTTTTTTTAATTGCATAAAATTGTAGTTTCTTCCCAACCAAAATGAAACGTGATTACGTAAATTAAATGAAGATAGAAGTGAAGTGAATAAGAAATAATATATAAATGAAATAGATTGAAAGGAAAATGAAGGGAGGTAGAGGATAACGACTTGCTGACAGATATTTACAGTTTGAATTGAAACTTTTTAATTTGTTCGTGGATTGAAACGAATTCTATTTGAAGTTATTAAGATTAGTATGTGCTGTTTGTGGGAAGTGTTTGAATCATCGAACGGATTGGAAAGCTAAGAATTTATTGGTTGATCTTAATTTAAAATTAATAAGTTTATTGAGATTCTAGAGGAAATGACTTTACTCTCCATCAATGATTATTAACAAAGCATTTAGGTTAGTCCTTTGCGCATCTTTAATTGGAGTCAATATTTATTGTTTGATATTTTCAATTAAAATATGGCGCAAGAGCGAAGTAATGATGAGCAGTAATTACATACTCCTTTTTTAGTCTGAAAATTTAAGACTAAAAAGCAACTACAGGAGCTATTGTAGTGAAAATTAATCAGTGAACTCAACTGAAGTTTTAGTTTTTAGTTTATATTAACGTCGCTCTAGAAGCAACACAATGGTTATTGGCGACGGACCTCGTAATTTTGAGCCTTGGTCAAGTGACGAGGATGATACCTGATCTGGCACCCCTCTCTCCTAACTTCATCACCACGCCAACGGGAGGACTTTGGGAACCGACAGATTTAGAGTGCATCAGCCCCGGCTACACGGCGAGTCTTTAGCGGCCAATAACAAAGCGACTGAAGCTGCTACAGAAGAAGTACGCATGCGCCAAACGCCAGCGACCGACAGCTGTTTAGCGAGAAGCTTTTTCTTTCAAATGCAGTGTTTCTCGCTTCTGTAAACAAATCCGAATAGCCATAACCTCAGATAGCATTACAGCTATTATTTTTACTTTGTTTCGCAGGAAAAACGAAAAGTGAGCAACCAATTGTTGGGAAATTTCACATGAAACTTGGAAAAATCGCGACTGATAATTTTTTAAAGTGCATGGCAATGAATTATTATCGCGTGCACGTGTTTTTAAGTGGTTTAAGTGTTTTCAAGATTGCCAAGAAGACGTTAAAATAATTCACTCCTGGGTCACCATTTTCCGTCAGAAATGGATGACAATATCAAAAAATCGATAATCTGGTTCGATCAGACCGTCGGCTAAGTATTCGTGTAATTGTTGAGACTAGAAATTGACATAGAATCCACCAAATTTTTCCACCAAGACAATGCGCCGGCTCATTCCACATTGTCTGTCAAGAGGTTTCTAGCCAAGGGCAGCATCCCAGTATCTTATTCGCCGGATCTCAAGTGATGCGATTTCTGTCTGTTTCCTAAAGTGAAATCTGCGTGAAAAGGAACAAGATTTGAGTCCACAAAATCCGGAAAGAGAAAGAGGCACGCGTACTCAAGAAGCCTGACAGAAGAAGATTTTCAACGCTGTTTCGAACAATAGAATGTTCCCATTGACCGTTGTAGATACAGAGGAGGGTGGTAATAAGTAAAGTATCGATGGTGATAATAAGTAAATATGTATGACATCAAAATAAAATGTTTTACAGCGTCAGTCTCGGTATTTAATAGCCACATGTCGTACATACATATGAGCATATCAAGTTACATTAACGCCTGTAATAAATAATTTTGTTCCTTAGTTGGTACTGTTACGCAGCAAATGCATTAAGCACTGAAACCAGTGTAACGAATCTATTTTCGGAAAATAGAACGGGGAACGTATGAAAAAGAATAGTAAACACTGAATAAAATATTTCGGCTTAATGTTTTCCCTTCTTTTTCTCTTATAGATGTTATACCACTAGAATTCTGTAGATTTATTGATTGTAAAAAATTTAAAATTTATAATTAACAGAAATATAATGCTGCTGAAAAAGGGATTGATCAAATTGATGCTAAAAAATACCAATTTATACATAAGTATTTATTAAATGGCATTATAGTAAATGAATAATGAATTCCTTTACATAAACATTTCTGAAGAATTATTAATTTAAATCTTTCGTAATTTAATTAAGATATCTTAAAAAATTAAATTTTGATGGGGAAAAAAAAGGTTTTATTTCTCTTTTCTTACCTGTTACGTTCGGTTTTTCCAATATCCAACCAGTAATTTCAACAATTCGAACACCGTCATAAACGCACTAAGAAGCAAGAAATATTTTACTACATAACAAATATATATATACAGCTAATGATATTTCAAAGTTAAAAACTAGCAGAATCAATATTATTAAACATGATTAAAAAATTTTAAAAATATTTTGTAAAATAAAAATAAACATTTTTTTGTTAACATGTTTTCTTTTCTTTGTCTTAAAATCACTTTTGAATCGTATTTTTATTGATATTCATCCCTCTTGAAAATATTTTCTTTACATTCATTTAATTTTAAAAGTTTATAATCGTATACCAAAAATAAATTAGAAGGGTCAATTAAAACTGTCTTGTTACTTTGAATATTATCTCTAATAGTCTTAACTGTATTTTTTGTAAATTACAAAATTACTTTCTGCTGTTTTAATTATTAGTGGAATTTTAATCCTTTCTGTAAAATATTCGTTAGATATGTTTTTCATTATTTAATATGATTACGAACACATCTGATTTTCTTCGTACGAAATGAGAAATAACAGTTGAAAATTTGCGCAGGTCACTTGAATTGAGTTTGAAAAATATCAACTCCTGCAGAGAAAAATGGAATTCTTAGGATTCTCTGTTATTTATAACGATATTATCCATTCTTCCCCATCTAAAATCTGTCGTTCATATCCGTTCTGTATAGATTTTCCGGAACCAAAAAGATCTACAGTATTAATGATCTAGTTTCCTATTTTCGTGAATATATATTAAAAGATTTTATATTATTGCAAAAACCACTAACATATTTGTTACGAGGTATAAAATTTTTAAGTTCGGCTCAGAAAAAAAAGTGGCGTTTAAGGTTCTAAAAAATGCTTTGTACAATGATCATGATTCTTAAAATTCATACATGCGCCAATAAGCACAGGTATGAAGAGAGTTTATTTCATGAAAATGACTATGGCAGGACTCCCCACCCCTATAATGTGAGTAAAAAGGTTATAGTACAAGAAGTAAAGAATTATAGCTATGAATTAGAGCATTAGCAATTGTCGAAGCTGTTAAGAAATTTAACTATTACCTTTTAAGTTCAAAATGTGTGTGCGTTGCTTTTACTGACTTTTTGACTTTCCAACAAACTATGGCGGAAAAAGAATTAACTCCTAAAATTGCAAAGTGAGTGCTTTTTCATCAAAATATTGATCAAGAAATCAGATATAGACTAGATAAGTAAATGCAGTGTATAGATGCGCTGAGTTGGAATCCTATTATGAAGTTTCAATTAGATGAGATAACTCAAAAATTCATGGGATCGATCTAATGATGAATACATAATATCTATCAGAATTGTTAGAAAACAACAACGTGAGGGATTTTGTTCTTAAATACGCCGAATTATTCAAAATTATCTATGAAAGAGATGTATTAGATATATTAGAGGTACCTTTTCGTGCAATGTAAACTGAGTTTGTAAGGGATGCGCACACAAAAAAGCATTTTCCTGTATCATAGACTCGAGACATTTTGAAACTAGATTACTATTTTTGTACTTCAAAAAATGTGTAGTGACGATAACCTTTCAGTCGGAAGAGATCCAAGTCTCTGAAGGACAGTTAAATCTCATTCCTAAGGAATATTTCTATACTCTTATCATATGGGCTTTATTGGTCCTTTACCGTCAACCAATAAGAGTTACGACAACATTTTCACAGTTGTAGATGCATTCACTATATTTGTATGGTTCTACCTTAGGAAACCAACCTCAGCTCAGAATGTCATTCAGAAGCTTAAACAGCAGCAAGAAATCTTTTAAAATCTTGTGCAGCCTTTTCGTCGAAAGAATTCGCAAAGAAATGTTCAACCGAGAGAATATACAGCGCTTGAATACTACCTCAGGAGTTCCAAGAGGAAAAGGCCGAGTGAAGAGGATACATGAAGAATTGATTCCTGTTTTGTCGAAATTCTCTATTAAAAGTTCTTGAAAGCGATACGAATACGTTAGAGCAGTGCAAAAAATCCTCAACAGTAAGTTAAAACATGAAGTGGACCTTTTTTCAATTTCTTATCAGTGTGAAAATGAAGAATAAAAAAGATGCAGCGATTTTGAAAGTGTTTGAAGAGGTGCAATATTTTGCAGTGATGGACGATCGTCTGGAGATACGAGATGAAACGAAACAGAACCTCCTAAAAATCCAGGAAGAGAATAACAGACTTGATGATTTAATAAGCTTTCAAGCAGAAGCTTACGAAAATTGAATTTTAAGATGGGAGAAATCTGATTTGAGAAAAAAAAATTGGATTCCAAATGAAAATATTCTTTTCTTAGAAGCTATAGAGGTGATTCAATAAGTATTCGTATTAGGAATGGGAAATGAGATAACTCAATGTAACATTGTTGACTGCTCATTTTTCATTTTTCTAAGAATCTATAAGCATGACGCCTCTCCGATCCCAAAACATTCGTTGCCATAACTTTTCCCAGTGAGACTGTCTTCATTTACTTTGGAGCATATTCAAAGGAAGCAACCCATTACTTTTATTATTTCTTGGTTTCCAATGTACAATGATAAATTTAGGTCTCATTAGAGGTAAACAAGTTGACCAAAATGACGATTGCGACAGCTCGACACGTCAGTAATAGAATTTGTATTTGGAAACCTTTTACTGACAATTCAAAACTAATTGAGGAATTAGTGGTAATTTTTTGCCACTGTTTAACAGATCGAAGGACACAATGATAACACCAACTTGCCTAAATAACGTCATCTGACGTCAAAACAGGTACTTTCTGAGCCTTTCATATATATCTAAGAAAGTTAACGAAGAGAGGATAAATCTATATGAGATATTTACTCAGTGTGGTTTTCAATTTATTATCATAGAGCTCCATGGAACAAAAAAAAGTTAAGAACTGATGGTACAAAGAAAATTTAGCAATAACACTTTTACGATAATTTGCATCTTATATTGAGTATATATAGATTTTTTTATGTATACAAACGCACAATAATACATTTATAATTTAAATATTATCAACTATACAATTAGTGTATACATATCAACTATCTATACTTACTGTGAGTTCACTTAATCTTACAACAGATACCTGAGACACGGTGATCAAATTTATGTATGTGCGTTTTAAAATATCTATATACGTCTTACTGTCTTTCACGGTAGGTGGACCTGCAATTGAATTAAAAATGAAATTTCCTATTAGTATGATATTTTTTGTGCGATAGAATAATCATCAAATTATATTTCATGTGTCTTATTTTCTAACAATATCTCAAGAATTTATACTTCGATCGGATGCACATAAAAAAACAAGAGTTTTTTTATTTATTTATTATGTATCCGTTTTCGAAACAAATTTAAAAGTTAACATTTAAAAAATGAAAGTACATTAAATTAGAATCACATTTAAAAATTAAGATCAATCTGATAACAATATGTTTGAAATATTACAGTTAGTAAATTTATACCTTGATTTTGTTTGATTTTTCAGAATCATTTATAACTTCAAGTAATTTTTCGATATAAAACATTTTTATTAATAAAGTATTTTTTCCAAATTCAGTTACTTTATATAAACTGGATTATAATTTTTTAATTTATTAAACTGGTAGCTAATTTTTACATCACTCATTAATATTAACTATTTTTAAATTATTCAGAATAATGACAATAGATGTCAGTGAGTGTATTATCATAGTTTGATATTTTAAAATGACTCGTTTAAAAGTAATTCACTTTTATTTGATAGAGTTATTTTCTAAATTTCTAAATAATTAAAAAATAATTAATTTTATTTACCGTCGACTTTTAATCGGAAACCTTTTTTCTGTTCGATTGAGAAACAATGTGATATATCAAAAGCTTCCCATCTTAGGGTGGCTATGAAGTTGTTAATAGCAACATAGGAGAACAATGATAACTGAAATGCAAACACAAACAAACATTAAAATAATTTGTGAACCGTTTCAAAATAACAAAACATTTATTTAAAATCAAATTATTGCACAATCTCATATTGAGCCAATCGCAATTTTCTCTAACAAGCAAAATATTTCTGTTTCGAAAAAGAGAGTAAAACTCACAACTAATAAATACTGCATAAAAATACAAAACCTCTACATATAATTAGGCATCTTGAGATAGAATGTACGAAAATTAATTTTATTCGAATAAATATAAAAAGAATTATAATCATAGCATTTAAAATATAACAATCTTTTTTACACTGAAATATAATTATATTTTTTTAAAAAAAAAATCATTCAATAGAAATAATAAATACCTTTAGCCCGTCATATTCTTACACAATTTTTGCTGAATTTATTTATAAATCGTAATTTCTGGAAAACATTCTTTTTAAAACTACAATAACAAACTATAAATAAATGAGAGAAACAATCTTAGCTATAAATCAGAGATAAAACTGTAAATACTAAGAAAAAAGGCATGTAACCAAAATGGTGTTCATTTATTTCGTGGAATTCGCATTTTGGAGTATTTGATTAAAATTTGTTGATTCAGCCTTTATTAAGGGTTCAAAAAATTTTCCATGCTAATTGTCATTTTATCAACGTTAAGGTAAATAATTTTCGACGAATTTTGAAAAACTTAGAAGACTGCTTTAAATTAATTTTTGGTACTTAAGTAAGGTGACCAGACGTCCCGCTTTTTAACAATTTATCCCGCTCCCGCGGGGTTTTAAGAAAGCCCCGATTTTTAGAAAGAATGCACGACAAGATAGGGAGAGGCGGGAGAACGGGAAGCGAATATTCGGTTTTCAGCTTCCATGTAGCTATTTCACCAAGATATGAGTTTTATATTATTTTTGCAAATTTTATTTTGTTGAACTTTAATAATACAAATAATTGTTGTGAACTGAGTATCAAAGTTCGTCTTGATCAGTTGGTAGAATTCGACCACCATTGTTTGAACTTAATGAACATTGGCATTTTTCGGTATTGGCAGAGACGAAAACATTTTATAGCTGTAAAATGAAGAAAGAACACTTTGTACACTTCCACAAATTTATTCTTATGATGACATGTTCCGCTAGCGATCTAGCATCATTTGGAACATTGTTGCAAAGGAATTACACATTATACAAAAATTAGAAAAGGAGGAGAAGGGTCAGATCTGTAAAGAGTTAATTGGTCGTCCACGAAGTAACACCTTCGCATATTGAATTTTGTAACTGTCTCTCATACGATACACATCGTACTGAGTGCTACAGTTAAACAAGTGATGTCAACAAATCAGATGATTTAGATAAGTAATTTATTTAGATACCAAAGATAGGTATTTTTTAGATACCAAAGATAGGTATTTTTTAGATACCAATTTTTTAATCAAGACCCCCCCCCTGTCAATGGTATTCCTCTTTTCAAATATTAAAATCTGGTCACCTTATACTTAAAGCCTCGCCATTGTCTAGAAAAAATGACAATATCAAAATAAAGAAATAATTTAATAAAGATTGATGATATGAATATTTTAATTTTGAAAATAAAGAGCTCGTGTTTTTTTCGCAACAAAAACTGTTCTATTAGTTTCATTGTCTCTCGAACCATGTGTCCTTAAATATTTTCTTGATGAAAGAAAAATGCCTCCTCGCTTAAAAAGAAATTAGCGCTCGTAATCTGATATTATTTCTAGTTTCTGAAGAATTCATACCCTAGAGTTCTAACACCTAACTATTATATTCACTGTGCATCTTATGCGGAGTGAGATTGTAGTCTGAATTATATAAACTTTCTAATGTATATATTATAGATCATATTTTTGACAAAGGGCAAAAGGTATTTTTGATATACACCATTTGTAATTCTGCCCAGGGTTCTCAAAATTAAGAAATCCATCTCCAATCACCCTCGCGTTGCTTCTCAGTGCAATATCTTTGAAAATGTATGGACTTGACAGAGAAGATATATTTATTATACATCTCGCTTATGATTTCCTGTGGATTTCTGGTCAAGTGGAATTGATCTAGCTTTCGATTAAACCGAGTGGAGCTAGCAATAACAATAACCAAGGACATCGATATTGATAGTCAGTGCTTATAGATAGAAAAAAAAATGAATCTGCCCAACACTTACTATTATATACGTACATTAGTTTTCTATGCGATTTTTCCTTTATTTTGTGCAATTTTGAAACTTTTCTAATTGATACACAAATGGCGACGGGCAGAATCCTCTCATACAGAATTAATTTTTTATTTTTAATAACAATTCGATTTTAAAAAGACTTTAAGAAATAGGAAAATGAAAAAAGAAACATACTCATTATAATCATTTGAAGAACTTCAAAAGGAAGTGTTTAAACTATATTTATTCTTTTAATACCATCTTACTAATAACTATTAAATAAGATAAGAAACTGAATGATGTATTTTTCTTTCTCTTTCCAGTTTTCAACCAATCATTAAATTTTGCTCCACTTTTGCTATTTTTGAAACAGTATCATCTATTATAGGAGGGTTTTTTTCCCATCGAGATTGATCATGGAAGCCAAATTCGTCATTTTTAAACTCGAGATCCTCTATATTTTACTTCTTCCAGTGATATCTCATTCCTTTTCCGAAGTTGGTTTATTCAAATATATTAAGACTTGTAGTGAAATGGGCCTTCTAGTTTGTTCGTATAAGATTCTCTCAAAAGAAGTCGAAAAAAGAGGTAAAAGAGAGTTATAAAAAATATTGAATTTAATTTTAGTATAAAGTATTATTACACTTCATATTTTATAAAGTTGCCGTCACTGACAATTGAGATACGTGCAGTCTAAATTTGGATTCAAACATAAGTTAAATTTCACAATTCGTGTTCCCCTAAATATGTATTCAATTGGCTTCTGTTTCTTTTGAGTAAAGGCTTACTTTTAAATCTCTCAAGTTGAGAGTCTATAAATAGGTTTGTCTGATTAAAAGAGAGAGTTATTGTTTTTATTGTTTCTTTAATTCTGGTTTTCCTATCCTTGCACATTTAGAAGTCAACCGAAGAAACACAAATGGATTCTATAAGATGGATAATTTTGTTTCTAAGAAAGCATGTAAGTTCTAAGGTATCACTAATTTTGCGACCCACTTTAGTAATATGTCACCTCTTACAATATTAAAACAAAGTAAAAAAGTATCCAATCCAATTATTTAGTAAACTCCCCTTTTGTTATTGCTTCATAGGAAAATGAAATTCAACAAAATTATATTTGATATGTAAGAAAAATAATCAGAGCTAACAAATATAGTTTACTATACTATCATAAATACTGCTTACAATAGGACCATTTATCATCTTATTTTAGAACTTAAAAAAGTAAATTTAAAAAAAACGCAGAGACACGAACTCCTACTAAAAGCATGCGAGGTTTGCTGCGTTATATATTTTCATTTCAAACATTCAACCAATAGTATAAGAGAAATGTATTTGAGAGTCATTCTAAAGTATTCTTTAAGCGCAACATTTTATTTAATTGCCGAAATCTAGTTAAAAGAAACAATCTGTGTTTAACATGAATTACGTATTAACTGTTTGTAATAGAATAAAAAAAATCATTATAATGATCAGCAAATATTAATATAAAATTAAATGTCTCCAATAAAATTCAACCACCAAGTTTTAATTCTAGAATATACATACCTATATACAACAAATACATCGATAAAAAAATGAAACAGTTACAATTTTAGTTTTCAAATACAATTTTAAACGTTAGTCATTTTCGTTATCATTAGTATGTAATATGTATCATTCTATTCTCGTTCAGAGACAACAAATAAATTTACTTACTTCAAACTTTGATGCTTCGTCATTTCTTTGGTAAGTATAAATTTCAACATGTGAGATTTTCAGTTTTTCAGGTCCTTGATTTCTTGGCATATTCTATAAATAAAAAAGAATGCATTAGAGTTTTGAAACTTTATCAACACTTTTTAATGTCTGTGTAATTAATATGCTTATCTCTAATGACTTTGTCCTTAATAATTTCTAATTTTATTCTCAAATCTTATATGTATCCATTGAACATTAACGTTCCTCACTTCACATGTTTTTAATCGATATCTTCCTTCCGTTTAATTAATAATTTAAATTTGCTTGATTTTTTTTCTCGATTTATTAACAATTGTAGAAATGCTACAAACATTATGCTGTTAATTTAAAAATGAATATCAGGTGACAGAAGGATTCGCTATTTTAGAACCTTAAATTATTTATAGGTCACTAGCCATGACCTATAAAGAGTAATACCTTAATTAGATGTAGGGTATTTTCCTAAATAGGTATATTAAATTAATATTGTTAAACACTGGAGTGTGCTTTGATTCTGCAATTGAAATCAGAGGCATGAATTCGGTGTGATGGTAAGAATTCAAAACATTTTAAGTCTATTTGAACAGGCTGTTGGTGGTTATTTAACTCTTACGAATCTAACAATTAATCACTTTGCTAGATTGATTGATTGGCATATGATTTTCATAAATGGTAAGGAAAAAGGAGAGGCTAGAAATGCGAGAAAGACGAATAGAAACAAATACTTATGTCGTTAATTTGGAGGCTATAGACAAAAGAATAATTTTAATACCATTCTTAGAATTTTTGAATATATTTCAAAGGTTCTCTTGCGTGTTTCCTTTTAACTGATTTCATGGGCTTTTCTATGACACTTGATTTGAGATCCCATATACTCGTATGTATTGAAGAGTAATGAACAACCAGAGAAAAAGAGCGAGATCGGAAGATAAGACAACGAGATGGAACGTGTCCGTATGCTACACGTAATTCGAATAGATAAAGTCTTGTTCAAGCAACATTGGTGTCAGTAGATTATTCCTATGCCGGATTTCTGAAATTGTAATTACACCCTATAAATATAGCTGATTCTAACTTAGATCCCCATTTGAAGTTAATGAGATACATATAAGTAGAATTTTCATTTAAATCTTAGTTAAGGACGTGAGAAAGTTTTCTACTCCATATTCGTAATGGTATTCGATTTCTGAATCATTCTTAGAATAAATATCAGTTTTATTTTCTTAACTCTTCCTTAATTGAAATTTTATTTAATTTCGATTGCTCAAATAAATAGTAGCGAATTCAGGGCATCACAGTGTAAGTATTACATCAGAATACGAGGACTGTCTAATGCTTTCGAATCATATAATAATATTCCAAATAATAATTAATATCCCTAAGCTAGAAAATATTTGCCGAAAATATTTAATTTCAAATGCTGAAAGTAAGATTCGCTTTTAACAACGGTCAGAGCAATTTCTTTCAGTCATCACAAATAGGAACCAGTTATCAATAAAATTGATTAAATTCAGCTTACGATTCTCATAGAAATAAAAAAAAACCTGTCAATTTTCATTTTGCTTTAATATTTTCTTATATAACTTTATTAGAAAAAGTATCTCATTGTACATTTATCAAGTCATCGATAATAAAAAGTCTCTATTTAGCCAAAAAGAAATATGCATTCTTATTTCTTGTGCGTCAAATATTTTGATTATTCTGGGTGAATCTTACTTTTATAACGCTGGTGGGGCCGAGATATATCTGAAACCCTTAGGGTCTTCGAAAGTTTGAACCGGCTTTGAATTTAAGAAACCGGCCGTAAGTTAAAGCTCATATCACAGACATAGTTTTCTAATATCTTTGAGGAAACAGTACACCTTCGAAGAAAATTGTTCTAATTAACGTACCTTTTTACTACAAATATAAATTTTGTGACCTTATAATGCTTCAAAATTAGAAAACCATCTAAGAAAAGTTTTGTTCAGAAAGTTGAGAAAAGTTTTACCGTCAAAAGGATATTTATTTACTAATATAAGCAAAAATTAAGACTCTTCGCAAAACATCATCAAAATAAAAAAAAATTAAATTAAATATATTGACATTTTTTTTAAAAAAAAATGAATAACACAGAATATCATATCTTAATTAGGGAATATACTATTATTTTGATAATATAGCCCTTACGTTGGGAGCTATGATAGTTCGAATTCTGAACACTGACATTTTCTTTAAAAGTCAGGGCAATATTCAATTTATTACAATATAAAAGAAACGTCTACTCGATATAAGAAATATCAGGAATAATGTTCAAATACATAATATTTTCCTGACATTTCTTGGTTCAGTATTTTTAATGTAAAGCTTTTGCATTCATTTAGAATTTAATACGTGTTCTTTCTTCAGTTAGATTTTTAAAATTTCTGAATCAATAATATTGTCACAAAAAGTATATCGACAAATATATAAAAACAATTAGATTTATTTATTACTCCCTTATAAAATAGAAATTATGAACTGTTTATTTTGGATCTAGCTTAATGATAGTAAAATTTTGCACTCCAAAAGAAACTCATATTGTCATTTATCAAAATCACTTCGTCTGTAATGTTCTTTAAGAATAGTTATACTCAAAAGTACAATTTTCGACATTTTAGTTAGCTTATTAGGTAACTGTTGCTTTAATAATTTAGTTTGTTATTTTAAGACAGTTATACCAAAATTGTCATTAATGTCGTGAAAAGATATTTGAAATACTAATTAGAAAACATAATTTTTTTACCTTAGTGAAATAGAAATCTTGAACAATCTTTGCATCGGTTTCTTTGTCTTCAGTTAATATACTCCATACTTCATAATCTAATGCGTGAATATTTCTCTGAAAAAATAAGCAATTCTTATTTGTTCAGTCAATTACTCGATTCTCAAAAATACTTAATTATTGTATTCGTTTTCATTAAAATGAAGATTACACATACATTGACAAACACGCACACAATACATCTGCGGGTGTATCGTTCGCCTTCATCCAATTGTCTCGCTAAAGTTTTTAGGGAGGTCGTCTGTCCTAGGGCAGAAAATTGCTCATTTTTCAACTGTTTGCTGGTATGAAAGCGAACCTGTCTCCTTCTGGTGTTGTACTTCTACCACGACCTCCTCCATATCGTTTGCTATACGTCCCAGTCGTTTCAAATGCTTTTCACGACTATAACACAACATTGTGGGCAATGTTGAGCTTTCCAGAAACGTGCCATACCCCCCTCTTCCAATCTTTCCGCTACTACAGCAACGCATAAAGCATTTGAGTAATGTAGGAATGACATGCCAATCATTTCTAGTTCGTCAACTCATACCTATCAAACTTCCATTTATAACTATAGTTGTCCAATCGCAGGAAACCCTTTAAATCCCTTATCACGTGACAAACAAGTGTGGAAAAGAAAATTTGCATACACATTCCTCTTCTTCCTACATTACACATTTTATCTAATATTCCACATTTTGCATCCTTTCCTTTTGTGGTTGCATCTTAATAACCACAAGAGGAAAGGATTTATTAGAATTAATGTCAGCCGTCTTTAACGATTGTCCACCAGTGTGTGTCTGCAGTTACGCAATCAGCGAGTGGCCATTTTTTTAATGTTTTCCCCTCCATTGAGGAAGATTATCTCACCACTACGTATAGTTCTGGCGCAATTTATTCTTCATAGTCTTTTTTGAAGTTCATGATGTTTATCCATTTGGTATCATTTAGATCAGAATAACGATTTTTCTTCAAATGAATAATGATAAGAAAATTCTTTCAAAATTAAATTTTAGAGCTTTTTATTTACTTATTACTTCTTTATGAAAGAATTTTATTAGTTGTTCTCTGTTTAACATTTAATGATGGCTTAAGGACTTCGAGAAAAGTTAGTTAGCATATTACTGATATATTTTGTTTATATATGTATTATTAAGGACTGCGATAATATTTTGACAATATTGCGGGCTAATTTCTTAGATCAGCAGTTCTCAAACTTTTTCGAACTGCGTACCCCCCAAATCCTCCAACTTCCCCTTCCTTATACAATCGGAATTGTATGCTTCCTAGCTGTATTGTTGAGGGTTTACTTAATAACCCGCTCCAGCAACTTTATAAATATTTCCAAATTTCCAACTTTATATAATTTTAACATATCAGAGATAATTACAGTTTCACTATTGAAACATGTCAAATGTTTGCTTTCTCTTATACTAAAAATAATACATGTATTTCAGTTGAACTTAATTTTCAATAAGAAAAACTTACCGTCCCTATATAAATTGCATCATTTAAAGTTGGTTTTTCCACAAAAAGTATTTTTGGTAACCTTGTCATTTCGTCCAGGTTTATTTTCCCACCTATTGGCCCCTTTTCACAAGTTGATAAACTGGCTACAGTCGTGTATGCTACTCCTATATAAATAATAAAGAAATATAAATTATTTAAACCATTTGAATGAAAAATATTTATTATAATTGTTACATTTCCTTTTTAAACGATTTGATTACCCTAAAAGTTCTGTCATCACTTAAAAATAGAAACAACTATTTTTCCAATCCACTTGGAACATGGGATATTCGAGAAACTTCCTTTAACTAACAAATGGGTTTTCTTCGGTGACTTTACATTTAAGTTTTCAACATCTTTCCAATCAAATGAAACGTGGTTATGCAAATTAAGTAAACTTTAGAAATAGAGTGAATAAGTTACTATCTAGTCGTATAAAAATGACAGAGAATTGAATTGAAGGAGAAAAGGTTACGGTGATAGAAAAGAGTGTTAGTGTGAAGAAGTGCGGGGGAGTTTTCTTGCTTATCTACGTGCTTTGTTGAGACTAGAACCCAACGCTGTCGGATTAATTAAAATTTGAAGAATGTACTGGTGTCGTATTCCGGTAAGCGTATTCTTTGTTGCATTATCGAAGTTCTTAGAACTCGCAGCAAGGGACTTTAAATTGGTTTAAAACATTCCCCTGCTGAGAAAATTAATAAACTCTAATTTGTAGCATTATTAACTATTTTAATTATTTTTTCAGTGCTTGACCTTAAGCTGAAATTTAGATTTGTGATTCGACAGATGAGACGGGTATTAAGATTCCATCATACACACTTAATTTAGTTTCACAATATAAGATAGATTAGGGGGGGGGATTTCAACAGATACCGAAGTGAAAATTTAAAAATTATTATATATTACTAGTTTATTTCTATGCAATACTTTTACATAGAGTTTTTTTTTTTTTTTCATTTATTACATTCTATATGTTTCTTCATTTTTATCCATTTAAATTCTAATTCAAAGTAATTTTTTGGAATAACTTATTTTTTAAGCAAATGTAAATAAATACTAATGTTTTCCCCATTTTTAAGTTTGCTTATTACGATTTAGTGATTTAGGATTTGAAATACAGTTTGTGTTGTAAACAGCCTATAATTTGTTTTAGAATTGGTACGCATTAAACTAAAAACAATTTAAAATCATTAAAAGGCTTTAATCTGAAAGAAGATGATTTTGTAAAACAATAAAAGTGAAAAATTAAACAAAAATTCTTTCCATGAAAACAAAGTTAACTATTAAAAGAATTGTTTTATTTAAAATAGAAAATGTTAATTACCGCCGTAAAAATCGAATACTCTAGATGCTATTAAAATTCCCTCATCATCATATTCGTCCATTCGAATTAGACTAAGCCTTGAATCATACCAAACCTAATTATAATCAGAAAGGAAATTATTTTACATATGCAACACAGTATTATAAATGAAAATTGACTAATTTATTCCTTAAAAATTTTTGTAATTCCATAAACCTTTTTGTGAACTGCATAAACTCCAGGATTTGAGCCTGTTTCTTCTTGTTCATCAAGTAAGTCGTAAGAAAAGCTGAAATAAATCGGAAGTCCAGGAAACGGTTTAGTGCTATTCATTTTGCAGAATACGCCAGCTGACGGTAAAAACACATTCGGGTCACTAATGCCGGACCTGAATCTGAAGAAATTGTATGTGTGATCAACCACTTTATTTCCCTCGTCGTCTTTACATGTAACAGATATAGCAACAAGCGTAGACTGGCAAGTTGGAGCATCGCAGTTTGGCATTTTCATTTCTGGTTCTATAATTAAAAAAAAAGATCAAATATTTAACTACCAATTTAAAAATATAAATTTTGCAAAATGATTATGATCATATCTGACTAATCTAAATACCAAAGAGAAGTGAAATGATAAAAAGCAAAATGTTCGAAATTTAAATGTATAATTAAGTATATAAGAAATTCGAAAGTTATAGACATTTCTGATTATTTAAAGTTTCAAACAAACCCTATTTATGACTTTACAGCAGTGTGTGTTAAAGTGACGTCGGTTAACGCTGTTTCATTTAGCACTTAGTCGTATAGGAACGACTCATGTGCGTCAAGAGAGGTCTTACTGTGTACCAAAAGTTAAGATTCTCCAAAAAGAAATATTACGATTTCAATCTTTCTTAAAATTGTCTCAAGTCTTGACTGGTCTTTTTCTCTTGTTGAATATGAAAACAACATTATGAGGCTAAAAATAATATTGAACATATACTTTTTACATAAATTTGATAACTGTATCGTAAAAAATTGTAATTTTCTTGATTATTTAACATTGATTACTTTCCTTTTTGCCAAAATAAAATCGAATTTTTAGAGAAATGGCTTAATCACGATGTGAAAATGAAAATAAGAAAGTAAAAGTTTCGTCAAAGACGAAGGTTATTGCTGCTTATTTTAGATAGCCAAATGATTACAGGAAGTAACGCAGTGAAAAAAATAAAGGAAACTGTTTTTGTATGTCTTTCAACGTTTATAGATAGCAAAGAGAATATTTACAAAAACATCATTTCCAGGATTAGAAAATTCTAAGTGCGTCAACTGGTGGTGACAAAGATAATCATCGATCACAAATACGTATGGTACCAAAAGGGAAAAAAGCAATAATAAACGTGTTTCTGTTTTGCATAATTGTTTTTTAGTTCATTAAAAAGGATTCCTTATTTGTGACGAAAGGCAAATATATATGCTCACAGCTCACAAAAGAGAAGTGGAATAATTAAATCTGGTAGAAAAGCATCACTTAGAACTAATTTAAAAGAAAACAATGATGATATCACATTTTCATATTTTATGATAAAAAGAACATAACAGTTTATTTACAATACAGACATAAAAAAAATACTTTTACTTCACGTATTTTTAATCAATCTATCTATTACAAACTTTAGCCACTTCACTGACAGTACTTTTTTTTAAAAAAAATTATTAGATTTCTTATTGAAAGGAAGAGAGAAGCTGTGGAAGTTATAGATGTAACTGTCATGATAATCTAATTCAATAGAATTACTCGTACTTTTACATTCAAGAAATGTATATATATATATATATATATATATATATATATATATATATATATATATATATATTATCACGGGGGTGTTAGATAACACGTTGAATTGAAAACACAATACATATCCGATTAATGTGATTCATTAACAAATTGTAAGCATCTCAACTTGGCTGAGAACTCTCTCATATTGAGAATACATGCACTTATTTAAAAATGTAGAATATTCCAAAACACTGCTCTAGAAACATAAAGAATATTCTAAAAGGTTTAAGAATTTACAATGAAATATAGAGGACAATTTAAAAAACGTTTACTTAAAATTTTGACGTTGCCGCCACTATGTTTTGAACCTGAGAACTCTCAATCTGTAGACGAGCGTCGCAACTCAGCGCCAATGGTACTCGCGAACTACGTGGCATTGCTCTTCCCCAGAAAAACAGCATCCCGCTTATTAGAAATTCTGCCGTGGAGCTCACATCGGCAAGAAAGTCGTGTGTCTTGAATGGACGACAGAATATTTATTGACTTTCTTGGGCGGCTGAACGCACTTCATCTTGGATTAGCACTTTAGAATTTTTGCGGTTTAGAATTTTGTGGAGTCCAAACAGGACCACGTCGGCATGGTGGGTTTTATATGGACTCGACAGGAAATAAACTTTCTTGGACGGCTGGAAGCACTTCATCTTGGTTTGAGTTCGTTAGAAGGAGTACAATTATGTGAAAATTGGATCAGTATATGGGGATCATACAATGGCTTCATTCAAAGCACATCTATTGCCCTTCAATATATCGGGCTGAGATCAAAGTCTGGACTTTAAATGTTACGTTGGATAGTCATCGAAGAAATTAGTAAGAGCCGAAGTATATTTTGAGCAAGGGAATCGGGAACGTAGTGTCGAATGTTGTCTGGACTTCAAGCTCATGCATCACATAAAACGGTGTGAATCCGGTTGTGTCCTGCTTTGCAGGTTTGTATGCAAAAGTTACGAAGGGAAATATTTCATCCTAATCCTTCCGCTCGATTTACACATATACAGATAAAATATTGTGACATTGGGCTATTCGCGGTTTCTCTTCACTAACCTTGGGGACTTTTTCAATTGAGATTGATTGCTTTCGCTAAACAACCTTTACCCAACCAAAAATGAAACGTGATGAAGAAGTAATATGCAAAGCAGTTAGGAATGAAGTGAAGCAGTTAAATTAAGAAGTATATAAACTCCATCTGAAGGAGTAGAGAAGAGAGGAGAAGGAGGATCAGAGAGGCGTTGCAACGAGAGGAGGTGGAATCTAAAAGTTATAGTATTGGAAAGTTGACTTAAGGATTAGAGTTGAGGTCCGAGTGTAAAACACTCGAATTAGAATTGTTCTGGAGTTTTCAACAGTTGTTCCAGATTAAGACTTGCAGTTGGTAAGAAGCTGTTAGATTATTATTGGTGGGTTGAATTAAGGTGTTAATAAACTTGACCAGGAGAGTTATATTATTATTGTCTTAGTGGTTATATATTAATAAATGTTGAAAGTTGTTTTGGTAGTTCTGTAATTATTAGTGTCATATTGTTTAATATTAGATATTAGTGATGGCACAAGATAACATCCGAGGTAATCGGATGTCATAATATTTGTTAATGTATTATAAGTAACACTTAATCTGCGTACTTCTACAGTAGTGGTCTTCGAAAGGTGAAGAAACGCTGGAAGAAATATAATAAAAAATAAAAAATTAAATTAAATTATAATAAAAAAAAATAATAAATAATAATAATAAATAATAATAATAAATAAAATTAAATGGGGGAAATTCATATCTTAAACTGCGTGACCGGCGGTTTTCGTTCAGTCGCGGATTCTATCCTTGGCCGCTAAGGACCCGCCATGAAGCCGGGGCTGATGCACGTTAAATCTGTAGGGGCCTAAAGTCTTTCTGATGACGTAGTGTGGAAGTTAGGAGAGGGGGTGCCAGCTCAGGTGTCGTCCTCGTCACTTGACCGAGGTTCAAAATTACGAGGTCCGATGCCAATAGTCCTCGTGTTGCTTCCAGTGCGACGTTAATAAAAACTAAACTAAAACTAAACATGTCATAAACTGTATCACAAAACTGACCGCTTTCCTTTCTAGTCTGTAGTTTCTCTCCTGCATAGTTTGTCGTTTCTCGTTAATCTAATTTGTCATTTCGCCTCCATTTAATTTCTCGTAACTCCTTTCGATTGCTTAACGAGAAAATTTTAATGCGAAACAAATTAGAACCTGCAATACGTTTTTTCCATACCTATTTGTGTACACTTCAGAGAATTAACTTGAATTCACTGACAGAAGAAGAATCGATAGAATAGAATACTCTAACGCAAAATAATGTAATAAAATTATTAATTTGCGTAATTCACAGGTGAAGAATTGCATAAAACGATGAATAAAAATACGAATGAACCACACAATAATAAAACAAAAGAAATAAAAAAAAAAATGCAAAATAATTCTTCACCTTACTTGTAAATATGTGGGTTACGTCACAGTTCGTTTGACCATACTGAGGAAAGTCCAATTTCGCTGTGTAGATGTAAGATGGGAAAACAAATATTTCCTGCCTGTCTAGTTTCTGAAATTAAAAAAGGGTTAGAAAACAGTGAAGAAAATGAGAAAATATTTAATAGAAATTTTTATCTATAAATTTAACAAACTGATTCGAAATGGAAATTTTATTCGTTAAATATGGCCGTAGGTGTAATGGTTTGTCTTACCGATTTTGAAAAGTAAAATACTTCTTCAGGCTTGGCTAAGACTTTTTTATTTTTGTCCATCGTGAAAGGAAAAAATGTTCCTGCTGAATCGGCAGAAATTTCTGAAGTGGTACATTCATTTCCTGAAAATACAATATATTAATTATTATCATTGAATCTGACTATTATCTGTGAAGACTCACATATCGATATATCGATAGAAATCTCGGAATAGAATTCTTCAAAGCATTAAATAATTCTTTCAAATAAATAAATATTCTTCTCTAAGTAGATGAATTAAAATGGCATCATTAGATGTTAAATAAAATTCTTTATTGTCTCCAACTACAGTATTTCCAGAAATAAAATTGCTTTTTTAAAGAAAATACGTTTCCTTTGTAATTACTGAAAAAGTGTAAAACAGAAATTAGACATATTTAAAAGATACATCTCACTAATAAAAAAAATTTAAATAAAAAAAAAATATTTCGAACTTTATAAGAAAAATCTAAATCCTGCTAAAATCCTGAAAAATCTAAGAAGTTAATATCCAAAAATAAGTTGTAGTAGGATTGTATCGTGAATCTTTCAAAGGTTATTCGCAAAATTTTAAGCAATTTTTTTTTCTTAATTCGTTATATGAGATTTGATCAAAAAGTTGTGACATCCTTTCTTCATCATTCAATTCCACTACCATCTTTCCTAAACACAGTCAATACCTATCGCACTCCAACTGAAAATAAGTAAGAGTAAGATAAAATGCTAAATTAATAATCACTGAAGAATAATAAGGTCGCTGTCTCCCGAATCCCACTTAATTCGTCAATTCTAAACTAATTACTAGGATCACTTAATTAAGCCTTTGTTAACCAATTAACTCACCCATTCCTTGATGATTCAGTCATTTCTCGCAAGCAGTTGATTCTTATCTTAATATCTTAAGAATCCTTTAAATTCAAAATATTACGGCTAATTGTGATGTTTTAAAACGGTTTACAAGTTTTTATCAACCTGAGGTTATCTCCCTTCAATCTCCTTTCAGTTCTGTTTCAGTTATATTTCACTACTTGTAATTCAATTCAATTCACTTCACTTCTATCTTCATCTAATTTACCTAATCAAGTTTCATTTTAGTCGAGAAGAAATTGTAATTTTGTGCAATTCAATTTAACATAAAATCCCCGATGTTAATGAAGAGAAAATCGCGAATAGCCTACAGTCAAAAAGTATATAATGCCTCTATAATCATAACTTTTTATCTGAAGTCCGATTTTCAAAATTCTTGTTGTACAAAAATTCTTGAAAGTTATATGTATCTTCAATGCAATGCATTATTTTTCTTTGTTTCCAAGGGGTGCTGGTTTGCTGATAACTGCAGAAGATGACAATCTACATGGTGCACTCTGTAAAAGATAGATACAAATAGGTGAAATAAATAGGTGAATTTGCTTCTAAATGAGATAGAAACAAAGAGGCGTCACCGCATCCCGAAGATGAAGCAGTATCCTAAATGACATTACTTTTGTTCTGACAACGGGATGAAAGTTACTATCAAAGCTTAATATAGACAATCATACCGGAATTCTTCTCCAATGGGTTTGCTCTACTAGTAACGCATTGGTGCAAGTGCGTTTAAAGAGATGGGGAAAGTCTAAAAGTGGCTAATGCATGACGTACACATGTAGCTCTCAGGTACAATATGAGTTGTAAAAATTGGATTACAGGTTAAAGAAATTGTGGCGATAAAGTCTCGTGCTTAAGATGGGGATTTATGTTCAAAGAGATCAGCTCGGGGATGAATATTCCAACTCAAGTTTTGCATCTGAGATGATGATTTTCAGTACAAAATTTGGTTTTATTAATGTATCAAAGATTTCCACCAATGATTTTTTGAAGATCATAAAATGAAACGCCTAGAAAAGATATCTGAAACATTCCTAATCTTTTGGTTGTAACTTAATAAACTGCTTCATAAGCCTCAATTTAATATGAAGAGATGATAATAAAGCTTTTTCTCGGATCACCGGGAAAGTTGTTTTTTTCACAGGGAACTAAGACGTCTCGGTGTGGTCACTCAGATTTTATACAATACGACTCTCAAGCTCAGCTCTACTATACCAAGAGCATAGAAAGCAAAGTTATTTTGTATAACCTGCCCGATGGCCCAAAAAATGGTTAGTATTTTAAAGTCTCGACAACTATCCACACTGATGCTCTCAATGCTTCATTTTTCCAAGAATTATAGCAAAATCATTAGCGTTTTCTTCCATATGCACTGAGTGTTCCATAGGAAAAGATGAAAATACATTTCCATTATGCATCAAGCCAGTTTTGAGGTTAGTTTTCGATGAATCAATGAATTGGCATCAATCAAATATATCATATTCTACTTCAAAGGAGTTCAAGGGTTCTTGAACATCACTACAAAAAAACTAGATTTCCATCATTGGAGAAAACTGAATAAATTCTTTCTCACACTGTCTGTACCACAAAACTGAGATCCCAAGTGATAGCAGGATTTTATTTCTTAGTCTCGATCCAAGCAAATCGGCTGCATCTTTGGAAAGATCTGAATCTCTATCTAGGTAGTTGGGTCCAAGGTAGTAAAAAAAGTTGAGGTCCCTCGTCAGCAGAAAAATTTCAACTAAATTTATCCTGAGGAGGTAATGTATCTCCGTCTCCAACTCACTCAGGACTCATCTGAACTGCCTGTGGAATTGGAATTTTAGAGCTATAGAACACTGGACGAATCGTTGAGTAAGGTTAGGGTAAGACATTTTCTTTGTATATTTTGTACTCAATACTTTTACATCTACCGAAAAAGAATAGCAGTCGGTAGTGTGGCTTTTCGGTTCACGCCATATCATAGGAATTCTAAAAGGAAATTAGTTTTTCTTATCCTTAAATTACCAAGGAAAATCTTCATCGCATCTTCTGCACACCTTATGAAAAGCCCATGCTTTGCCTTGATCCCCAAGTTTCAATTCGAAGTAAGCAAAATAAATTATGTTTTTTGTTGACTTTTTATACATTGTGTATTAACTACAAATATAACAAAATTTGTCCAGAGAAATAACACAACTTCTTAGAGCCATAATTCAGAAATAAAAAAAAATTACAATAACTCTTAAATGTTGAACGTAAAGTGAGTGGGGCTTTACATAGCAAGCGAGATAATTGGAGCATGATCTAATTTGACAGCAGGTTTGCTTTTATTGATTCCTAGTACCCCACAGAACAAGTCGAGCCATGCTCGGGCAGTATTATTCCTCACCATTCGCTAAAAACTAATTAAACCTGTTTGGATATGACTAATCAGATCTTCCTCCTAAAGCCCAACCTACTTTATCTCTCTTTCTCTCCCCCTCCCCCATTCTTCTAATTTTTTTTTTTTTTTAGTTTATTGTAGATTCTAGCTGTAATTAATAAAATTAATGTGAGAAGTCATGTTTTTGTGGAGATTTTTAAAATCAAAAATAGAATACTGGATTTTAAGTAAAATAGAAATTTCCCTCAAAATGAAATTAAATACTTGAATTTCACAAAAACACTTGATGAGATTGAATTTTTTTAGTATTTTTGTTTTTAGTTTAGTCGGTTACAAGAGTTTAAGAAATCCTACGCAGATTTTAGTAATATACCTGTGTTATCAGGCTCTCAATCAATCAGTACATGGCTTTGGAATGTTTATTCCGAAAGCATTCCGTAAATTATTAATGGATTTAATGGACCATTAGTACTATGGCCACATCTCAAGAATTGCACTACCCCCGTAGATAACTCATTATTGGAAGATAATTTTCCTAATTTGAAGCAAAAAGATATCTAAACTAACATCATTTTCTGCTAATGGAAAGAAAGCAAGGATTACGTTCCCCGATCTTTTGATAAGAACTTCGTCAGTGATAGCTTCCTCGGAACTAAGGATAGCTAATGAAGAACAGAGATGATTCAGCGCAAGAACGGGTCGACGATGTAGTATCACAGGAAAATGGAAATGAAGATATCGTCGAAAAATCTCAGGATGGTGAAAGTGTTTCGCCCCTCTCACACATTTCTCAACTTACAACGACAGAAGTTAAGGAATCCTAATAACTTGTCAAAAAGGGAATTCATTGCAGCCCAGTTGTCAAAGGCGCAGCTAAAAAGTGCTTGATAAGTTGTTTGAAGACCCTAATATAGGAAATTCAAACATGTCCCTCTCTCTCATGTCCAATAAAGTCAACCAACCTCCCCTAAAGAGGTAACACAACCACCATCGAAGGGGATGACCCAGAACTCGCACATAAGATAGCAGTACATCCCAGTCTAGTACTATTGGTTGAATATACCCCATGGTTAAAAATACCTAAGTGCATCTAGCAAGGGCACCTTACTTAAGAATTATAACCATTGATACAAACGAGTCTGGTGCATACGTTACATGGACCAGATATCTCAACTAAAGACTGCCAATGACGTCAACTGTAAGCGTTCTAAATGAAATTTATAGCACAATGGGATGTTTATCAATTACACATTAATGGCTGGACAAATAACCTTCGATAAATAGCACTCAGAAAGTACTTAAACAGTAAAAAGACTTTCCTTCCTAGGAAGGGTGAATGACTGTCCACTCCCCCATATCGTTACTCACATTAACAAGATGAAAAGCGCCTAATAACCAGCCCAGTAGAGAATTCCTGTCAAATCAAGTTATCCAAGATGTAGCATAGAGCGTAAGTCTGCGGATTCGAAGGTAGGCAGTTTAAATCTAGCTAAGCAAGAGGACAAACAACCTGTACCGAAAAGGTTTCATGATAGTAAAATAGACAAAGGAAATCCCACCTAAAGCAAAAAAAATCACACCCAGCTACTGAAAATGCTCATTGAAATTACAAGTAAAAAGATCTTGGGTCGTATGATCAACACCAATTTAAAAGTTTTCTCGAATTCTATAATAGTTTATAGAAAAATTCAAAACTACTCCAGTGTTCAAACATTGAAATCGCACTTATACTTTACCTGAAGACAAACAACTCAAGGTAGTTATTAGAGGATTGCCATCGAATTTTGAACCAGCTGAATTAATAAAAAATGTAAAAGACTTGGGGTTTACTCCTATGACAGTCAAGTTCTCAAACATAGAGCTGTCACTACAAACATGCCTTTTTTTCAACTTAAACTTCGGCGGCTAAGAGATAGCGACCATGACAACTTGGATATTAAAGCCTGCTTTATAAACGGAAGAAAGGTCAAGTATGATACTATTTGATTCAGTAAGCCCAACTTGGTGTCTTAATGAAAACTTCAATTTAATATGATCGCTAAAAGATTAATATTGCTGTATTATTTAGTTGTCATTGATATGTACATATTTTATTTTTTAAAGAAAAAATGTATAAACGTATAAATTTAAGCGATTCCTTAAGCTAAATTCTTAAAGAACCTTTAAAAACATAATAATTCCACCTGATTTATTGGAATTATTAGATACCGCATAGAAAAAATTCTGTATAATATTTACAAAGAAATGTATGCAAAAAGAAATATGATATTAAAAGAATATAAGGGATACAGTAAGACTTAGAAATAAAATGACATAACCTTTCGTATATAATAGAGAAAAGAGCCTTTAAAATTTCATAATTCTCGAAATACTTTTAATTTCTTCGTTTCGATTCAATCCCAACTACTAACATTTAATTAAACTTGCAACTGAATTGCAACTCTTAAGTAATAGCTCTTGCTTATTTATCTTTAAATCCAACTTCTAATTGTGGATTACAATTTTCTCATTCAAATTTAAAAAATAGTCAAAATTTATGTTCATTTTAAAAATTATTATAATACCATCTAAACCAAATATTACTTAATTCGCATCATTCAGTGTATCATTTTATAAAATTACTTAGCTAACGTTACATAAGATTATATAAATTACTTAAATAGCGATTATTTAATTTTCCAATTAATGTCAAGCTCCAATAATTAACGTAGTATTTATAAAAAGTAAATTTCTATGGTTGAATTCAAATAAGTTATTTATTACTACCATAACAATTACATTTATGAAATTTATTAACCCTTATATTCTACTGTAAGACTAAATAAATAATATACTGTTAGGTCATAGAAATTACGCAAATGTTCAAAATAGTTTTAATTCATACTTGCATCAAACTTTAATAAAAAAAAAAACAATATTTACATGAAATTAAATATTATCAATGATGATATTAAAAACCAGTACGATTAAAAAAATAAATCAATTAAAAAATAATGAAATACTGAATGTCAAGTTCTCACTTGTTGAAAATTAAATTGTATAATTTTACTTCGAGACATTATTGAACCAATGATATTTTTATGAATGTGTAAAACTTTTTTAAAAAATCAGTGACGCGGACATCTGAGCTGCGTCTTGCTTAACTTAAAACAATGATGGAAAAGATTTGAATAATTATTACTGCTAATGTAAATTTCAATGCGTTAAATACAATAAATGAGGAATTAAAATACGAATAATGAAACCTTACCTTCTATATAAAGTAACTGATTATCATCAAATTTATAAATTGATTTCGTTGTTTCGCCCTGGTAAGTATAGTACAAAGCTGCTCTATTGTTCACTCTGTCATAGTACATTGTACCATCAAGTTCTTCTTTTTGATCCATAAAAACTCCTTGCACTTCGACTTGAAAAACGTCGGGGAATGTTGGCCTTTCATCATTGTCTGTGAGAGAAATTCAAAAGCTAAATATTAATGTTGTAATGTACTCCTAATACAGTTAGTAGTTGCAAGTTTTCTATAAAGCTACTCATTTTTTAAAGAAAATGTCTATTTTAGAATAAAAATGTAAGTTTTTATTTAAAATAGTATTTAATCAGTATTATACCAGGAGGATCAAAAAGTACTTGTGTTTGAAGACCGAAAGCTATTCAAAGGCAAGTTATTATCATTGTGCGTTGCCATCTGTTAAACGGTGCCAATATAAATTTACACTGACCCATAAGTTAGTTTTGATTGTTGCCGGGTCGAATGATCACCGTCTTTTTCAATCGAGGAGACCTGGATTCCCCATTATGTGCCTGAAACCAAGCAACAAGCAAAACAATGGGTTGCTTCCGATTAACTTGCTCCGAAGGAGGCGAAGTTGGTCTCTTTGGCCAGAAAAGTGATGAAAACGTTTTTTAGGGACGCGAAGGAAGTCATATTTGTGGACTTCTTCCGAAAAGGAAAACCGATCCCTGGTCAATATTACAGCAAGTTACCCGTTCCTGTTTTCCCTATTCCTAATACCCAAATTTTTATTTCTAACACGAGCACATTTTAAACCATCGTCGCATTTGTTTTTATTAACATAATTAGACACGATAAGTAAAATTCAGAACAAGTGTAAAGGTTGAGGAATTTAGTAAGAATAAAGGAATGGGACATTTCAGAACAACCGCGAAATTTCCAGAACTTCTAGATGAATTTGAAGCAAATTATTCATATGGTAAAATGGACTGCATTTTAGCAATTAAGCAGAAATTAAGGGCTTTAAATCTTATCAATGGTACACAAAGTCGACCCGAAAGGGTTTTACACGATGCAAGACTTCGTTGCCAACTGATTTTGTAGAATCAAATTGGTTTCATATTCTTATCTGTATTCTTCTTAGCTTAAATCTTAATATTCGTACTTTTAAATATTATCAAGCAACTAGCGTACATTTGACACCGACCAGTCCAAGACAATGTTGGGTGCTTTGAGTTAATCATTGCGCGACAGATTGCTGGAGGTGGCTGCAGAGAAAAGATTGTTTCGTTATGTTTTGCTAAAAATTTGTTTCTTTGTCACCAGTGTCAGTACAATTGCCCATTTTTATCATAAGGTCACAAAATAAATAAAATTAGAAAAAAAAAATTTAATTGGCTTTGCTGATTTCATTTTAGCATGTTCAAACTTTTTTTACCCCTGTTAAATTCTCGAAAAAGCAGTTTAGTTTTAGTTTAGTTTATATTAACGTCTCACAAGAAGCAACACAAGGGCTATTGGCGACGGACCTTGTAATTTTGAACCACGTCGAAAAAGCAGATTTATATTTAAAATAAATATTAGTTAAAGTAAAGTAAGCGTACTTTCGTTCCCCAGGCTCCACAGAAGCAATTACTAACAAGAAAAGATAATGCCTTCTTCAAATTCCTCATTAATTTTTATTATCACAAGAAAAATGTTCTAATGTACGAAAACGTTGCCAATGCTAACAACAAAAAGAATAAAAACAAAAGGTTCTGTCAGAAAAATCAGTTAGTGAATTAAATATTAAAATAAGAGCAAAATATAAATTATTAGAGTAAGCAATAATATTTGAATATTAAAATAAAAGCTAGAATAAAATATTAAATTAAATATACTTTAGTAATGTAAATATACCTATAGCAAACTAAGTATAATTATTATCATGAAAGTATTGCAATGTCAATTTTTTGAACCTAACATCACGTATACTTTATTTTATGCCCATTCTTTTTGTTGATGCCATTTTCTCAAAACAACACCTTGTTAGTACATGTAAATATTCAAATTTAAATGGAAGATAAGTTTTAAAGGAAGTATATTATTAAATTCTACTGAATAACATGACTAGAAATGTACGTATCATACAGACAAAGGAAAGCATAACTTCTGCTATATTTTGATTTGAGATATTTCATGAAAATCATCTGTCTTTCGAAAATGTAATTAGGTTACTAATGTATCTATGAAAATATCGTCTGAAGATCGAGTAATTTAATTGAAAATATAATTTGTTATACAATTTTGGAAATATACATGTGGCAAATAAAATTGTTCTGTTTCATACAGTTTCTGAATAAATTAATTTAACTAGGAATGGAAAATTGAGGTTTAAGTATCGTCCTGCTGTCCATTTGATTATGCGGGTTGATTATAAAAGAATATCTCAACGATTTCCATTCAATAATAGAACAAGCACCATTTTCTTCTAACAATGCAAACCACCAGATTTATAGCATATCGAATAATACTAGTAGCAATGGACGCGTGTTATAAGAATTGTCAGAAAAATCGTGTCTTGCGATATGGCACAAAACACATTAACATCATGTTTTACTTTAACGCTTGCTTACATTGTGTCGGTTGACTACAATTAACGTCGCTTCATCGCTAAAAACAAGCTTGTAGCGTGTGGCATGAGTGCGTGGAATCCTGAATGAAGATTGGAAGATTGAAGATCATTTTTATTGGGTTCGGTTCACAGCACGCGGATATACATCACAATAATAGTTATAAGGAATACATATAAGACATATACACGACACGCAACAAACATACACACGCACAATAACAACTACTAGAGGTTGGGAAGAAGTCTCTCTTTCTCAACGTCACCACAGGTGGCGTTAGCAGTCCCGTCAAGGAATCGTCTTGGTCAAGTTCATAAAGAAAAAAACTTGCAAAGAGTAATTCTCGGTTCTTGATCATTTTGGATATATAAAAAAAAAAGAGTGTACCAGCTGTAACTCTATTATAATTTGAAAATCATCCGGTTTCCAGACACTTTCATTATAATCGTATTCGTTCGTGGACATTTGAATGACAAATTATCTCTACTGTAAATCGCTCGCACAGAAAACGGTGACCTTGCTCTTCATCAGTGACCCCGAGAAGGTGAACGCGCATAACAACCCATCACAGCTTGTGAAAGAAATATCAGGAAAAAAAAAAAGAATAATTCTCTAAAATTTCAAAACTTCTCTAAAAAGTGAGCTTATTTAGTTAGTTTTAAAAATCATTCATAGTGATAGGGAAAAAAATAGTTTTGATGAGAAAATCTTTTTTTTTTTTAATTTTAAGAGAAAGTTTAAAGCTAAAAAGAATGAAAATCCACACAGTAAAAAGATTGATCAAAAATTTTTAATGCTGAGAATAAATATTACAATTATTATATTTTACAATATAATGTGTTCGAATTCGGCAGCATTTAGTTCTAAAAATATATACGTTTCTTTTGTCCTGGGAATATTTTATACTAAAATACGAGAAAGTTATAGAGGTATTGGGTTAATTTTTCTTCATATTATTATGTTCAAAATTATTTATTTTCGTTCTGATGAGATGAATATTATTCCATAGACGAAATGGACTAAAAGCTTGATTCGAATAGTTTCTCTATGACACAAAATACAATAACCCAGTCTTTTTGAACAAGCATAGTATTTTCATTTACACTCGTTTCATATTTTTAAAAGTATTTAGGCCTGAACAACAACATAGATGCTATTTTTTACTTAAGAGTATCTTTTTACCTTCATATCTTGAACTCTTCAAATTACAACAAATTATACTATCTTTTGATGAAATACTTAATGGGAACTACCTAAAAACGCTCAGCAGAGGTACCTGTAGTGACAAGTGAATTAAGCCTAACTAAGAGGCTTATTAGATTTACAGACTTATTAGGCTTAAGCCTAAATAAGAATTCTCAGGTCTCAGTCTAAAATGAACATATTTCCGCTATTTAAAATTTATTTTTCAAGATTAAAATCAGATCAAATGTGATATTACATCTAAATTTCTACTCTTCTATAGCCTACGCAGAAATATTGAATTATTTCGCTACTGTATTATCAACAAAATTTCAAAGATGTTTCTTTGTGATATTATTTACTGGAATGATTTAAATATCATCCCTTTTTTTATCGCTTATGTAGATTATGTTCAACTTTTTTATCTCCGTATGAAAATGTGCTGATAGGAATATTCCAATTTTATCTATTGATGTATTTCTTAAGAATAAAATATTGTGCATTATCTTTTTTTTTTTTTCTTTTTTGACAGTGAGTCAGGTTTTGAATCCATTTGTTTCATCCAATTTTCTTCAATAAAATATGATTACTTTGTGATAAAGTAAAAAGTCGATAAATTTTCCTACTACAGGTATTTTTAATTTCAGCAGGTGGAAATACAGGTATTTTTAATTTCTACAGGTATTTTCGACTTTTGCTCTTTCCTGATGACGTCGAGTTTCATGCTGTATTAGATCTGTCACTTAACAAAAAAAAAAATATTTTAGAGAAATACTAAATAGATTTTAAAAAAAAAAAAAAACTATAATTTTTCCATTGCTTAGAATAGATGAAATGCAAAATTCTTGAAATTATATTGATTATCTGCTGATACACCAAATGTAAATTATTCTGTGCGTTAAATAGTTACTGAATTAATCATAATCTTTATTTAAGTCATTGTCAGTTGCGTAGCCGGGCGGAGGTTATCCAGGGTCCCTCTCCCCTTTGAAACTTTTAGAAATATTCTTACAGGTTAGCAAATATGGAGTTTTATGGCAACCTCAACTTAATTGTAATAAAAGTTATGTATAATCTTAAACACGAATTTACATAAGGTTCAAGGAAGAATACCAGAGATGCAGCGAAGTAACCAAGACGAATACTTTTATATTAAAAGTACTTCCAAAATTTCCGGCAAGTTTCACATGAAAAATTCGGAAATTTGGAGGGAGTTGCATTTTTGGAAATTTTGAGAGTTTGGAGGAACCTGCCCTCTGCTGCTATAACTCCAGAGTCACAATGATTAAAATTATTCTGAATACTTATTTTTAGATAAAGTAGCAATTCACAACGATTTTTTTTTAACATTTTTTTTTTCATAGACGTACTATAACATTATGAAAAATCAATAATAAATTTTATTTCATAATATTATATAATGTAGTACAATTAATTAAACTATGTACAATCTATAAAATGCGATACTAAAATTGATGAATTATATATTTGTTTTTATAAAACTGTTTAAAATGCACGACTTATAAGCGTAAATTGGAAGGCTAAAATTAATTGTTAATGTGATCATTTGTAATATTTTAATATTAAAAACTGAAACTGGATATTCCTAAATTAATTTCTTACCTGTTACCATAGTCACATTCCTTATTTGAATAACCCTTGGCAGTTAAAAAGTTAATGTAGCAAACTAATTTGTGTAATTTAATTAAAATCAATTTTTAAATCGGCTTATGTTTGTTAAGTACTTAAAAAACTGTATTATAAATTTCTTTACATTGTTTTCGTATTTTTTCTTCCAATATTGCTTTGTTCATTTCTATTCCAAATCTTCAAAGAGATTTAATGTTTGAGAAATCTAATATTTTTGATTTTATTCAAAAAATGATCAAATGTCATTATTAATATAGAAGAACAAATAAAATGGTACAATATCTACAAAACATGTAATCAATGATTAAATATAGCGATGGACAAGGTTAATTTTTTTAGATGCTCTGTAAACGTTTATATATAACGATTAAAAGAATTTAACATATTCAATAAAACTCCTCCATGTGTTTCTCACACTAATATTGTTTAAAACATATAAGTTTTTAACATTTAATTAATATAGAGAATCAATATAAACAAACCCCTCCACTCCATTTTCAAAAGTCATCTAGTTGTTATATTAGTTAAAGTTGCTCTCTGTGCAGAAAAAGTAAGTGCACTACTCCTTTAAAACCAAAACAGTTGTGACATCCCAGCTAAAAGTTAAACTACATCGGAGTATAGTGGTGTTCCAAACTATCCTTTTTACTATTCTGGTGTAGATTTCTGCAGTCCATTGAAGTTCCGATGTCGTAATCAAAGAAAGGATTTCCTGCACAAAATATATTTATGTATATTTTGTTTCTGAAGCTGTTCACGAAAAAATTGTACCGGATCTCAGTGCTGCGGCCTTTATTATCACCCTAAGGCATTTTTCGTCACCGAAATAAAATGTGCCAAATTGTACTTTGACAATAGCGAACATTTTGTTTGCGCAAATCAGAAAATTTAGATGGGTCTTTTTTGTTAGGCTATAGAACCAGATTAAAAGCTTTCGTTTTGTGTGTGTGTGTGTGTGTGTGCTGAAGGAATTCTATGGAAGTTCATTCCACTGACAGTGCCTTCCTTTGGTGGCTTGTGGGGAGCTACTGTAACAGCCGTCAAAAAGAGTCTTAAAAGAGTCGTGAGCTGGTTAAAACTAACATACGAAGAGTTTTTGTCTGTATGCATCCAAGTTGAAGGAATCTTAAAATTCCAGATCCATGTGTCTATTATCGAGCATTGCAGATAACTTAAACGTCCTAATTTTTAAATAGGCAGGTCAATGAACTCCGATAAAGAATCCAACCTGATTCGAAGCAGATTATGCTCAAAAAGGGGCAAAGGGGGACCAGGCTGGCGTAGCTCATTTGAAATAAGTGGCATTGATGAATGAATAGCAACAACGTAATAAGTGGCAATTCCAAAAGAATAATATAAAAGTTGATAACCTAGTTGTCATCATCGAAGACAATATGCCTACCTTTAAATGGTCTTTGGGCAGAAAAATAGAAATATGTAATGGTAGTGATAATCTAATAAATATTGTTATAGCTGAATCCCAAAATGGCTAGTACAAACGAGCCATATCAGGAGTTTGTGTTTTACTTATACCAACTTGAAAACTATTTGCATACTGTGTTTTATTGTTTATGTTTATAACCTGTCATCGGAAGGGGGATGAATGTTTATGCCCCATTTCTGTTCTCTGATTTCAGCGACGAATAGAGCAGTTAACTCTTTACCTTGTAATTCTCTCTATTCATCAAGGTAGTATAGTCCATCAAACACTTGTGTGTTTAGCTAAAAGTTTATGATTTGTTTAGCAAAAATTAATGCTTACTTTTGCCACTTCTATTATGAATTCAGATCAATGTTTGTTTCTTATAAAATGCAATAATGATATGCGAGTAGCAAAACTTACTATTTGAAAATAAATATTGTATCGCATTTTTATTGCTTATTTAGTACATTCTTTCAAAAAATTCCATCGAAGTCAAATCGTTTGCTTAAAAATCACTTTCACTTTCTAAGTTGATCAAAATATCAAATGAAGATCAGATTACATAAAAAATATATCAGATGATATTAACTACCGCCGTATACAAAACAACTTTCACTTTCTTTATCACAGAGGTCAACGTTTGCAGTCTTCACGTTACATGAATACATGTAGAGTGAAGCTACAAGTTTAAAAATTCCTTTTCAATAAAATGAACGTTAACAAATTATTTTTAAGCATAATTAACTACTTTGAAGCTGAATTATTAAGTGCTGTAGCTTCAAAAATAAAAGAAAATGTTTGAAAAATAAATAAACTTCTCAAATGTTTTGATCAAGGCCAATTAAGCACATTTCTTATTTTTTTAATTTATTAATTTAAAAAATTAAGTTGAAAACAATAATAAATAAATTTTGAAGAAATTTGTTTTCTACTATGATTTCGTCGTGGTAATGTATACATAACTATCAAATATCACGTGCTTAATGATTATTTTGTAGATATATCGTCAGCGAAAAGTAAACAATATGTGGTACAATTTATTCGAAGTGCACTGTTTTCACTGACTGTGAGTATGTATATATAAGTCAAGAATAATTATATATAAAATTGTTGTTTCTGTCTTTCGAGAAAGAAAATAAAGTTAATAAGACAGCTACCATTAAAAATAGAACAAATATAAATAAACACATATAAAATAAAAATATTTACTCAATTTTTTGTCATAATTTTGAAGATCTTTTCAATTCTATTGATATTAAAATTTTTATAATACTTTTAAGAAAATTCAGAATAATAATTTAAAAGAAATCATCACTTATGAAAAGTTTTATTCATTAATTAGACAAGTTTTTAAAAAAGTTGTAATAAATATAAAAAGGAAATGTGTAAACAAATCAAAGACGTACCACAAGGAGAACCAGCAAGTAATATTTTAACCAATCTATATTTACGCTTCTATAAACAAAGCCATATAAACAAAAATAATTCTATTACTTATCGATATTTGGGAACGTAAATCCTCAAAATTAGTAATAATAATTTTGTAAATAAATCTAACATAATCTCTTTTTTCATCTTAAATATTTAAATTTAATTAAAACAAAAATGACCAATTTGAATTTTTAGATGTAAAACTGAAAATCATAAGTAAATTATACAATGAGACTTATAACAAACGGATTTTTTTTTAATTTCAAGTTACTAAAATTCCCTTCTGCAACAATAATATATTCACATTTCCATTTATAGAAGTGTGATTATAAGTTATATACATCATAATAAGTACTTAGTAACTCAAATGTCAGACAAAATTAGAAATCTAAATAAATTCTCTGAGAACTCTAATTAAAATATAATCACCCTAATATTTTTTTAAAAAAACACACATTTACATCTTGTAAATTATGAAAACTATTAAATATAGGTATTTTTGATTTTTATACATACTTTAAACATTCTTAAATAATTAGTTATTGGATAAACTTTGAAAAAAATTGTATGCTAATGTAACTTTCTTTTCCTGGTTATAGATTACGATACCAGTTATATAAATAATTTATAAATTAGATTAGTAATATTTTTCTTTTCGTTAATTTTAATAAAAATTTCCTCTTTAATTTGAAAAAAAAATGTAGAATACTTAATAATTTTTTATTTTTTAAAAATTAAATTTACAACCAAGGAAAGGTAGAGTTACAGCTATATTGAAAACAGCCATTTAAAAGGTTACAAAATATTACTGTATTTTGAAAAAATCTTATAAAATTTAAAATATTGTATAATTTTGTGGATATTTTTAAGATTATGTGAATATATGCAGTATAAATTTCAATAGAATAAGTTTGAATAATGATATCATTCTAAGGTATATTTTCTTTTCTTTTTTCGAATGCAATATTTTGAACAGTAGTTATCTGTTAGTTTTTGGCTTTAACCATTTTGTTATAAAGTAATTTTCTGAATGGTATATATAGTTTGAATCTATGACACATATTTAATCAAGCATACTAGGTGCGGCTATTAACAACGAGACTAGAGCTGTAAAACATTTTATTTTGATTTCATACATATTTGCTTATTATCATTTTCAATATACACCTCTGCTCTATCCATACAACTCTCCATGCGAATCTTCCATTGTTCGAAACAGTGCTGGGAGTCTTCTTCTGCCAGTTCTTTCAGGACGCGTGCCGTTTCTCTTTCAAAGCTTCAACTAACTCAAATCTTGTTCCTTTTCATGCAGATTACACTTCAGGAAACAGATATAAGCCGCATGACTTGAGATCCGGCGAATAAGACAGATTGTCCAATACTGGGATGGTGCACTAGGCTAGAAACCTCTTGACAGACAATGTGGAATGAGCCGGCGCATTGTCTTGGTGGAAAAATTTGCCATGCGGATTCTTTGTCAATTTCTAGTCTCAACAATTACACGAATACTTAGCCGACGATCTGCAGATTATCGATTTTTTCGAAATTGTTATCCACTTTTGATGTGGAAGGGCGACCCTTTCAGCATTTTTTCGGCCATCTTCAAAACGCTTAAACCACTCAAAACCACGTGAGGGTGATGATTAAAAATATTGCATCTATTGCAAATACTGAATTTATTGCCATACTCTTTTTTGCAAAAAATTATAAGTTTCAGTAGCGGTTTTTCCAAGTTTCATGTGAAATTTCACAGCATTACGTAATTCACTTATCATTTTTCCGGCGGAGCAAAAAAAAAGTAACTCTAATGCAAATGAAGGCTACGATTACATGAATTTGTTTACATTGCATTCGAACGAGAATGCTTCACGCAAAACAGATGTCTGTCGCTGGCGTTTGGCGCATGCGTACTTCTTCTGTGGCAGCATAAGTCTCGTTATGACTGGGAATAGTACATCCCACAGACAGACATAAGAAAAAACTGACGAGCGTCAGCGAGTCATCGCTTTTGCTCAAATTGATGGATATAGTGGGTCGTAAGAAACAATGTAGAAGACGCCTAAGGGCGATTGGACTAAAAAAAAGAAACATCAAGAGTACCAGTGACACTTTGCAGTATCAACGCCGTGTGATTAGAGGATATTAAACAAAGTTAAATGTACCAAAATCTTGCATAATGAAGGTCTAAAAATTGTGAAAAATGAAAAAAGTTATGGGGGTTTAAGTGGGAGGGACCATTTAGTAGTTTTATATGCAAAATTGAATTTGGAGTGGGGGTTGGTAAAAAGAATTTGAGCCTTAATAATTGGATTATTGTGATGGAGAATGGAGGTGAAGAGATTTCGAGAGAGCTTAGTGATATATGAAGCAATTGGTTCAATTTGAAGATCATTGTGGATTACATTGTTTCTTATATACCAGGGGGAATTTGTCATTATTCTGAGAATTTTGTTTTGCATGATTTGAACCTTTTTCATGTGAGTTTGTGCGGCCGAACCCCAAACAGGGGAGGCATAGGTGATGATTGGGCGAAGGATCTGTTTGTATAGTAAGACTTTAGTATTTAATGAGAGAGGAGAGTTTCTGCCTATGAGTGAAATACATAAATGAATTTTATTCCAAAATTTTTCAGTCAGGAATTTGATATGCTGCTTATATGTGAGTTTCGAGTCTAACTGAAGTCCAAGGCAGCGTATTACCGAGACCCAGTTTATCTCTTCATCAAAAAGATTTAGATTATTGTTGGGGTTAATTGTGCCATACTTTTTGAAGATTATTGCTTGAGTCTTATCAACGTTGATTGCTATCCTCCAGTCCGTTAACCAAAGTTCTAAGATGTTGAGATAATTTTGGAGAGCTTTGACGGTATATTTTAAGTTAGCCCCCTGAGCTAACACAGCAGAGTCATCAGCAAAGAGACACACACTGACACTGGCATGGTGTGGAAAGTCAGAGGTGAAGAGATTATATAAAAAAGGACTTAAAATCGACCCCTGAGCGCAGCCAGCAGCCATTGTTCCATTATTTGAATAACTATTTTTAATTTTTACATTGAATGATCTGTCGTGGAGAAAACTGTTGATGATATTGATAAGATAGAAAGGAAATTTGAAGTTGATCATTTTATAAATCAACCCATCGTGCCATATTCTGTCGAATGCTCTTTTAACATCCAAGAAAATGCCAATAGTAAATAGATTATGGGTGAAACCTTCATAATAATGTTGGTCACTCTGGTTAGTTGGTGGATAGTAGAATGGCCCTCTCGAAATCCACACTGTTCTGGGGGGATGCAGTTTTCAATGTTGCTATGGATTTTGATTCTATTTAGTAAGATTTTTTCATAAATTTTTGCAGTGGAGCTTAGAAGACTGATTGGCCGGTAATTTTGAGTGAATTTATGATCTTGATTTGGTTTTGGGATCATAACAATTGTAGCTTCTTTCCATTTTTTAGGGAAGTAATTTGCCATGAGACACTTGTTAATGATTTTAGTCAGATTGGTGATTGCCTTGTCCGGAAGATATTTAAGAGCAATATTAGGAATAGTATCTGGACCTGGAGCTTTCTTATTTACAAGATTTTTGATTATTTGTTTAATTCGGGTAGCCAAGGGGGAGTTGTTGGAGAGTGTTTGATCATTTTCTAGGAAATCAGAGACGACTCTTTCCACTTCTTCTATTTTTTCGTCCGAATACGGAAAAGCGTTTTCTTGGAATGTAGCTTCCAGGGTATCTTTGAAAGCTTCCGCTTTCTCAAAATCAGAGTAAGCCATGCCACTCGGGCCACTGAGGGGTGGAAAATTGTAAGCTTTACGAGTGATAATTCTGTTCAAGTTGAACAAAGAATTATCCTCGGGGCTGAGATTATCAAGTAGGATTTTCCAGCTTCTATTTTTGTGATCATTAATTAAGATGCGTATTTGTCTAATTAAGGAGTTTACTTACCTTTTGTAGGGGCGGTAACGAGTCTGATTCCAGAGTTTTCTGAACCTGTTTTTAGTTTTGATGAGATTCCTGATATGAAGAGGGAGTCTGAGGTGGGGGGTGTTAATCACTCTTGTAGTGGAAGAACAGTTGATTGCATAAATAATTTTGGAGTTGAAGTCCTTGATAGCGTCTTCTATTTCATTGCGTTCAATCTTGGGATTTCCAGGCATGGTGTGATGTATAATTTCTTGGAATTTGAGCCAATTCGTTGATTTATGAGTTCTAAGATCAGGAGGGAGGATATTGTTTAGAAGAAGATCGATGATGATGAGATTATGATCACTACTTAATTCATTTATGCTTGTGACGTTAGAGTGTCTGAGATTTTTTGCAATGGCAAAATCAAGGATGGAGTTTGATCCTCTGTGCGGGAAATGCAGGAGCAATGATGTCGAGAGCCGAAGCCGCCACCCAATTGCAGATTACAGTACCATTTCTGTTTGCTCTTCCTGGGTTCCAACAGGGGTGTTTAGCGTTGAAATCTCCAAATATTATAACTTTATGGTTTGGGACGAGGATAGAATCTAAGTCGATAGTGTTTATGGTTCCGTGTGGAGGTCTGTAAATGCTGGAGGCCGTGATGAAAGAGTTATTTTGCAGGCAGATATTAATGGTGGTATTTTCAAACGTTTGGGTGTTAATGATGATTGGGAAGTGCTTAATTGAGTTTTTAATAAAAAGAGCAGTGCCGCCTCCCCTGTGGGTAAGACGGTCACAGGAGTAGTTGGCAGGAGTAGTTGGGTATTTTAATAGTATCAGAAGGCCGAAGATGCGTTTCTTGGATACCAATGATATCCGGGTCGTGTTTAGCTATTGCATTTTTTAGTTCATATATGTGCTTTTTTAGTCCATTTGCATTCCAGCTGTAGATGCGGAGTAAAGGATTATTAAAGTTTGGTGTAATAGACATTATTTAGTGGTTAACTGCTGGCTTTGAATTATTTGGAGCATGGTGCCCATTTGACTTAGTAGTTGGGTCATCGTATTTACAAGAGGAGCCTCTGTTGAGCTATAAAAGATACAAATAGCTAGAGGTGGATCTACGTCTATCGACGTTCGAGGTGGAAATTTCCATGAGCCTATTTTATATTGGAATGATCACTATACAAATTGTCTACTTAAATATACAATTTACATTTATTTAATTAAAATCAAATTGTTGAAACGATTTGGAAAGTAAGACTAGAAAAAAACAACTAACACCTAGCTGACAAACACATATTTAAAAAAAAAAAAAAAAAAAAAGCTTATTAATCGATCTTTTTTTTTAATGTCAGAAAAACTTTTTTTAAACTTTTCTGTTGGTAAAAAAGTTACAATTTTTTCTTTTTTTTTGCGAGTTGTGGCTTCTGAAGCAATTTTTTATACTTCATCAAAATTAATATTTTTTAGGAACTGTACTTTAAATGGAAAAGATTGCCAAACCGTTAAGTCTTACATGGCTGATTGTTGATCAAAGATAGTTGTTAATCAACTTCCAATTTTGAAAAGCTTCTCATTGTTGATCGAAGATAATTGTAGCAAGAAGACACTGAAACACACACCGTCAAAAATATCTTTAGTGTCAAGCACTGATTCTTGCAAGTCCATTTCCTCAACAAACTTAACATTTTCAATGCAATCCACTTAATTTCGTCATTTTTAACCTTATTTCGTACCTTAAAGACGATGTCTTTATCTACCTTTATTTCGTACCTTAAAGACGACGTCTGGACGTTTATGTTCTGGTAAGATTTCATTTTCTTCTACCTCATCTAAAATCGTCACTTGATCGAGGCTCAAAATTACGAGGTCCGTCGCCAATAGCCCTCGCGTTGCTTCTAGTGCGACTTTAATAAACCAATATACCTCATGAACAGTGTTCGTGAGGATTTTAAGCTTCAGGACTTCAATCAAATTCCAATTCTTTAGAATCTCCTCCAAATCAGAGACCTGGGATGGGCCTGCCCCTCTCCGGGCGCCGATGCGACCCTGCCAGGTACAATACAAGAATTGTGAAAATCGGGTAACGAATAAAAAGTTACGGCCATGGAGGAATCAATCAATTCTCGTATATTAAAGCATAGTAAAATGAAGAAAAGATGTCTAACACTTAATTCACCGTTGTGACCATGTCATTCCATACTATGAGAACATTTTACAGTGTAGTTCAGTTAAACATGAAGAACTTCTAAATCCGCAAGACAATTTTTGATGATATCAGAAATCAAAAAGCAGCAAGCCTTGGAACATGAGACCTTGGGTAATCGTGCACTGAATTTCGAAAAGGCAATCAGGTACCATAATCAATAAAAATAAAGTAAAGGAAGCTCATTTGAATTTTTTATTTTAAAACCGCAGATTGCTTTCATATTTGAAACAAGTTTCAATCTCTGTAGTTTTCTCTTCAATGATTTTTACTATCTGCGATTTTGAACATAAAGTATCAATACATAGTTTGTTTTTTTCACAAATAGAGTAATTTTCATATGGTTTCAATTTTATTTGTTTTATCTTTTATCAAAGGATGTTATCGAAAAGTGATTTTCGATTGTTTCAAATTGTGATGATAAAAAATTCAATGGTGAATGTCAATGTAGATTAAACCCCGATTGATAATCGGACTTTTTTTTTTAAAAAAAAAAAGAAACTTTAAAAAGAACTGACAAATTTCTATAATTGATCACCGAACGAGATAAACATTTCTCTTGTGATTATTTTTTCCTTTTCTAAGATTATACACGTACAAGAAGTTTAATTAAACTGTTACAATTTAAGAAGCCTCCCCGAACGAATAAAACTTAACACCTTTGGTGAAATAACGAAAGGATGTATAAAAATCAGCATATACTACAGGGTGATCAATTTAAGAGTACCCGTTTGTATTGTTTTTTGTTTTATCCGCATCTATAATATATGTAGCAAGACTTTCAACATCATTACTTATTTAATATGTCTACATTTAATGTGAAAGTATCGTTTTTTCTTTTTCATTTTCTGAAAGTATCGTTTTTTCTTTTTTTCAATTCAAAAACTCTTTTTTTAAACATAAATTCCCGTGAACATCAGTTATAGTTTTTAATCCGACTCTGCGCAAATGATCTGAGTAATTCGTCGGCTTCTTTCAAAGTTTTGATAACTTTTATTTTATTTTTGAAAGCTCATTTTGTAAGAATACGATGGGCGACAATAAAAATCGTCTGAATGAACAAATTATTTGATTTTAATGAATTCCGAAGTGTACCTGGACATAATTCAAAATTTTATTGCTTCACTTGAGATACAGGACAGTAACTGTTGGTTTCAGCAAGACTCCACACCCGTCAAACCTAACAATGAAAGTGCTTAAAGAATTCTTTGACGACCAGTTTAATTTCAATAGGCCTCTAAAGCACCAAGGCCACCAGACTTCCCTCCGCTAGATTTTTTAAGTGGGGTGGAGTTATCTCAAAGATAGCGTTTTCCAGAGAAGTCCTGTAAATATCGATGAATTAAAACAAATCATTACTGAAGAAATCTCGTCAAAAATACCAACAATGTTGCGAAGTGTGTCAAAAAACTTGGTTCGAAGTGTTCGTGTTTGCACTCAAAATAGTAGCGAACATTTTCAACATTTGCTGTAAGGAATGATAATGTAAAAAATATGAGTTATGTTTTTCAAAATAAAAATTATCACAGGATTAAGTGATATTGTGCGTCTCCATTTCCGTTTTACGTCAGAAATAAAATTGTAACAGTCTAACAGTATTGAAAATTGTCTCCTACACTTAAAAAAAGGTTCAAACAATTATACTTTAGAGTTAAAATAGTTGCCACATCCATCAGATTTAAGGGTAATAAGAAAAATCAACAAATACTCTCTTGAATTGATCACCTTATATTTCACTACTCTATAATGATATTGTGGTAAAAATGTCTAATTTTAGAGAAAATAGAATCTGCTCGCGCAATCATTTTTAGATCTTGAAACATGTATAGGTGGTTCATTATTTGAAATATTGATGGAAAATATTTAGTTACAAAATCATATTAATAGATTACTTCGGCACTACTAATAATGCGAAATACTAGTCGGGTGTTTTCTTGATCAAATTAGAGAGATTTACGTCAAGATTTATTTTTAAATTTCCCCTTTTCGAATGTGTTTAAAGTAACTGAGACGTCACCGGCAAGAAAAAAATGAGCTCAATTTATGTGTGTGACAAATTTAAATAATCCTTATATTTTTATATTAAAAACAATGAAAGTCTTATTTTAATTTCGAGATATCTTTTTCCTTATGCATCCATATATATAAAGAAAATCTTATTTTTAAGCATAAATAATTACGTATGAATAATTAATAAGGAATAGTTATACGTACTATATAAGTAATAGCTAAAGAAGTCATATATTTACCTTTAGGTTCATTTTGCATAAAATAACTTCCAATAACATAAAATGACTTTAAAAATTTCCGATGTACTATAGACATAATATTCTATGCATTGAATATAAATATAAAACTTAGAAAATTTAATTTAATTTAAAATTTTACGTTTCAAATTTTCCATAATTTGTATACAAGTATCGTGAAATTCCTAATATTTGTTTGAATTTATTACAAAAGAATTTTGTTCACTGTACAAAAAATAGCGTCATTTTATGGTGTGAAAAATATCACCACTATGAATGAATAAAGTAGATTTTGAGGAACGTGAATTAGAATCCTAAAAAAACCACATTTTCAGAAAATGCACATACAGATATTTTTGTAAATGACGTAGAACACGTTTTTGTTATTTTAAAACTCAATTTTGGAACATTGTAATCATCAAATTCTAACAAATAATATATTTACCTATTCAGCGAAGCGCCCTTCATTCTTTAACAGCAAAATAAAAAAAAAATGCAAAATTTAAAATATTGTAATGTCTCAGCTGCATTAAGGCTACCTTAGTCGAATATCAAAAAGCTCGATCGAAACTTCGAACACATTTCCATGCAGAAAATTGTTCCAATTTTCAAATAAGTGTGTGACGGTTTAACATGTACATCAGTTCCTGATACAGTTTTCTTAAGATTTAGGAACATCTAAAAAATACGTCGTTTTTCAGGTGAATACTAAAACTTAAAGGCCATTTAATATTATACTATAGGAGACGAAATATGGAACACATTTTTCACCAGAAAAAAGGGGAATTGATTCAAATATAAATTAATACGTTGTTCCTCTAAGGATAGCGATTGATTGATAGTTAATTAACATCGCACTGAGAAGCAACGCGAGGGCTTTGGGTTGTTTTGAGCCTCGGTCAAGTTAAGAGGACGATACCTGAGCTGGCACTTCTCTTCCCAAACTTCCACACCCCGCCATTGGGAAGACTTGGTACCTCGTCCAGATCTAATGAGCATCAACTCAGCTACAAGGCGAGTTTTTAATGGCACCAGGGCTTGAACCCACGATTGGACGAAAACAACGCCTCGCGACCATGCCCACTGGGCCACCGCGGATAAAAAATAGCAAAGTCAGAATATAGTATTAATGCTCGAGCATTTTTTTCTATATCGGAAAAGGTGTTACAATTTCGTGTCCTATTCTTTAACATCACGCGAAGACTCTCGGCCTTAAAACTCCTAAATTTAAGCTTTTTAGATTTTGAAAGTTATACAATCATTAACAAAATTGTAAGGCTATAAGATATTTTATCTTATCTCAATGTGTAATCGTAGAAGGGGGAAATGCTGCATATGCAAATCATGTAATGACGTCAGAAGCAAAGTAGGTGTATATTAGTTCAAGATTTTGATTCCTCAGAAGAAAACAACTGTAAAGTCTAAATAAGCATGTGCGATGGTGCTACAAAATTTTGTGTTCATGTATTATTTCGCATTTGGAAATTGATTTAGGTATACGTTTTGCCAATATTCACATAATTATACAAAATGAAAAGGGTAGTCCAGAGATGTATATATATATATATAAACATATTGGGAGAAAGAAATCAACATATATTCTAGAAGACAGAATGATTTTGTTTAAAACTCGGTGAGAAAAAATGTCTACTGGAAAAAAAATTCGCGTTAGCTTCCACTGAGATGTCATGTGCGGAAAGTTCCATTTCGGCTAAATTTAAATTTCTGTCTTTTTTCGGAGGAAAATGACCAGACAACCACTTCTTACCAAACAGGCTCGCTTAGAGTGTTCGAAATCACGTCTTGGACTGATTAATGGAAAACTAAATTTTTCAGAAGAAAAAAAAAGGTTGACATGGGTGACCCTGAAGGAATTAATTAATATTGATGACCAATATATTTTACCTCGAAGAAAGCACGGAAGCAGTTTTGTCATTATAGGCTGTTTTCGGATAAAATCGCCAAGTGAATATCGCTTTCGTAAACAGCAGAATTAACTCCATTCATTATCAAGATATGCTTGGGGGGCATATTTACAACGTATGTCACCAGTCATCAGGGGTCAACAATGGATGTTTTTTTAAGACAATGCGTCTAAACATCGTTATAACTCAACAGCTACGTCGTTAGAAGCGAATGTAGTGTCGGTATCGAAATGTCCAGCTAGATACCCGGATCTAAGCCCCATAGAGCATATATAAGGTTATTTAGTTTGAGCTATTTGTGATTAAGTCAACAGTACCATAACGTCTTTTTTGTTACATCAAGAAAAATCTTGCAGCCTTAAAATTTTGTCAGTGGCTGTACATCTAAGTCCATTTCTTTTTTCGACTGATAAAAGGGGGAAATTTCGGATAAATTTTTAACCTCAAAATTTTTACTCACTTTAACCTTAATATCAATAATAATGAGAATATAATTACATATAAAATCATACATTAAGACTTAAACTTCCAAAAAATGTATCGAAGAGTATATAAACGCACGCACTTTTTGAACCAAAGTAAAATGGGGGAAGTATATAGCTATTACGGAAAGCAATATGTAATTAACAATATACGATTAGTAAAAGATGATAATAACTAGACTAGCACGTAAGAATTCCCAATGAACTACATTCTTAAAATTTCTAATTTACTCTGTGGTATCAATGTCTCATCTCAACAAAGTCGACAATAAAAACATTTTTGAAAATTTTTTTAATTCTTTTAACAAAAAATATCGCAGTCAGCTTAAATCTTAAGATACGAATATTAGTAACGGTAGTGTTAGTTATGCCTCAATAAACTAATATTAAAATATCTTTTTTTAAAAAAAAAAAAAAAAAATCAGTTTAATGAAACAAACATTTTACGACAGATGGATACTGAAAGAATGATAATATCAATAAATAAATGGTATTAAGTAAATACGGCAGATAAGTTAAATGCGTGTCAAACCTTGAAATGAATATCATAAACGATCAAAGTACTTAAATACTTCAAAACAACAAAAAGATTATCCCTGAATAAAATTTCCCATAAAATTCAAAATTGATCTATAAAAATAACTCTTTCATCAGCAAATGACTAGAATTGAAACATCACTATCATTTATTCAAATGTTTTAATGATAAAATATAAAACATGAAGTTAATCCAAAACTATCTCAAGTTTTCATTTTCGTTACTTTTTATCAATTTTGGTAGCATAAAAATTTGGAAACAATTGTTAATTTTTTTTAATAATTTAAACGAATTCAATGGACTTTTAATAAGATAATACGAGTTCACTGTTGTAAGCAATAAAAAAATAAATGTAATGCGATTCAAATTTTCACTCACATTAAATTCTTTTTAATCGGTTGTTAATCAGTTACAGAACTAAAATATACAAAACAATTGTTTTCGTGATTTAAAAGTTAATAAATTTTAAAAGTGAAAATTCAGCACTTTGATTTTATGATCACTTAAAAAAAATAAATAAAATGAAAAACTATTTCATGTAAGTTGGGAAAAAATACATTGTCTAATTTTTTTTAATCAGAAAAAGTTCATAAAATATCTAATTTGAAACTGTTGTTGATTCTTTGTGGATGAATTAATAATATATGCGAATTATTTAATAAAAATACGTTCTTTTCTAAAAGAAACATAGATATTCCATCAAATAGGCAGCAAACATTAAGATTCAGTAGAATTGAAAAATCTACTGAATTTTAAATCTGAATTAATTTCGCAATGATTTATGTTCTAAAGCTGAAATTGTTTTTTGATGTTATGTAAATATTAAGACTTTATATTACAATTGGTTTTTTTTTCCTTCCAAATTATATTAAACAAAATTAAAAAGAAATTTGATTTGACTCCTTTTTTTTAAACGATTTTATTTCTAATTATTAGAAATCAAAAAACTGAAATAGAATTAACTTTTACATTACCTTATTTAATACCGTATCATTTTCACTCTCAGATAAAATTTCAAGAAGCTATTTTGAAATTAAAACAATATGCAAAAATTTTACTTGACAATAAAATAGCATTCTTACCTTGACATGAGGAGAAAACAGAAAATGAGATTAAAAATCCAACAATTACGAAGAACTGTCTAATAACAAACATTCTGCTATTAGCACCAGCTATTTTAAAACTTTTTACTTTTTAAAAAAAATCAAAGCCATATAGCTGACTACAGACAGTTAGGGCGGATATTTTAGCTTACACCTACTACCTATCGAACCCAAATATTATCAGGATGTTCAATTTGTTTTAAACAATTGTTTCTTATCGCGATACAAATGACGATATCTCTCCTTCATTGATACACATGAAAAGAAAAAAAAAATATATACTAAATTTCTCGCGAGAAAAGTACAATCTGAGTAGCAAATGAAATCGCCAACACTCTAACAGAACGAAACTTAAAATACACTTTTTTAAAAAGAATCCTAGTTTATATTATCATATTATCAACAACGAATATAATAGGCCAATAACCACGTGAATACTTTTACTTTGATTACCCTAACACAGAAGAGAATCCGTAATCAGATTAAGAATGTAAAATCCCGAGATAATTCATCTTAAAAAGGCTATTAATAATCGAAAGTGCTATCTGATTTCATGTTTTTTTTTAATTCACTTTATTTTAATGGCATCAAATGACAGATGATACATGTTTGAAAGTTCTGCATTACTTGTTCTCACAGCTGGCCGTTTTAAATTTATGAGATATCAATGTTATAATATCTTAAATAATCAGTTAACGCTAATTAGATAAAGCTACGATGACAATCAAAAGTTCAAGAGCGATTGATTAATAAATAAACCACAAACAGAAGCGAATTCGTAAGAGCAGGCTATTTCAAACTCGTACCGGAAAATATAAATATTCTTTTAATGCATCCAAATTAAAACCAACGTTTTGAAGCGACTCACTCTTCAAATATCTTTCTTTAAAAATTGAAATTTCCACAGTCATCCAGGAGAAAAAAAATATTTCTACAGTCTTAACTTCTCATCCACTGATTTCCTACAATTGGAGCCCGAAAATCAACCAATCAGGGAGCAGGCTTCACCTGCTCAACTATCAAGCTCCTAGACGATGTCTACCTGCCCTAAATCCGAGGAACTAAAACCTCCCTTCCATACGAGAACTCGACCGTCGTATTCGGCGACTTTTTCTTTTCATGTTATACTATTCATACCGAGTAAGAGAAATCCCAGATTTCTGTAAACTCGAAATAAATACATTGCCAATTAAGTGAAAGCTTCACGCTCAACAGTTGTCGGTCTCTGGTGTTTGACGCATGCGCACTTCTTCTGCAGCAGTGTCAGTGTCGTTATTTAATATTCACACCTCGATTACATACATTTAGTTACGGATCTAGGAAACATGGACGGGAGAAGGCCACAAAGTCACGCTTTTTATTTATTTTGTGGAACTTGCCTTCAAACCATATCTTCACCGCCTTCAAGCCAAATTACCTCAGAAACGCTTTTTCCAATACCCTATTCTTAAAAAATGTAAGATTTCGGAGTCGAAAAAATATGTACATAAAAACCAAAATTTTAAAACAGATATATCAACTCGATATTGACAATTTGGTTGGGATTCCTGTTTAGGTATGTTATTTTATCTGTTTGTTTAATGTGCCACCGTGCCCACCCCTGAAAATAATGGATTCGCCATAGCACATATTGAGGAACCGACAGCTATCGAGGTCAGGGGCGGAAATCTCACAAGGCTTCCCCTTTAATGGAATGATCCCTATACAAAATACCGATACAAATATATTATGAACGTTTATTTAATTAAAATGAAAATTTTGAAATGATTTGGAAAACAAACAAAAAAAAAATCTTGAGACTAAAGAAATAGCTTACATAAAGCAAGCATGTAGGTGCTTCAACCTTTAATTTTCATTTATATAAAATTTTTATGCATTAAATAACTTTGCAAATGCGATTTTCTCGTATGAAACCTGTTTATAAAATTCAAATTTTTTATATAATTAAAAAAAAAAAAAAAAAAAAAAAAAAAAAATGCAAGACACGCAGCAGCCATTTTGATTTCATGTTTGTAATGTTACTCTTGGAGAATTCTTACTTTCCTCCCCAAAACAAGACCATTTTATTTTTTTATTAATAAAGTGCATTCAAAAAAGCAAAAAACAATGAAGGTTTCTGCGAAATTACATTTTATTTCCAATTTTTAAAAACATTCTTTTAAAGACCAGAAACCCCAAAAACGAATCATTAAAACAGATGTAAAAAATATTTTTTAAAAATTGTAGAAACTTTTATTTTTCGGCATTCAACTAAATGAAATAGTCTAGATTTGAAGACGAAAGTAGTAGAAGTCCATAGTATTAATATTATGTCCATGAAATCAAAATGACTAGGAGACGGGAGCCTTAATTATTGCGACGTATCGTTTTATTGTTAACAATTAATTGAAGCTTTAAAAAATGCATTATTGCATAGATACACAACTTAAAAGTGAGTAAGTGATAGTAGACCTTTATGATACAAAGCCACATCTAGCTAAGCTGCGTCGAACGTCTATTTAAAATTTATTTTTTTAATCGCATTTAAGAACATGCAATATATTAAAATACAACGACTGATTAAAACAAATGTAAAAAGAAAGGAATAAAATCTTGAATTTGGTGTAAAACGTTAATTTTACATAGAAAAGCAATGAGTTGCGGTATTGACTTTTTGCAACCAATTCAGATAAGTTTAAAACAGAAGAATTAAAAAAGGTGAATCCATGATTATGAAAAACAGGGCAATTTATTAAAATATGATATAAACACACAACTGAAAAAAAAATATATCAATCCCATTTATTTTCCTTCCATTGAATGCGAGGGGAGTCTGCATTTAAGAGATAAATGAATATTCAAATAATGTTCTTCCCATTCGTTTATTTTGTATGTTTCATGTTATGAAAAAAATCAGTTCAAATGCTTTTTTCCCACTCTCTTTTACTAAATTGTAGAAAATAGTGAAGTTTGGATAGTGAATCAAAAAAAAAAAAAAAAAAATAAAAATATTTTTTTTTTTTTTTCTCTAGCTAAATTTCACTAATCATCTTCATTAAGTAAAATATGCCAAAATATTTGCTTCTTTTTAAATAATTTTTCTATAATAATCTATTCAGTATTTTAAGATAATTATTTTTTGTATAAGTTATTCCCATTACAATACATAAACGATTTTCCGAAGAAATTCAGAATTAACATATTTAAACAGTAAAAATAGCACTCATTCCTAGTGCTTTTCATTTTGATAGCACATTTTTGCTAAATTTTTAATATATCAATTTTAGTTAAAGCCCAGAACAGATATAAAATTATGGAAGAAATTTAAAAGCAAAAATGAGCTGAAATTTAATCATTACACAACTATAATAACATTTCCTTCAAATAAGTAACCTTTTATAAACTATTATTTAAATTAATATTGTTAAACTCTATTATTTAATACCAGCTTTAAATTTTGAAACAATAATATCATAGAGAAAAACTAATATTTTCCCCTCTGAAAATGTATTCCTGTCGCAAAGCACGATTTATTGGGTAGTTATTTGCTCTGATTAAGAGAATAAGAAATGTTGAAAAGATAAACACAGTAAAGATATTGATACCCGGATTTTAGGCCGAATTCTTGTTCTGAACAATCGAAACTTCTAATTCATACATGATACAGATTCGATTTAATTACCATTAAACTGCAGCACAATGCTTTGTCATGATAACAACAGGTATGTAATGTTTATTAATGTGGCACTAAGAAACAACATGTGGGCTATTGGTGACGAACCTCGTAATCTTGAGTCTCGGTCAAGTGACGAAAACGACATCTGAGCACGCAATGAAAAGTCGAAAATAGAGAAGGGTCGCTACGTGTCCCGGAGGTGTGTTATCTGTGTTTACCAAAGACAGTAATTTCCAAGAGAAAGAAAAAGAACGTAGGATACCGCGGAGTCACCATTCTCGTACTTATTTGAAGAAAATAAGCTCCTGAAGGGATAATGCTAATGGGAGAACTTTGAACCTCGATAGATTCAACATACACCAAGCCCAGAAACACGGTGGACTCGACGAACACAACGCCGGCCGTGAGCATGATCACTTGGCAACCGCAAGTACAGTTTAAACATCACACTAAAGCAACAAAAACTAGTTTGCTGCGATGGGTTGCAAACTTAAATGACGAGACCATTTGAATAGTTCTTTTACAAAACAAATTTCCGTAGCACATCTCACTATAACTTCAAAGTGAATTATTTTTAACGTGTGGAGCAACATCCGTTATTTCTTACGACGAAATTCGAGAGAATTGTTAATGGAATCAGACCCATCGCGACCACAAAATCTTATTAGACAACTACCACAGCCCCATTTATGAAAGAGAAGTTGAATTTCGCTGAGTTACCGGATCGCACAGAGACTCATAATTTTAAATCTAGAAATGCAAGGTTAGAGTTTCAGAGTAAAAATTTAACATCATTCTAGAGTTGTGCCAATTGGTCCTACTGATGTCCTTAAAAGAAGAGGAAGGAGAGAGAGAAAAGTATTTTGGGATGCATATTAAAAGAAGGGAATATCATTAGTCATTTAACAGTGTTCGATAGACTGTTCAGGTCGAAACAAAAATTTTGGATGTTTGAAAACCTTCTTGGACAGCAGAAGTCGAAGGTTTACGAAACAGGCCAGATCTACATATGAAAAATGCAAAGAGCTTTATGAAATAAAATTCTCTCTGTTTTAAGGTATTTCAGGACATTTATTTCCCCCAGACACATTACATGGAAAAGAATAAATATCAAGCAAAAGCAATTGGAGACCCTTAAAGTGCAATGGAGGCTTGGACTTCAGACAAATCAGCTGATGGATAATACAGCTTTACACGTTTTGAAAATAATAATAAAATACTTATGATACAAAAAAAATTTCTTCATGTGACTAACACTGTGTCTCTACTACTAGATGTTTCACATCAGGAAGCAAAATGAAATTACAAGGTCTGTCATGAAAGTGGATCATAAATATCAGTTCTGCAAAAATACTAAAATGTTAATGACACAAATTGCAGATACTTTATTATGACGTGATAGGTGGCAAGCGTGCATAATGCAGTTTGCAAAGATCCTTTATTTTGGCATCTGCATTCCTCTTTGGATTAAAGAATGAGAACCTTGTATCAAGTTCAACAGCTGAATTAATCTTCTCAGAATCCATCTGCCAGGATTGATGGTCACTTCAAATCAGGCAATGATGATGTCCTCTTTCTTGCCAACCTCTCCTTTTGTCTTAGCAAGCCAATGGTCCTCTGTAAAGAGGATCAGAGCAAAAATGCTTAACATTCTTCCTACTTCTCACACACTTCTTACAGACACTTATCTCTTCCTGAAAGTGCAAATAGCCTCCATTAAGAGAAATGGTGAATCATGTGTGGGGCCAGCTCTTACCTCTTCCCATCGCCAGGATAAAGCAAACCTATTACCTGTTAGAATAATTAAGTTTCCTCAATTATAATGAGTTGTTTGAAATTACTTTGCTTCTTCTTAAGCTTCACCCTCAGAGTCCAATATCTCTTCCATATCAATTTAAAAGCTAACCCACAAACCTTCAGTTATTGTTATGTAGATCACAGCCACTTAAAATTAATTATGATAGTTGATCTGAACATATTTAATATAAATTTAAAAAGTTAATTGCTCCAAATTGAAATGCATTGATATTTCCATTAAATGCAGTAAAAGACTTGTAACTACTAACTTTTGTCTTCTTTTCAACAACAAAACAAATACTTTCATCAAACTGCATCAATTATTTTACTTTTAAAAGCAATAACAATGAAATCACTTTCACGGGTGAGGAGACTACCCTTCTCACAACACATTTGGATGGCTTGATCTAAAAAAAATCATTCATTAATTGAGATAATGATGATTAGCACATAGTTCTAGAATCATACTACTAGATTTTTATTTCGTTAGTATATGAAAAATTGATAAAAAGTTTTTTTAGTTGAAGCATCAAGCAAATATTAAGATTTATATCAAATTGTTAGATTTTCAATGACACTTCAGTATTTAACACATTTTAAAATTTATAGGGAATCAGTTAAGTCAGTCAGTCAGGATAAGTCATTTAAGTAAAATACTTTATCACAGCTTTCAGCATATGAAATAATTTCTTCAATTACTGCAATTGCTGACTGTCCAAAAAGTTCATCTCTAAAGAAGTTTTGGCCATGTTAAAAAAACTGGCAAATAACTAAAGATCGGTTGAAAAAAGTCACTCAAAACTTTTTAAAATCACTTTCTTACAGTTTTATTTGAATAATCACACTTGAAATAAAAAAATAATAAATCCTCATAAAATTTTCTCTATTATGCTATGCGTCTCATTATAAGAGGTTCAGTAATTCTCATAATAATGGCGTTGTCCTCAAATTTATACATGTAATGAGGTTTTTTATTACAATCTACATAATCAAATAAAGAAAAATGTTTTTAAAGAAACAACAGTAACAAAGAAAGAATAAAGAAGCAAAATAATTTTAAGCTGGTAAATATATTTTACCAGTTACAGCTCGAGCAGATTTAAAGTTCACCATTCTTGATACATGATGAGTCTTAAGGGGAATCAGGATTCCAACCCAAGATGCTGGCAATGAGCTAGGGGCAATTGGACTACTCAGCCGCTGCTGTTTATAGAAATTCCAAAAGAATAAATTGTTTGTATACATATAACACTATAGAAAACTTTTAGCCTTATAACAATAATTTCTGCAAAAATATGTTCCTTACATTATAAAAGAGTAATCTACAATCCAATTTATATATACATATATATAGAGAGAGTTTTTCAATAATAATTATTATACATATCCCTAATATGTTTATAAAAAAAAAGAACTTTAGACTTACTATAGAGTTATCAAAATTTATTTCATTAATTAGTAAAATTTGGTTAATTTTTACTATAGACTTTCACTTATGAAATTTAGTACCCTCACATAATCCGTTCAAAATAATTATACGAACATTTTACAATAATTTAAAGTGAGAATGAGCTAGTACAAAATTTATGCAAATAATACAGAAATAATGAATATTTCTTATGAAGCATTTAGTGTATTTTTTCAAGAGGATCTAATATTATTTAAAAAAAAAAATAACTAATTACTCACAATAGGTTTTCCATTATTAAAGTTCAAAAAGAATTTTTTTTTTAAAAAAAAAGTTTCAAACACTGGTAAATTTTGAATTTCAAAAACACAAATTCAAAAAAAACCACGGAGATAAAAAAAATTAGACCACAAATTTGTTTATTCTAATTTTTTAATATAATTTTGAAAGAAATATAACATTTGAATAAGGAGAAAATACATATAACAAAAAGAAAACATTTTGAAGAAGTTATTGTAAAAGTTATTACATAAAATCAATCAAATAATGTTTGCTTAGATAAAAATATTTTATCCACATGAAACAATTTTTTTCAGATAAAACCTATTAATAATATAAACTTTAATTTCTTAAAACACACAACTAATAAAATTTAAAAACTCTAAACTAAAATATAAGAATATTTCAGAATTTTGAATATTATGCTTTCATACGATGTTGATGATAAATAATGCAAAGGATGGAAAATAAGCCCTAGAATTTTTTTCACCACCAGAAACTTATTGACAAACTGTTACTCAAAGATCGAACATAATGCCAGTATTTTGGAGGTATAAATAAAAGTTGTCCAGCTTTTAACACACATTCTTGATAAGTGGCTTGAGAGAATAGAGGGAACGATTCTGAATCTGGATTATCTATATCAACCTAAATATAAAAAAAGACCAACCATAAGATCATCAAAGGCTTCTAATAAACAATGTATCAATATTAATATTAAATACCAAAAGAATAATAATTAATAATACCTGACTGGTATTGCTTAACCATGTATTATGTCTTGGATAAAGGAATTCAGTTTGATCCTCAGAATAAAGTCTAATATACTTTTCACCCATTACCTAGAAGAATTTGAAAATCAAATACTGAGTCATTTGAATAAACAAAGAAAAAACAATACATGCAGAAAATGAACAACTGGAAAAGGATTATAATGCATTGGTACTTAAGTTAACAACAGTAATCCATTAAAAGATTATTGCCATTAAAGAAACCCATTTTTATCCTAGGTGTGATCTCCCACAAGTATAATAATGGTAATCGATCAATTCTTTCTTGTCAATGTTTCAAAAAATAGTTGCACATTGATCAACCTAACTAAGGCCATCATTAACCAAAGTACCACTGTATACTGAATTAAAACTTATTATGCTATGTAAATGTTAGAAGTATTAAAAAAAAGATAACTAGTTCCTCTCATCAAAAATAAAAATCACATCAATAAGTTGAATAGAATTATTTACAGTTGAAAAATGAAATAAAAGCAACATTTTTTTCCCCCAAAAAAATAAGCATGTGTGTTTTTCAAAAAAAAAAAAAAAAAAATTATAAACATAAAAAACAATGTGAATAGAACATGATTTGGTTAGCATTTCTGGCAATGAATCCTCAAAGGATATATTTTGTCAAACACAAAGACAAAACATAATTCAATATTTCTTCAGATTATTTTCTTAGGATATAAGTTTTCATAATGGTACGAAATAAGTTTCAACATTTTGTAGATGCTACTTTCTTAAACAGCAGGTATTCAAAGTTTCGAATATCAAAATCATTCTGTTACATAAAACATCTATGTCGTTAACAGTCTATACACAAAGTTTTCTTGTGACAGAATAGTACATAAAAAAGGAAAAAAAACATATTTTCTTTTCATTTACATTTAAATAAAGAAAAATAATTCATAATACATTTTTAAATGATTCTTTGCACCTGAATAGCCACTTAAAATAATTACTGTGTTCATGCCTTAAGAATGCTGATGAATGGCTAGGTGCTAAGACTTTTCTACTTCAAGTACTCTTGCAATTTGTAAAGAACATATAATGAAAATTATCTTCATCAATTTTCTTATTAAACTCTGAGTATGTGTATAATAACGTGAAAGAAATATCTTAGCCTTGGAGTCTTATTTTATGACTGCTCTGGGCTTTGAATAGATCAAAATATCAACAAAAATATATAATGGATTATAGAAGACATAATTTTAAACTATAATCAGTAAAAATAAAGAGGCTAATATCTAAGATGGCAATTCTCTGTAAAAATAAAAAGTTGAACAAGAATTGTTAGCAGAATAAAAGAGCTATTGAGATTTGATATAAAATGGTTCTCATTATTGTATATGATCAGTTTCATTTCAATGAACATTAATTTCTAACTTTCCAGCATTTATATCATAATTCAATTCCTCAGGCTACAATGAGTTTCAATAAAGTTCAGGTATAATAATGCTAGTGGTACTGAATTGTATGAACTATTGAAAACACAGAACTCTCAGTAATTTGGAAAATATCAAACCATAACATCAGTCTCTATGAGTCAAAATCTATAATAGTAACACATTTAAACTACAAAATCTGTATTATACTGTATGAAACTTAATATAGTACTTGCAAATAAAATGTCAAACACATGAAATAACTATAATTACAAAATATGTACTATTTTGTACTGATAGCCTATAATATTCGAATGCAACAGAACACTTAAAATAACTTTCTATGACTTATTAGCAAGTATAAAAATGGCTGGATTACTGGCAGGGCTGGAAAGGTGAAAAGGTAGATTATAGAAAGAGTAGTGTATCTATGTTGATACTTTCCAAAAAACCTAGTTGTATAATTTGAATATTTGAACAAATAAACAACATGACAAACTCTAATTATTAAACAATTCAACCTTTATATATAAATAGTTACAATACGCATATTTACCACAGTGAAACTTAGCATATTTTTCCTATATTTATAATTTTTTTTCACATAATATGCCCCAAAAAGACTTTTTTTTAAAGAAAATTATTCAGAACACAGCATTTATGTATATTAAAAAGTTAAATGTCTTCTAAGAAACACATAAATTTCGTATATGCATTTCATATATATATATATTGATGCATGTTTTTATAACTGAAATTTAGCTATACAAATATTGCAAATACTTGTGAATAATTTTTTGTGATAAAAAGATGGGGGAAGCCATACAATCCCAAAAATTCAGATTTTTCCTTCTTTTTAAATCCATTAATTTCAATGAGTTTGAAGAATTCTTTTTCTGAAAATTCTGAAGCATCAAATGTGATATGCATGGTCACTTTAAAAACATTTGAATACTTAATCAATATCTTTAGCTCATTTTTTTTTAACTAGAAACTAAATATAGAATTAAAAATGTGATATTTTATCTTGAAAGCATTAAACTATTTTTTAAAATGCTAAAATGATTTTTTAATCAAAACTTAGGCAATATTTTTTTTAAAATTTTATTATTATTACTATTTTCTGTTTCTCTTAACTCCTACAATCTCTCCTTTTAGTTTATATATTTTCCTTGTTTTCCCTTCGAACAACAAATCAATAAAAATATCTTAAATGCAAAATATATTTATAAAGAATTATCTGTAACAAAAAAATATAATATAAATTACAATACAAATAATAAAAGAATCAAGAATATATGATTTAAAAATACAAGTATTTGTTAGGACAGTTTTAAAAACTACTGATAATTACCTGAGCCAAAAGATTGTATTTTGGATCAAAATGCAAAGGTGAAATTGTTCCATCAGGACCAAAATAGACACTAATGTCTACATCATCTTTCTTTGTAATGTATGAAGGCAGTTCAATATCCTCAAAAAACTCAGGAATCTACAAATAGTCATGAAATATTTTTAATGGAGAAAAAGTAACATGCAAGAAGCTAAACATTTTTACCAATGACTGATATAATTTCAAAATAGAGTAATAAGGTAACAATTCAGTTTAAATGATTCCAAATGAACAGCTGAATTAGTGACAATATATGACACAAATATTTCTTAATGGGTTATTTAAAAGCGAATTATTTTTCCTAAATATTTTTGTAAAAAGTTCAATATAATAAACTTACTTGGTCAAACAAGTTATGTTGGGCAAGATATCCAACTTCTTTCTGTTGCTTTAAAAAAAATTTTAAAAGATATAATACAAATAAAGCAAACATTAATAAAAACTTATACATAACTTTTTTAAAACAAATTAAATATATGCATAATAACCCTTACAGATTTATTTGTGATATATTTTTCCACAAAGTCTTCTATAGTCATTAATTTTTGTGTCCAGTTGTCATCAGTATATTTTGAACCAATTTCGATAGGAACAGTTCGATATCTTGCCTTCTCCAAAATATATTCAATACTATAAAATTAAGACATAAAATGAACTTATAAAGGAAAATTAAGCACACAATACATGAAAAAAAATGAAATTTCTTTCCTTTTTTATGTGCTAACTTTAGATCTTAACAGATACATATATTTGTAAATATAATGATACATAAAAAATACTAAGGAATTTCGTAACTATAAGAGATAAGACTCATTGGTATAAAAAGGATAAAATAACAAAAAAAATATGATAAAAACAATTAAATGAAATTAAACAAAAAGTGTTAATATGAATAAAATTAATGCAATTTTTTTGGGGGGATAAATTTATACAAACAACTAATAAGTATATAATTGGGTTATAAAATTTCTAAAACATTTTTCACTTCATTTGAAAAAGACATACATGCTCTTTATGAAAAAAGAAAATCCCAGTGTAAAGCCAATTAGCTTTCCAAAATAAGAATAATAGGGAGTAAATTTTTTTCCATATTATAATTATTAAGTACCTGCACTTAATTTTTTTTCCTGCAAAATCGTTACACACACACAAGTTTAAATGCAGAAACATTTAAACTTAAAAAGAGTTGTTATAATTATTCAACTGCATTAAATATATTTAAGCCTAATTCATAAATGCACTTTTGTTATGATTCTTTAAAAGCATTTTCTTACAAAACAAAAATGAAAAGCATGTCCTTAAATAAATATCATTTACACTTTACCAAATATTTACCATAATAGCTCATTGAAGATATTATGTTTATTGAGCATTATTTTATCATTTAAGAAAAGGACACAAAGTGAACCTCCAAAAATACAAAAAATTAACCATGTAATTTGAAATCAATTTTTCTCCCATTTATTAAAATGTGACAAACTACTCTGAATAAAAAAATTAATTGAATAAAAAAATTGATCTTTTTTAAATAAAAAGGAATAACATATTCAATCCCTAACAAAAAATTGATTATTTGAATTTCAAGTCGGAGTTTTTTTCAAAATTTAGAAAGTTTTTTTTTTTTTTTGTAATTAAACAGGCTACATTATAAAAATATCATTTAACAAACTAATGATGTATTTATTGTGAAAATGAGAATTTCATAAAATGTGTTGAATAATTAAAAATGATAAAAAGGATAATGAATTACTATTAAAACTGTACATGACTTTCGACATAAAAGATTAAAGGAAAAAGATTTCATAGATATCTTTTTCATAATTACCTCCAAGGTTTTGAAGATAAAGCAGGCCAATTTTTAATCCCATCAATAAGAACAACTGGACATGATTTTTCCATATAATTTTTAATAAAGTCTTCTTGTGACAATTTTTTTTCTACTTTCACTTCATTTTTTAGAGAGATGTCCTCTGATATAGGTGACATTTTCCATTTCTTAGCCTAGAAATGATCAATAAACATCAATACAAATTTAAGATACACTTTTTTTTACTATAGAAACTGAAGATTATTTTTTGTATACAAGAAAAAAAATATAGAAGTTAAAAATAGAATTTAAAAAAAAAATCATTATCATTGCTTATAAAGATTAATTTTTAAAAAATTTAATAACATATAAGTCTGAAAAATATTAATTCCTCATCATGCCAATTTAACAAGAGAAAAATTTTAATTAAAGAATAAACATATTTTTAAGTATACAAATAAAGTTGATTAAATCAACTAATTTTAGTTTTAAAAACTGTCTTATTTATAAGTACTCTTATTCTAAGACAATTACAACAAAAATATACTTAAATAAAAATTTTAACATCCATGTCAAATGGTTTTTGATTCAATTTATTATCAATAATTGACTCAAAACCTTTGAAATAAAATCTTGATTCTTTTCCATGATAGTCATAGAAGAAACTTTTGAGGCAATTCTGCTTAATATATTTTTCATCAAAGGAGCGCCCATTAATAGACCCATATCACAAGCCTTGATAATATCCTAAAAAAAAAAAGAAAAATGTTATGGTTTTTGAATGTTTATAATCTTAAAAAAATCAGTTACAATACAGTAATAGCAAAAAAATATCAGTCTTCTACAATCCTTTTAAAGAGAGGGAAAAAAACATTTGTTTTCTTAATAAATCTTATATCTATCATTTAAAAGGAAAGGAAAAATTATATTAATTTTTTAATTTAAATGGGGGGGGGGGGGTTTATTTTCATAAAAAACAAAAAAGTATTGAATAGATAAACAACACATATGCACACACAAAAAAAAACTTAGAGTAAGAAAATACTCTGTTTTTGTTTCATAATAGCTCAGCAACTGTTTTACCATCAAAAAGGTAATAACAAGGGGGAAATGAGAAACAGATATAAAATTTATTATTTATTAAATTACTCAGTAATAATTAATAATATAATAAACAATTATTAATGGTTAGTATGTAGTAAATTTTTTACATTTTAAGTTATATTATATTTAAATTTATAAGAATGTTTTTCGTAAAATTTCTATTGCAATATATTGTGTTTACCTATACAGCTGTCTACTATACCTCAAAAACATAATTATTAAACTATTTTACTTAAAAAAAATTTTTAGCACAAAGCTTTTTTTTTTTTTTTTTTTTATGTTATTATGTAATCACATTAAATACAATTAATAGCAAAATACTCCTACTGTTTAAATGTTAAACACCGTGTTAGTCCCAAAGCTAGACTTTCCATTATGCCTCACCAGTCCACACATACAAGTCACAGACTTTTCATTCATGTTATTCCTGCACATGTGTTTAGGTGATATCAATTTTTGTTTGGTCAATATTATAAGGACAAGAATGTAATACTAAAAAACATGAATGTATTTTATTAAAACAAAGACAAAGTTTGAGTTTGTATACTGATTACAGAAGGTTGTAACTTTTTGACTATGACTTGTGTACCAGCGGATTCATTACGTTTTTGGGTGCGATTAGGCTTGGATTTCATTTACTTAACTTCTACCAGGGAGAAGGGACTATGAACAAACTTGGAATACAAAACCAAAACACTATTTATAGTGATTGGGAAAATTAAGGCCCTTGAGTGCAGATCATCTGCACATGGAGAGGAAAACATATAAAGTCAAGTCCGGGTCCTCAAAACCAGGTCTTATCCATATATTTATACTCTGAATTTGCCTATTCCACATGCAGATTAGAATGACCTGCTTAAGAGCTCATTGTGGCATGAGTGAAACGACATGTTAAAACAGCCTTGACATTTAATGTATTAAGGTACTCTATAAATGTGTGTAGATATTTTTATAATAAATTACAATACAGATACTAAAATAACATCTTTATTTCAATCGTGCAGAAAGTTAGTAAGACACATCTTTATGTCCCGAAATTATGACTGAAAGTGACATCATATCCCTGAGAATCTTAATAGCGCTCCAACAAAGAAATAAACTAGTGTTTTTCATCAATCAACTGTATTTTGCATCCTCCTCACTAGAAAATGTCAACAACCCTAATGTACGTTCTGGAATCTAAAGAAATCTCATTTAAAATATGTAAGCAATTTAAGGAGAAAGAATATCAATTTGCATTATGTATTATATATATATGTGTGTGTATGTGAATGAATGGATGTATATAAATATATATATTGCTTTGTTATGAACCCAAGATGACGATTCCCTGGACCAGTTTTTATATAAAAGAAAGTGACATTTAAAATGATTTCATCAGTCACCTAAGGAAAGTTTAAGAAATGACCTTTTAACCTAACATTAGACAGATTTGGTGCCTGTTTTGGTGACTAGGCAATAAAAATATAATTAAAGAAAGTGCTGAAATCTAGTTGATATCTCCAATGGGGAGAAAGTTATGGACTTTTCCCAATGTCACAGCAGGCCGGAGTGCCTATAAATATGGAAGAGATGTGAAGCCACGGAGATCAACTAGCAAATTTATTAGAAAGTTGAGTGGATCTGGCGAGAAACTGACGGTAGTGTGACTGAGTAAATTTGTAGAAGCAATCGGTATCTGCCATGGAAGTGCAGAGGAGATTTGTCAGTAGTGAGTATTAATAAGCTGGTGAGCTGACATAATTGTGACTGTCATTAAAAGAGCTGTTTTTGTTTCTGTATCTATGTTGCTAATCTGTACAAGCACTGTTTTTTCTATTTGTGTGTTAAAGTCCAATCTCTGCAACCTGTGTGTCATCCTGAAAATTTGTGATATAGTACAATTCTCATTATCCACAGTGGACCAATTTGACTCACACATACACATATGCAAGATTTGGAATTTTTGTAATAATATATATATATATATAAAATAAACATTGTTACAAAATTTCCTTTTTATCCCAATATACATATGGGATCAAAAGAAAATTTCAAAGCTCAAGCAGCACATAAAAACAAAACTTTTAATAGCTATTTAAAAAAAAGAATTCAAATATAACACTCATAATAAAAATAAAAAAATTGAAAAATATTATTCTTAAAAAAAATTAAAAAAATTCACAAGGGAAGATCCAAGATACTATCAGCAAAGTTTTAATTAAAAATTAATAACTCATCCAAAATTCATTCAAAATGTTATCACTAAGCACATTTAACTATTACCATTATCAATGTAAAATTTGAAAAATATTCAATAAACATACTATCAAAAATTATAAAATATTTTCCATTTTTAACTTACAATCTTGTTTGAGTCACTTCTTGCTAAGAGACAAAGAACTTTAAAAAGTGATGCTAATGTATAAACATAACGCCAATTAGTATCAACATCTTTCCAATGTCCTGTATTCATCTTCTCCCAAGCAATATCAAGGATAATTTTTGAATCAGTTTCACATTGCAGTAAATCACCTGAAAAGAAATTTATGCATTTAAAATAGAAGAAAATGTCAAATTTTTAAACAATAAAAAGCTTTAATTTTATACATATAATCATAAATCAAAAGAGTGGAAAAAACTAAATCTTGAGAAATTTGAAATCTTTTTTACGAAATCTAAAGCTTCTTGGAAAATACAAAAAGGAGAATATATTTAATGTTATAACAGGATTTAGACTGTTAAGTTGGGTTATTTTACATATATATGGGTAGAAAATAAAATGTTTCAAATTTTTGTTTGCAAGAAAATATCAGAATTTCATGGAAAACAATATTTATTGCAATCAGCAAAAAAAATCACAGCATATGAGTATACATTATATATGTGGAAACTATCACTGCAATTGTCAATTCTTAAACAAGCAACAATACCCTAACTGCAGGATATAGCATAAGTGGATGGATGCAAGAGATTTCATTGTGAATGGCCTCTTTACTGCACTAAACAATATGGGCTACTGCAGTACAATGATTACCTAATGAGTGAAGGAACCATTCATATCTGATCCATAGAAATCAATTAAAAAGAAATTTAAAGGTGTTTTTTTTCTCTGCAATAATTGCTTCTATAATGTCAGGGGTTCAGAAATAAGCTTATTTTATACTAATGAATAATCATTTTGAACATCTTCAAGAATTATACACTGATAACTTTTAGCAGAGATTTTGGTGAAATAACATAGTAATCACTCAACCTGAATTTCATAGGAATCTAGATTTTCATATCTCCAATGATTTGCCTACATGCAAGACTTCTGATAAAAATTTGAATTTCACTAGCAAGAAAAATTCTCATTTATGAGAATAACTTTATTGCAAATCAGAATGAAATATAGAAATTCAGTTTTTATGCCTTTTTGAAACACAAACTTATGGGATACCCTGGGTTCCATATGCACTAAAAAGCTATTTGAAATATTATATTCTATTATTTCAATACATACCATTTTCAAAAGAAAGATGAAAAATGTTGAATAATAATATATCATAGGTTTTACTCAATTTTACAATTGCTTTAACACATTCGCTCCCAGCGTATCAAATGGGATATGCTTGCGTTTGCTCTCTTGTGCACAGTGTATCACGGGCAGTATGCTGCGTGAGTGTCTTCTACAGCCCAGCATATCAATAGAGATACGCTTGATGAGAACGTTTTATTTGATTTTTAATGTTACTATATGGCGTTACAATAACGCGAAATCTATATAGATAAGATTATTTGGAGTGTTGGTCTTGGTGATATGGGCTTGGATTTCACTTCTGGCTACCAGGAGGGGGGTAATTGTTAAAAGCATGTGTTGCGGTGCGGCTCTATAAACGTAATGACATGATTTAAAGGATGCACTTGCTTTCAGTTTGCTTTTTTCTTTCTTGCTTGCTTCTTAGAAGTTCAAAGGAGAATTTATGGGCCTTTATGGGGGTTAGGGCTTTTGGTAGCAGATGCTCTCTACTGTTCATTTCATTCAGTCGGTTTTTATTTGTAGTGACAGTCATGACGAAAAGAAAGTATTTATCTGATACCAAGATTTGCGAACTAATGAATGAATCTGACAGTAATGTTAAGGAAAATAATCCAAATCTGTACAGACATTAAAGTTAAAAAAAAAAAAAAAAAAAAAAAAGGACGAAGAAGATGTGCCCTTTGCTCAAAATCTTGTGTGTTGCATCAAAATATGTGTGTAATACATGTGACGGACTATGCATTGAATTTTTTTTTTTTTTTATAAATATACCATAAAGCAAATAAGATTTATTTTTATATCTAAATGTTCCACGTAATGGTACATCCTAACACCATGAAATTTATGTAACAAATGTAAATATATTTTGTATTTTCTAAAAAAATATGATATTTATGTAATTATTTTTGTAAAAACATAGAATGTTGATTAAATCTTTTTTTTCTTTCGTATATATTAAGTTTAATGCATTTTAAATAATATATGTAAAAACCAAAATATTCTAACAAATAGCTGATTTTAGAGGAATTTTTTTCGCGAATTAGGCTTAATATCTAAAATCGTCAGGGCACATCGTGACACTCTGCGGTAAGAAGCCACGGGCCCAGAAAAGCACTTCTTTTTTCTCCTTCCGGTAGCGAAAGGATTAATAACAAATTTCTTTTACACCAAAAAATACAATGTCAATTGCAACATAAATGTTTCAACATAGTTACAATTGCTTTCCACATTATAACAGTTAATTTACATAAATTATCAATTTTAAAATTAGCATGTTCATCAAATACTGAGATATACAAAGCGTCACCATCAAAATGTAAAAAGACAAGTAAAACAACAGTTTCAAATTTTACTGATAATGAGATATTATCCATCGTAAACCTTGAATTAATAATACTACAAAAAAAAAGAGGTCAATGTTTATTCACATGATCATTAGATGCTTGTATACAAATTAACTACAAGTGAAATAAAATAATCATGCTTTTGCATTAGGCATAGCTTTATAACTGGTGCCTTACTGATAAAAAAAGTATCAAATTTTTATTACTTTTCTCAGTATTTACAGCAACATATATTATGATATACAAACAATTTGATAATATTTGCAATAATACCAAATTATAATTTTTATAAATGTTGAATGGTTTTTCCTATACAGAACTTTAAATTTTAACATTAATATTATCTCAACACATTTTGAAAGTGGAGCAAATAAGTCAATAATAATACACCTTCCTTTACTCACATGTAAAAATTAAAAAAATAATCACACAATTCCTTTCAATTGAATAGGGAAATTTTAACTTAAAAGTTCCAAATAAATTTACACTTGGCTAATCATTGATTAAATAGAAATTCAAGCTTTCAAAATGCTAGGGTGTTTTCTTCCTTTTGTTATAATTATTTCATAACTAGGAAAATAATTATGCTAACAAATAAAATTCAAAATTAAAACAAATTTTACAAAAAAAAATACTTCTCTTAAATAAGTACTTTTTAGCCATATATTAATATTTGTAACTGTGCAAAATATAAATAGCCATTTCTATGTTATTTTTATAATATCTACATAATTTTTAAATACTCTTTATCTCAGAAGTCTTAAATTCAAAATTACAATTATTTTAAAAATGTTGTAATGTAATATTCATAAAGTGTATAGTCCTAATTATAATAAACTAACTTTCCCTTTCCTTCAATTAGTTTAAAATAAATTTTGCTTTGAACTTCACTACAGGATTATAAATAAATTTATCTATGGAAAAATTGATAAACAATTCATAATGAAAACTGATAACTTTTTTTTTTAAATTAATATCATTTAATTGTTTTGAAATTGTTGATGACTAGACAATTTTAGTTCAAATTTAATTTCAATAATTCTTGTTTGAAATATTCAGTTTATATGCTATATTTATAATGGAAAAGGTTAATATTAACAAACAAATTTTATTCTGAAATGAACAACAAATTATCAGCTTGTTACACATATAGACTGATCTTTCGAAACTCTACAAGAATTTTTTCTTGATCAACAGAAAGAGACTGCCGAATGGTAGTATTCAAAAAATATCCTCTTACTATTAAAATTTCGTCTGCAGTGCACTATGTGTAGAGCAGGAGTCAGCAGTCTTAAATATGTCCTACTTGATTAACCTTGAAAGATGTGCTAAAAATTTATACGGGTTACCGATTGTGTAAAATTAATTGTAATTACAAAAATAGTTATTTACAACTGCAACAATCGCAATAAATAAGGTGGGGGAGACAAAAAATTAAAAATAGGCAAAAGATATTAATTGCATAGTAATTATACACAGAAACCAATTACATGTCATACTAATAAAAATGGTTGGTTTTAGTACTACATCGTTCCTTAAATAAATAGACAATAATTCAAATTCAGGGAACATTTAAGTTGATTCAAGATTTAAAACAAAAGGAATGCTGCAAAATGAAAATTCAACTTGTTTACTAACATAAAATATTATTTGTTATTAATCAATCATAGTAAAATAGAAAACTTAAAATACTACAATACTGATGTATATGGCTTAATATAATATTAGATTCTTATACAATCCATTCTTAAAAATAACAATAAACAGTGGAAAATTACTGGTAGCAGTAGTATCTTGAAAAAACAATTTTCCGCAGTTTGTGAGAAGATCGTTCACTTCATCGTTAACGCCAGGTAATTCAAAAGGTAAATTTATATAACTGCAATCCTGCAGTACAGCTGCTATATTAGATTCAAATAAATCAAAGCGAAATTTTGCATTTGTTGTCATTTTTTATTTTCGATATATAAAAAGAGGTGTGATCGGTCAACCTATGGTTACTAAGACACATATAGGAAGATTTAGCAGGTAACAGGAAACAGCATTTGATTGGTTGAATTCATCACACAAGTTACGTAATAACTTAAGTGATGTTTTTAATCAAGTCCTGGAAGAATCTTGGTTGGAGCTAACTACATATGAACTTCGAAATAAAAGCAACAACAGGGATATTGGTGATGAACAGGGTAATTTTGAGTGAAGTGGTTGGACTGCGGAAAAAAAAATAACAGAATAAATAATTAAACCATAGATTTAATTTACAGAAGAAGTAAAGAACAATGGGAAACTTCTTGTAAAAATTTTGGGTGGTGAAATTGCTTGATTAAATTTTGAATAATACTGTATAAAATTAACTATCTATGTAAAAGAAAAAATAATGAGGTAACAATACTGTACGGGTTAAAGGTTTTTATCATTGTTATTTATGTGACATAAATATGGGCTACTTCCCTTATATTAAAATTTAATACAGTATGTTGCCATCTGGAAAATAAGTGAGTTCCGTTTGAATCACACCTATCTCTAAACCTAAAACGAATTCATCTGTCTAATTTCGTCTGCAAAATAACAGTAGGCGTGGATACTGTAACCTGTTGGGAGATGAGATAGATGCGGTTCCAAGCATTGGTAGCTGGATAGGTGGATTACCTAAGTTTAGTTTGATTATTATTTAAACTGCTCGGAAACAAAAAGTAATTGCTCGTGACTTTTGAACAATGTTGGTCCTACATCTTATAGTGTAACCGATTTATCGTATGATACAGATGTGTACTTCACATCTGTTCCCGTGCTTTTGATTTATAACTGAAATAAAAATCACAATATACATAAATATGCTGAGTCTTGTGACTGTTGAGAAAAATAAACTCGTGAAAGAATTAATCAGGAATTTTCTTCGCTCTTCACCAGCTGACAGAAAGTGACAGTACTCTAATGTGATGTAATAATATTTACAAAGATTTATTTCGTACGTAATTTCTTTTGATCAGATTTTATTCTATGTAAAATAAGCTATTATATATGAATTGGTAATATTAACTAAAGGAAAGGTAATGTGATATTTAATTTTAAAAAAAAATTGCATTGCTTTACTATGCTCTGAAACGTAATTGGATGTTTCAGAATTTTTTTCTGGTTGTTTAGTTCTAATTGTTTATATAATTTAATTACTTTTCTAAAAGTTATTAACTATTTAATATTTTTTTAGTTTAAAATATGTTATTTAAATCAATCAGATGGTGTTTTACGTTGCTTTGTGGTGAAAAAATGCAGATTTTTTTTTTAAAAATTTCAAATAATTACCATCTGTAAACTCAGAAATTTTGTCAGTGAATAATAATTAATGGAATGATTTTTTCAATTAATTAACTATAATACTAAGTTACTTTCAACCTTGAATTTGTCCTGTATAATTTGTCATGAATTGTGATGCAATAAAAGCAAATAATTTTGACAAGTTTCAAAGAAATACATTTTGTCTTACAAGTTTCTTAAAAAGTATTATGTGATTTATTTACCATGAAAACAAATGCTGAGATGTCAGGTGTTACAAATTTGATAAATTATTTGTGATCAAAAATTTTTTAAATTTTAACTACATTAAATTATGGTATGTTTATGAAAATGGTTATGAAAAGCTTATATGAAATTCAAATTCCATGTAAAGGAATAAAATTTACTTGGAAATCTGTAATGAATATGAATTGTTTTGTCTTATTTATTTGTTTTGTTTGGTGCAAAATAAAACTTATGAACTTTATCATATATACACTGAATCCATTCAAAGTCCTAAAAAGGGCAGGATAAGTTGTAATGGAGAGATTCTGTTTCCTGAAAAGGCAGATTTTTTTTTAAATATTTCTGTGTTGAAAATATGAGGGTTTCTTTTTCTCTTCAAGGTATTGGAATATTCATGCACTAAAAATAATTTTTACAAATTCATAAATGTTGAAATCCTTCTGTTTTTAGTATCTAATACATATTTCAATAAAAAGGACGGTTCAAATCGGAAATAGGGTGTCCCCTAGGAGATTCACGAATTTTGGAAGCGATAATTGGCAATTTAGGTCACGATAACACTAAGCATACTCCATGCTTAAGTCACGCACGTTTGGCAACCTATCTAGGAAGTCGCCAATCTCCTAGGGGACACCTTATTCCTGATTTGAACCAAAAGGGCTAATTGATATCCATAAATTAGGCAGAGGGCACAAACTGGCATCATTTTAGTATGTACTCTGTAATGCATAATATTATTGGGTACTTTTCCATTTCGACGGCACAAGCGATAAAGTCGCCAAAAATGATGCAATCGGAATATGTGTTTACTGTGTGTGGTTGCCAATAAAGTCTGCTTGGCAAGATTTGCACCAGTGAAATAGAAAAGTACCTATTATTGTTTTATAGTTTAACATTCATTTTTATTCTCCAAAATAAATTAAGTATATTTTTATGGATTATAAGAGTAGAAATGTGTTTTACATGTCACAAATATCTATGGTAACATAAAAATTGTGTTACACAGATTTTTACTTGTGATGAAATTGATTCTCGTAAAGTGTGGATTTCGGAAAAAATAATGTGCAAATTAAAATTATGTTTTATTTTTAATAGAAGCTTAGACAGTTTGTATGATATAATGTTTATCTAGATCTCATTTATGAATTTTCATGTCCAACTTAAGTTTATATTCATATGTTGTGATTGATTAAATGGATTTATATACATATTCATACTTTAAATGTGAAAGTACTGCTTTGTGCTAAATTTCAAAATGTTTTCTTTTTCATGCATGCAATGAATGTAAAATTTAGTGTTTTTCTTAAAAAAGTAACTTGCCAACTTTTTCATAGAAACTTTAATACCCTTTCACCGTCTGGGAGGTACTGGATGAGAGTATCACCTTTTAAACTGTGGGTTGGGACTCCAAATAAAGTCGTAAAGCAATATGATGTAGTCATGAAAATTTAATTTAGGCACATGATTTAAAAAAACTTTGTTGCAATTTACTGGTTCAAGTGGATATTGGGTATCTCTTGGTGATTGACAAGTTTTGGGCGCAATAACAATTTAAATGTGGTGATTTTAGTTTATAGTAACCCTAAATTTTGATTAGCTTTTCATTTGTAATGTCTTCTCGACATCACTGCTTACGTAGCTCTACTTTGTAGATCTTTCTTCTAAGTCACTAAGTTTTCACCACAATCGCCAAAGAGTACCCCAATCTACTTATTATCTTTAATTTATTATATTGCATTTTCTGTGTAATGCAATTATAAAATTGTAATACTGGCTAAGTGGATACTTAGCCAGTATTACGATTTTTGCCTGTTAGTATATTATATACCACATATATTAGAGTATATTTGTAGACATGTGTCACATAGCAATTTCAGCATGTTTTGGAATGAAAATACAACAGCTAACATATAATGTAGAACATCCTGCACAACACTGGCAATAACTCTCAGTGCTTTGCCATGACTAATGTGAAAATGCTTTTCTATCATATTTAGTTGTTTTGAATTCATCTCATGCATGTACATTGCTAGAACAATATAATATTTCATTTTACTGTTGTATTTGACTAAGATTGGTATTTATTTCAATAGCTATATTATAAGAGAGATTATTTTATTGATAAATTAAAGGCAAAATAATTTTTTATCAATGTGTAGTAAAAAAAATTCTGAATACTTCATTTTAATTTAACAAAAAGTTTTTTTTAAAAATTAAATAAATTAGAATTTAATATTATGAATTAATTTTTAAATGCAAAACTGCGTAGTATATTTTTTCATGCATACCCATGGTTAGGAAGGATGGGGGTCATTCAAAATACTTAAGCATGGAAGCGAGGTCGTAGAACTAAAGTCTTAAGAATCACTGGAGTACTGAAAAATCACTAAAAGTAGCCCATTTAAAAAAGCATAAACTATGTATTATATAAAGTTTGATATAGTACATGCAAATAAAGTGTCAAACATGTAAAATAATGAACTTCAAAAAAAATATACTGTTTTTACATTGATAGTCTACGTTATCCATTGAAGTATAAGGCATAAAATAATTTTCTATATTTTGTCCGTCAATGTAAAAATACGAGATTAGTGGATGGGCTGGAAAGGTGAAATTCTAGATTATAGATAGAGTAGTATACAGGTACTAATCTGTCAAAACTGCCATTTATTTTTTGGTACCAGATTGGTTTATTTCCCAAAGCTTTTAGCTCTATATTACAAAAAATTCAAGTATGGTACCATTTTTACTAGATTTTTGCTTTTTTATTTTTGTCAGTATCATTCCTAAAATCCACTTCTAAAAAAGGAAAATAAGTTCGGGGGGGGGGGGAGTTACTTTTAGTACTTCATAAATGATCAAACAAAACATGCAAAACAATTAATATCACATTTAAAATGAAAAATCAGGCTAATGTAACCAAATAAGAGTTTATATTTTGTTGAGCAATCTTGAGTTTATCCTTTATTGTATGATTTTGCACTTCTCTACAAATGTTCAAAAAATGGGAAGGGCTCTCAACTCAAAAAATGATGAAAATTATTAGATCTTTTACTATATGTGTGGAGTAATTCATAAAAAAAAAAATGCCAAGTAAGTATTTTTCCTCTAATTTTAGATCACAGTCTTCCAAAACATCATTGTGGTAAAGATCACAGTTTACTTAATTTATTTCATTTGTGTAATTTAATGTGTCCATTAAAGAAGCAAACTAAACTAATACTAAGAAAAACATCAGAATAAATTAGTGCTGAGTGGAAGATCTGTAACAGAAAAATGCTAAACTATGCTGTCACTTCTGATGAATTTTAAAATATATCAAAATATAAATATCATAAATCTAAAATTCTGGTATATATTCATGAAAAACACTGAATATGAATGTATTAATAATAGCATTATGTTTTATTATTTAACTGTATAATAAAGTATGAAGTTTGTTGCTGTAAAATCTTAAGTATGAACTGAATAAAAATGAATGTTCATACTTTCTAATTCTATGTAAATTGAACAAAAACTTTCATGGAATCAATTAGTAATTACTGATATTATATTTAAAATAAAACTATCTCATTATTAAGCAATTAATATTTGTATTTAAAAAGGAAAGCAATAATGTGTCAAAATTGCATTCTTTATTCTTGTTTTTGCCTTATCATTATTATCAATTTAAACCTAATTTGATCTTGTTAAAGTCATATACTGAATCAGTATAAATGTAGCAATGTTCATATATTTGTCACAGTTTAGCCAAATTTAGCTTTTGTATGGTAAATCTACTGTCTGTCAGTCATTATAGCAATGTTTATAAACTTAACCACACAGTTCTCTCTCTTTTTTTTTTCCAACTCCATGACCTACTCTTTCTTAACTATCAACTCTTAATCGAAGCATTACCTTATCATATTGATAAGTATAATTTTAGCTGCAAATTTTGAAATTTTTACTTTTGAACTATTCTTAGAAATTGCAGTAAGTTTTTTTTTCTTTTCCCGTAAACTTCCAGCGACTTAATCACCATTTTATTTGGGGAAATATTTCATGTATATTTATCAAGATGCATCTCTGGTTTGGTTTTATGGGTTATAGAGCAATATACAATGGCTATTACACTGTATCTGTGTTTTCCTGTTTTTGTGAAATACACTGATTAGTTTAAGAATAAACATTTTTCTGTATGGGCATAATTATTTCATGCAATTTCTTAGTATGAGTATTTCTGTTACATTACTGTGTAACTTAAAGTGAATGAAGAACTTAAGTCTCCAAAATAAATTGAAAAAAACATTTTAATAATGTTGAAACTCTAGTATTGCTTATTTTAACAATTGTAGGCAGTCTACTAATATTTAGCTTAAAAAAACAAATTAATGCAATTAGTATATATATTAATTTCATATTATAATTTGCTTTCTTGTGGTTGTAGTCTCTTTTTTTTTTTTTTTTTTTTTATTTATTGTACTGATATAATCCTCATTTTTCACTTATTCTATTTAAATATGATTTGACATTTCATATATGTGTCTCTTTACATTCATAAGTTAAATTTTTATTACATATTTATATAACAATATATGTCTGTATAATGAATCTTCCCTCCCCTTCTGATAATTAGTTCCTCTCTGAATTTGTCTATATCCATCAGCTCCCATGTTCAATCTTAAGTTAAAATATAGATTTATAAGTTGCATCTTATCACCTAGTGTGAATATTTGTTTTGATGAAACAGTTCAGTCTTATCAAAATGAATTAGCAGCAGTGTTAATACACTAAAAAAGAATCGAAATTGCTATTGATACAAAGAATACAGTATTGGATGTTCTAAAAACAAATTTTGTTCTTCATTCATTCATTTTGACTTAATACAAATGACAATATATATCTGAAAGTTACCAGTATAAAACATCATTGGCAAATGATGTTCTTCTATGTCACAAAAGGTTCAAAATTACGAGGTCTTTCACTGATACTCCTCGAGTTGCTTCTAGTGCAGCATTAATAAAACTAATGAATCTACATCACAAAAGTTCATGTAATAAATCTTCCAAACATTACTTTAGATTGATTCTTTAAGTAATTTGTGATCACCACAGGCATGTTTTCTTCAAAAAAGACATTGCAGTACCCAAAAATTTAGTCACTCCTGGAACAGAATATAAATTATGCAATTATAATATATATAAGTTACAGAATTTGTTAGATTAAATTAAAATAATCAGATTTTTTTTGTATTTTAAAATAGCTTTGTATATTTTCAGACAATATGACAGTATCAAATCAACTAGTTGTTCCCGTTACCTTATGGGGTCGTGCAGCTCCTACTCACTGTATTTCAGTTATTTGCTTAACACATGACCAGAAAACAATCATAACTGGGTGTAATGATGGGCGTATTTGTGTTTGGGACTTCAAAGATAAACAAAAAGTGAGTGTTTTTTTTTTTATTATTATTATTATTAATAAATTTATTAAATTATTGTATAATTCAAAAATTGGCAGATATATTCCTTTTAAATATTAAAACATAAAGGAATTTTTTTACTACTCTAACTTTAATAAACATAGTGATGAAAAATTTTCTCCATAAAGGTTTTTTGTTTTATATTTAATTTATTATGCTTTTGACTACACATTTATTAAACAGAATGTTTAATGAATTTAGTTAAAAAGTTGAGAAATACTTAAAAGATATTTGAATAATGATTTTTATATACTATAGCTTTTTCCTTTCTGTAATTGTTGTTATAAACCTTGATCAGAACATATATTTATTACAAAATTTTAACTTTATTTTTGAGGAAAGCTAAATTTACCATAAATTATGTACTATAAAATGTATATAATTTTGTTGTGTATTAATATAAATCTTTTTTTCAAGCTATTGAATTAGTAATATACTACTATTAATTGTTCAGAAATTAGCAGAATTTTAAAAAATATTTCTGAATAAAACCAAAAACTTCTAAAATAAATTATTATTCTTTATGAATATGAAGAGTTCCTTAAAATATTTTGTTTTGAAAAAATTATATACTCATTTAAAATTCTGATTAATTTGTTTTGGGAAATATTGTTTCATTTCAAATACAATAATTTACTATTTCAACTCTTAAATTCACTTTATTCTTATTTTAAGATTATTCCTCGTTGTTTGTTATTTGGACACACAGCTCCAGTTTTATGCCTTTCTCATGGCAGTGTAGGATCAGACAGTAAACTATTAGTTAGTTCTTCTGAAGCAGGGTAAGTTTCATAATACAATATCATTTTTTATTTTAGGTATTGAAATTCATTCTCGTATTGTCATAAAATTAGTTATAATCAATTGCAAGTATTAGTTATTGGAGTAATTTTTAACACAATTTTTAAAAATTGGTATTCCTGAATTATACTAAACATGATTAAATATTGTTATGCTAATAAATTGTATTGTTCTATTATATATAGAAATGTTTTGAGAAATAAAATTGAGTGGTTGCCATGAAGTAATGGTATCAGGATAGCAGAATATTTATCAGTTAATTATTTTTTCATAAGGACTGGAAAATAAATATTTCTTATAATTGAACATTATTTGCATATTTACATCTATTACCTATTTGTTTTTTAAACAGTAAAATAGTTATAAAATAAAATAAACTCGGTGGAAATTTATTCAAATATAATCAAAACTGTCTTTTTTTTTTGTACCAAGAAAGTATTCAGTTTAATGAAAACAGGGTAGTTAAAAAACAATATTTTTTTAGGAAATAGTATCTATTTTCTTGAGTATTTTTCTGGATTTTATATCTGGTGTCTTTTTTTTTTTTTTTTTTAAAATAAAAAGCATTTTATAATCATACTTTGGAGATCTGTCTTTTCATAATCATTCAAATTCAAAAATATTTTAAGTCAGTATTTTCATTTAATTTTCTTGTAAAGGACTTAGATATAAATAAGATATTCTTGAATATTAATGTTCTACTTTAAATGAAATAGTGAAAAACTACTGCTTTTACCATTATCATTTAATACTGTATATTAAAGGGATAACATAATTGGGAAGCCCCAGCTATGGCTTTTGCAGCCCTGATTGATGTACATGTTTTGAGAAAATAAAAGACAAAACCTATATTATTATAAAATGTTCTTTTATTAATTGCATTGTTAAACAATTCCATTTCAGTATGTATTTTTTACTTTAGTGAAATGTCATTGTGGGACATAACTGATGGCCGCTGTTTGGAGACTGCTAAATTACCTTATATCCATACTGCAATGCATGTAAATATAATACATGAATGTATTTTTTTTCTGTATAAATAAAATTTTATGTTTAAGAAATGCTATGTATGTCATAAAAATATGTTAATGATAACTATTAGTAAAATATTATTCAAAATTTCAACAAGTGTTCCATAATAGTCTATCAGTTTTGCTTCTAAGTAGCTCAATTTTGTTTATTTTTAGAGATATAGATTTATTTCTTTAATTTAAAGAACATATTGTGATTATTCATTTCATTACTTAAAAAATTATTGTTCTGTGATATTTTGGGAATTTGGTTTTTTTTTTTTTAAGTTGTAAAATCTTGATTTAATTTCTTTGATAAAAATTTTATTCATAAAGAATGTAAGGGTTTTTTTTTCCCCAATACTTAAATGGATACATTTCCATATTTTGAATTAATTTTGATGAAATTTATATTAATTTGTAGCATAAAACTTTTCTACATGTTATAGATTTCTTTTTTTTTTTTAATTCATAATTTAAAATTAGTTACTTAAAATTTTTACGCCTTAATTTCTTAAAGAATTAGAAATTTGTATGATGTGAAAACATTTAAAATTCATTTACAGATGTCTTAAATAATTAGTAAAAATTATCAATTTTTAGTGGGAAACAAATTAAAATATGAGTTAATTTCCTATTTTTGTTAATTCATATCAGAATCCCTATCCCTATTTTTTATAGTCATATCAGATGTCAGGATCAAATGATATCAGGTTGTTCTGCAATGGTTATTATGCAGAAATATTAGTTATGGATGTTCTAACACTGGATGTTTTGTTCACATTGTCATCTCGAGTTAATCCAGATTGGATTAGTGCTATTCATGTTCTTCGTCCTGTTAAAAGGCAAGGTAGCTGTAAGTTTATTTTAATTTCTAGTTTATAAATATTTTTTGTGACGAAGAAATGAAGTTTGTTTTACTTTAATGGATTTTCTTCTCCCTTCTATTAGATGATGTTGTTGTAGGATTATCTGCATCTGGTTATGTAAAAATTTGGACTTTGAATGGAAATGAGCCAAAAGTAAGTATCAATCCGTACTGATAAGCAAATCAAAAATCTGATAGATAAAAAAAAATTATAATTATAAGAATAATTAAAATTTAATTTTCATAAGTTACAATTATATTTTTTGCTTATATTTTTAAACATCGCAAATGCGTATTATTTAAAGTCACACTTCTCATATTTATCATATGGGGAAATAATTAGTTCAAAATATTTCAGGTTTTATAAGGCAGGTTTTTCAAATATTATTAAATTTTAAAAATTGTAAAAAGTTACAGTTTGATTCAAAAACCCAAATACAATCATTATGGTAGTTTTGAATCTTCATTGTCATTTTATGTAAAAGAACATGTTAAAATTGTTGTTATAAAATCCAGGATGAATAACATAAATAAAAAAGAGTACTATTTGTTGAGAGGAAATTTTTTTGAAATAAATGTGACACAGTTAAGAAGTGTAATTAGAATCCCCCCCCCCCCTCAAATCTTCAATAAAGATTGAAAAAAGTATTCTAAAAAGTATATAAATTGACTTAAATGATGTATTTAGAATAGGGAGATATAGATTTATTACTATGCCTCACAATTAGTAGTTACATTCCTAATATAAGAATAGTATATAAGAAACAAAATCAGAATTATATAAGCCTTTTTTTTTTTTTTATTTTTTTGTAGTGAAAAATGTCTAAAAATGCAAAAATGTTAAAAACTTCATATCTCATATATGTTAACTTTACCATTGGTTACTGCATAGCATATTTTTTAAAAAATGTCATTTTTTAATTTACAAGTAGTAAAGTGTCAGCTAATTTATTTATGAGGAATTTATCTTATTAACCCTTATTAGTTCAAATGTATAATATTTTTTCATTAATGTTCTTAAATTTAACTAAGAATTATAAATGAATAATAAATAATTGAAGTAATTTTTTTATTTCATATAGAATGAACCAGTTTATGAAGATGAATCAAAACCAATTCGATGTCTCAATGCACTGAAACTTACCTGTTGTGCTTATAATCAACGAACCCTTTTGATTGTGTGCACAAAATACTGGCAGGTAATTATTAATATTTGTGTTACTATGGTCATAGATTGTTTTAGTTATTATTTTTTAATATTTCAATAACAATTAAGCTGCTGTATTAGCTTGCTTATCATAACTGATAATTATATTTTAATTTGATTTTACAGATATATGATGCAGGAGATTTTTCACTTCTTTGCTCATCAGAAAATCCTCGAAATGAACGTTGGCTAGGAGGAGACTTTTTATCAGCTGATAGAGTCATTATATGGAGTGACAGTGGAAAAGGTTACATGTTTAAATTACCCACAAAGTAAGAACAATTTGACTCATAATGGAGTAACAATTAACTCATAATTATATTAACTCATACAAAATAAGAACAATTTACTCATAATTTGAGTAAATATTCAAAGCAAATTTTTCTGTATTTTTAAGGTTTAAGATCTTTATGAATCATCCTTGAATCTGAGTTGTGTCAGTTATTTTAAAGCTTACCATTTTATTTCTATAAAAGTGATATAGGTTTTAATGGAAAGAAAAAAGCATAATTTCTTAAACAAAAGGGTAATTTCTATTTTATTCTTAAATAAGAATATATTGAGTGATAAACATATCTTTGAAACATTTTTTTAAACAAATTGAATCTGCTTGTTGAAAATATAAAATGTGAAAGTTTCACAGTTTATTTTGAAATTCAAGATGTGTGTCTGAAAATGAATTAAAATTTCTAAATTGTAATTTTTGTCTTCTCATGCTATCAGTAAATTACGCGGAAAAGGAATGAGGTTAGTATGTTAAATTTATATCTTGTTTTTTTTTTAGATACTCTTTTATATTTTTATCATATTATTTCTAAAGAATTTAGGTTTATTTAATATAAATAGTACATTTGTTTGATTTTTATTTCAGCTGTAATGCAGAAAGCAAAGATTTCCACAATAAATCAAAAAGTATGGATCTACCTTTATTATACGGCACTTTAATTGTTCCTGATGATAAGGTAAAAACTTTTTTAAAATTGTTTAATATTATTACTTTGCATTAAATGATAAAATTGTGGAGTTAGGTTATTATTTAATGAAATAAATTTCAAAATATGTGCATTTTTTGTTTGATTTATTTCTTTCCTCTTTCATTAGAGGTTGCTTTGCCCACCATCACTGAGCTTTGTCCCTTCTCATGGGCATCACCAAAAAGCTCTTCTTCGGGGTGATTCAAGTGGTAGAGTTATATATTGGAGTATTCCTGATATTCCAGAAGCTGATATACTGAGAACAAATGTTGAAAAATGTTCTGGTAAATTTAAAATTAATCTCTAAAACATAGGCCTTAAGATTATAGATGTATTTCAGTGTATTCAATGAAAGGGTTATTTAATTCTGAGTATTTGTAGATATATTTATGAAATTAATATATTTGGTAAATGATCAAAGTAATTTTTTTCCTTGGCATACTTGAATGTAATATTTGTTAAAACATGTATGAAAAATCTCATTTTTATTGTTTTAAAATTGGGAACTGCTTTTGACATTAATATTTTCTTAGAAACTTATTATAAACTAATTTTTGAAGGAATTCTAACATGCTTAAAGTTGTTTTGAAAGCAAAAAGGTTGTGAAAAAAAAATGTATAGTTATTTTTTATGTATTTTCTAGTAATAAAAATTTGAAATTTTATATATAGTTTTAGTCTTGTTCATTTTATATTTTAAAAAAAAAACTATTGAAAAACTTTTGTTTCCAAAAATTTGCTGATAATTTTAAATCACTTAAAATTGCATGATTGTAAATAGTACCTGAAAAATTACTAGTAGTAGTAGTTTAAATTTAATAGATTCTCAATATATCCTTTTTAAATAACTCTAAACAGAATTGTTTATAATAATAATTTCCTTTACTTATGATAATTTAATTTTGAGCATATTTAAAATAATTTTTTGTCAATTTTTTTAGAACATCATCCAGATATGTCTCTGAGTCTTCAAGAAGCATGGGAAATAATGAAACCTCCTCCAGCTGGTATTTTAGACCAACTGGTAATATATCTTAGTATTATTATTATTATTTTAAAAATGCAATATTTAAACCCATTTTTAGAACATTATCACTCTATTAAATTGTGAGAGGGGGAGGAGTTATAAGAACATTTTTTTTAGAACATCTATAAAAAAAAACTTTTTTTTATTAGAATGCATGGATTTTATTATGCTTTGTGGTATAATAGGTTTCTTTAGTGTACCTGAAGTTTTGGAGGATTTGTAAATTTTTATCTTTATTTCATAAAAGCAATCAATTATTCTGGTTTGGCAGTTTATTTTCTGTAAACATGAGCCATATTGGATCTGCAAGTATAATAGACAACATGGGATGGTGAAGATAAGCATTTCATTTTAAGTTTCATGTTTTTTTAAAAAAGTGTATAAATATTGTTATATGTAGACTACCATGTTCGCTTCAGAGCATCAAATTCTTATCTTTCTCATTTCTTTATTGACTGAACATCTTATACACAAACTAACTTTTCCTGTGTTGCCAAGTTGTGTTCATCTGAGCATAAGAACGACTCCTTCTTTCTAACAACAAAAAATTATCTTTATTTACTCGTCAGGTCTCATTTCCCCCCTCCCTCTTACAAGTACATCTCGATTGCATCTTCCCAAAGATGCTCTTCCACCCTCTCCTGTACAACAAAGGTGGTTACCACAATTTCTTTTCTTGTCCACAGACGTTATATATACTACAAATATGTATATTTTATTTTAATAGGTATTTTAATTTGACGAAAATTAATTGAAAATTTTTTTAATGAATATCTTCTTACTTTTCACAGAATACTTATTTAATTTATTTATTTTTTTTTTTTAGTTTACACCTGATTCTCCTAATTTGAAATTAACTGCTAGTGTATACCTACCACTTCAAGGACGACTTGTGTGTGGCAGAGAAGATGGTTCTATTATAATTATATCAGCAACACAAACAGTTCTTCTTCAGCTCTTGTATGGAAAACATCAATCTTATGAAGGTTTCTGGAAATTATTTTTAATCATAAATATATATGTATGTGAATTAAATGACTGTAAAAAACTTTTTATAGATATTTTTTCCCCAATTTCTAAAAAATTATTCTTAAGAATGTAACAGTAACTTTAAATCACAGTAAAATAAAGATGACATGTTTCGTGTGTGTACTGCAAGGCAAGTATTGCCTTTATCATTAATGAAAGGTTTTGAAAATGTATCAGAATTCCTTTAATGAAAATGAATGTTCTTGTATATATGTTTTAAAGAAGGTAAATTGTTCTGTAGCTTTTATTTATATAGTTGCTGTTTCATGCATTTAGTAATTTCTTTTTTGTATTATAAGTGTTTGTTTCTTATTTAGTTTATGTTGTATTTTGCCAATGTACTTATATTAAATAATTTTTATTAATTCAGATTGGCCTCCTCATCAACTACTTAATGGCCATAATGGACGTGTAAATTGTTTGCTCTATCCTCATCTTATTCACAATCGTTATGATATTGCACATTTGTTATCTGGTGGAGTTGATTTTAGTGTTTGTCTTTGGGACATCTATGCTGGAATTCTACTTCATCGTTTCTGCGTCCATGCAGGAGAAATAACACAGCTTATTGTACCTCCTCCAAATTGCAATGTATGTATTTTAGTCTTCTGTTAAGTATTCTAAACATTCCTTAAAATTTATTCTTATAATTTCTATTTGAAATTAAATTGATTGGCGTAGAATAATCTTTGTAAGAAAGAAATCATACTTGCTATATAAATGTAATATGTACAAATTAGAAATAAGTACATTTTTCGTTTTTTTTATTTGAATTTTAAAGTGGTATCAGTAGTAATTGCTAAATATGTGTTCATTTTAGAATCGTGTGTTGCAGTCAGTATGTTCTGTTGCAAGTGATCATTCAGTGGCATTATTAGCATTAAAAGACAAGAAATGTATCATGCTAGCTAGTCGCCATTTATTCCCTATTCAAGCTATCAAATTTCGTCCATTAGATGATTTCTTGATAGTATATTGTGGGGATGGTTCTTTATATGTTTGGCAGATGGAAACAGGTAATAATCTGATTTATTTATCTTTTTAAATTTTTGAAGATTTGAAATTTTTTCCCTGTGAAATTATTCTCTTTCTTAAATTATTCTTTGAAATATTTTTTTTTTTGCATGCTATGGAGTAAGTTTATAAATATATTCTGTATATTTTATTAAAATCTATTTAATCTCTTACTGTGGATAGGATTTGTTTCTTACATTTTTTTTCCATGTCTTTTTATTAATGTTGTTTGTTTGGAAAAGGCATTCTGTTTTCAGATAATATTGATAAATAAAGCTAAAATTAAGTATATCAATTTGGTCATTCCAAAATATTATTTTCAGTAATATTTCTAAAATTGCAGTCAATTTGTATTATGGTTAAAGGAGTTGATATGTAGTGTTCTCTGATTCCCCATTTCAAAAATTTAATTTTTACTTATGTGTACAAAAGTTACCTTTTAAATTTTTATTATCGTAATAAAAATCATGACAATGCATTTCTATCTGTGCGTGTAAATCATAATTATATTTCTTCTTTTAAGGACATCTGGATAGATATGTCCAAGGACTTGCTGCTGAAGAAATTTTAAATGCATGTGATGAAAACATTGTAAGTTCTGGAGATCGCATGACAAATCCAGCCATTCATTTCTTTCGAGGATTGAGACATGGAAATTTAGCAGCAATTCGACATGCTACTCAAAGAGGTTTAAATCAGTTGCATCAACCACAGTCTCATACTTCTCAGCAAGCAACTGATTCAAATGAAATTCAAAGATCCAGAGCAGCACATCCACTTATTATTCAAGGATTGCGGACAAATCCCAAAGATCAAGATAGTCACGTTTTGTTCTTTGATATTGAAGCATTAGTTGGTAAGTATTTTAATTTAATCATGGAAATAATTTAAAGTGTATATTTATTTTTTTCATGTATTTACCTAGATCTAAAGTGCATTTTTTGTTACTCATTTTTATTTTAACTCATCTTGATTTTTATTATTTAAGAGACCTTCACTCATTAAAATTACTGAGATACTTGAGTTTTATCAAAAAAAAGCTTAGAAATATTTCTGATTTGTATAAACTGCTGAATTGAAAAATTAATGGTAGTCACAAATACATTTTCAGAATAATCTCTCCTTATTTTAATGCAAAATTTTCATTATTTCTATTATATTCATTTTACAAAATTAGAAGCAATATCATTAAATAGGAATTTTTTTAAATTAAATAATCTATTGGCATCACATAATTTTGTTTTCTTTGACTCTTTAACAGTGATATTGCTTTTGTTTAATTGCAGTGGGAATTCTGAAAGGTATTCAAAGTATTTGTTTTTCACAACTGTACAGTTTTGTTAAAGTCATTTCAATTGCTTAATCTAGGATCTTTTGCTGTAGATAAGATAATAATTCTTTAGTTTTATTTATGGTGAATGAAAGTCAATTTATAGTGGAATTAGTGGTAAAAATGAATCAAATATTGCATCAGAATATCTTCCAAACAAACATTTTATTTTCAACACATTAACTGACTAACTTTTTATATATGTTACCAGAAAATATTTCGCATTAGCAAAGAAATTAATTTCAAAACAAATTGTCTGCTAAAAGATAAATTTTGGCAAATAAGAATTATATTATTATTAAACTATTTATCAACACAAAATAATTACAAATGATTAAAAATAAATAATTATGTACATTTTAATTATATTTTTAAATATGCAAAAATATTTCCCATTTTAAATTTAATCAGTTACCAAGAAAAAGGGTAGAGTGAAATTTCCTCTATAATTCTATAAAATTTCCACAATTGTCTTAATAATAATTTACATATCTAGCTCTTTTTTTTTAAAAAATAGAAGTAGTAAATTGCTCCAATTAAGGACTGATAAATGTGATTTTGCATGATGTTTTAGGATTCATGTACTATTGGGGAGAAATTTCTCTTTTGTCTGTGTGTGTATGCATGAAATAACTTTTTTCTTTTCTTATTTTTCTTTATAGTTCAATTATTAAGTGAGGAATATGCATCTCTTTCACCTGGGCAGTTAGAGGTTCAAGGTCTTATAAATCCTTCTGAACAACAAAAATATTTAGCTCTTTCTACATCCCCTGATACCCAAAGAAAATTTTCAGGTTGACCATAGTTCTTAATTATAATTTATTTTTATCTACTGTATATGTTAATTTTGATGCATTCATTTTATTTTCAAGAATTTGTTGTTTGCTTTTAATATTTTTTAATAATATTCTTCTCTACTATTTAATAAATATATTTATTTCAATTAAAATTTCTGATGTTTATATATATATATGGTTTTTATTTGTCTTTTATTTTATTTGATGTTTTAGGTCTTATAGCCAAAATGAAAGATACTGCTGAAAATGCAGCTCAGAAAATTCAAGCCAAAGCAGAAAGTGTTGGATTCAAAACAACTTCTGGGGAAGTTACAATACGCAGGAAGGTATGCAATGCATGTATCTTTATGTATTATTATTAATTCCAAAATATTATAGAAATCTGTTTGAAAAGATTCATTCTTTATACTACCATTTAATGAGTGGAGTAAAAGAGAAAAAATCTGGGAATTTTTTGTACAAAAGTAGATTATCAAAATGTGTTTGTTCATAAAATTTTATTAATATTAATGCTGTTTAATGAAAAGGTATGATTAAATATATGTTCTTGTTATCTTTAATTTCATGTTTCTTGCTTGAAACATCTGTTACATTATTATTTTAGATACTAATAAAATTATTATTAAATATGGTTTTTCAGAATATTTTTTTATTTAATTGTGTTTGCATATTAAGGATTCTGGAGAGAGTGCTTCAAGTACTGAAGTCACTGGTAGAAAATCTCGTCAAATGAATCTCGCTGAAGCAAATCTAACTATGGAAATTGCTCAGTTATTGCTAAGTGTTCTCCATGCCTGGGGGCTTGATCCTGAACTGGATAGAGTCTGTGAAAGCAAATTAGGACTTTTACGACCCATGAGACCAGTATGCTTTGGATTATTATCTCGTGGTGGCCATATGGCTCTGATATTACCCACTTATCTTTATGCCATACAAGATGGAAAAGTACTAGAGCCTACTCCTCCTGTGTAAGTACTTTCTTCCCTCATAAGACTGGGTTTTTTGTCTATTAATTAATATTTAAATATAAATAATGCAAAATTTTTGTAATGAATTAATATTGTTTTAAAAGAATTATAATGCTTTTTATAACTGAATTCCATTTGAAAATTGTTTTTGTATAATTCAGTGAAACAAAATTTAACTGAAATTGAATGAGATAAAATGTAGACTTATCACAGTGAAAAATGTATGTCTAATATTTATTTATAATTATTCATCAATAATAATTTGTTTTTTAGTATTTCTGTCTTTAAACAACATTATTAATAGATATTAATATTTTACTTTTGTAAGATTTAGCATGAAAGTTAGAAATGTTCCTAGATTTGGTAATTTGAAGGATTTTTTATTCTTGAGTTAATAAAAATTAATTTGGAGTGCATTCAAATCTATATCATAATTGTTTATCATTATTTTCTACTGTACCTGAGAAAGCTGATTTTTTTTTTTTTTATTTGTTGTCTTTGCAATTGAGGAAATGCATTAAATAATGTTGATTTTGCTTTTAGAGAAGGAAAGCATGTGCGACTTGTAGCCCCCTCAATACCTCCTGAGCTTGTTGTAGAAGAAGAAAGAGCTCGCATATTTTCATCAAAAGGACATTGGGAGCTTTCTACAGCTGTTACCACAACTCATTTACTGGCAATAATTGCTTTAGCCAATACTCTCATGTCAATGAATAGTGCTACTTTTGTTCCTGAACAAGAAAGAAGAAGAAAACTGCATAGGTGATTATAATTTAACTTCCATATTTTTTTAAGTATCTCTCAACTTGAAAATAATGTAAAATATGTAAATTTTTGCCATTAATTATTTTTCTTTTACCAGGAGACTAAGTCGAGCTGACAGCAAGGCTGTCAATTCCCAGCCAACATCTCCTGGTACTCCTAGTAGCACAGATACAAAAGGCAAAGATGATGTTGTCCAAGCAATGATGGCAGCTGAAGCAGGAGTTTTCAGCAGTCAGCAGGCTCAAATTAAGCAAGGCTGGAGCTTACTAGCTGCTCTCCATTGTGTACTTTTGCCAGATTTAGTAAAATCAGAAAAATTCAAGTGTCCTCAAGTAGAAATGCTTGCTCGGCGTTGGCAAGATCGCTGCCTTGAGGTAAATGTCCATGCAGTACTAATAAATTTATAATTTGCTAATTATATTTTCTTTAATGAATCATCTGAAATCATTATCTTGTTACAATAGAAGTAGGATCTCATCTCCAACATTATTGATTATTATTTGATTAAATTAGTGGAAGTGATAAATTTGATTTATATATTCAAAGTTCTCTTTAATGCAGTACAAAGACTATTGGTCATAAATTAGAACAAAATTTCAGATAAATGTAAATTACTTTTATTTTTTATTAAAGAAGCTGAGTAAAAATACTGTTGGAACTTTACATCTTTTCCCAAATTAGAAAAAAAGTTTGAATTTGTGCAGAAAAATGCAAATGTAGATTAGTGAGGTTATATACAAATTCTTTCTCCTCTGCCAGAAAAAAAAAGTTTATTTATTTATTTATTTCATATATTATTCTATATAAATAGTTAAAAATAACTTTATAACAATTCTTTTCTCCTTTCATCAAAAACAACTTTTAAATAAATGCACTTGAGAAAATTCATTTTTTTTAATTCTCTATTTTAACACATCGATCAGAAACTCCCGAGTCTAAAATTGAAAACAACATTTTTTTTGCAAATTTTTTTTTTATTCATCAACATAACACCTTTTGTTAATCACCTTTTAGGGTGATACAATCGTTCTAACACTTTTCCAAATCTTTTTTTTTTTTCCCCGCAAGAAATCTTTTTTGCTGCGAGTAAATAGCGATAAACAGCTTTCTGAATCATCAACTTGTTGCTGTTTTTGTTCCATCGAAAGCAATCGCGGCACCCACTTGGAAAAAACCTTTTTCCTGGTCCAATCGACTTAAAATTTTGACACGTTTCAAGCAAAGGTTAGTACTCTAGAAAGACCTGGTTACTGGTTTACTACGAGCGCCATCTCTGGGTTAGTCTCGGGAGTTATTGATCGATGTGTTATATGACTAAAATTTTGATAAATGTTATAAAGTCTTTGAGCACTAGAATTAGCAGAGTGATCATTTTGATTATAAAGCTGCTTTGAGAAATAGTGTTTCTTAAAACAGTTATGTCAACTCCTTTAAAATATAAAAATTTTCTATTAAACATTTTGCTTGCATTTTAAATTGCTTAAAATAACTTATTTTAACTTTTTATATTGGCAGTAAAAAATACTCTCAAGTTCTTATTGCTAATTTTCTAGAATGACCACTAATGGCAATTAAAAAGATTAGTAATTCTAATGCTAACTAAAAAAAATTTAGTCAATTTTTAATAACTATATCCATGAACAGAAATTCAGAATTTTGTTGAGGCAATGAAAAGTCTTTTACATTTTTATAATATTGTAACTATTTCATATAATCTTTAAATATAAAGTTATTGTAATATTTTAGTTTATTTAATGTAACAGGATTCTAGCCTTGCATTCGTACTTTATGATTTGTTATTGTTAAGTAAGGCTAATTTTGTTTAATATTAAGAAACAACTTAACTGCAAAACTCCTTTTCTAATAGAAAATTGTCTTAGTATTAATATAATTTCATGTGGTTTATAATGCATGTACCTGTTTAATCTCATGGCTCCTTAAAATTTTAAAACACTCATTAGATTTGCTATTTTTAGTATAATATATAAAGTTTTATTCAATTTAGCATTTTCAGTATTATAGATAAAATATGCATTTATACAAAAAAAAAACTGGATTTATTCCAACAGAAGTGATAAGTGTATTGAAAGAGGTTCTTTTTTTATGTAATACAGATATCAAAATATATTAATTGTGAGGGGGGAAATTTATCAGAAAAATCGTTTCATTGATATTAGCAAATTAGCTTGAAAGGAAAAAATGTTGATTTCAAAATAATTGGGGTGAATGAAAATGTATGGGATTGGGGAAATGTTAAGTTTATGTTGTTGATATATTTGTAATTAAATTAAACTGGGGGAGAGGGGGAAAGCTGATGTAGAAGTCAATATGTGTAGATAAAGCGATATCTAAATGAAAATGTGTAGCAGGTGTATGCTATGGAGTTATTTAAAAATAAAGTAATAATAATCCCTCATTATGACATGTCTGTTTAATATATTAATGGATAAATATTTTATGCCAAAAATTCAATATTTTAAGCTTAATTTATTAACATTGTTTAAAAATTTTCATACATTTCGAAACTACTCTGCAGAAATTTATAAAATTAATATTTCATTTGATTTTGAGCTTGCCTCAAGTAATTAGTTAACATAATTCTGATCAAATCTTATAAATGGAAATATTTTTATCCTTAAAGTTAAGTGGGGTTTTTACAACCTCTCCCCCCCCCCTTATTTTTTGCCACCAAAACTAAACATCAAAGAATATTTATAATATAAAAAGGATAAATTTTTTTCCTTAGGTTAGAGAAGCTGCTCAAGCTTTACTTTTGGCAGAATTGCGAAGAATAGGGCCTAAAGGTAGAAAGCAATTAGTAGAAGAATGGGCGCCTTACCTTCCAAATTACGGCGAGCCATATCCAAAACCTCAAAGCTCAACACTACAGCCAACAATTGATAATTCTTCTTCTCCAGCTTTACCTGCTACCAATTATAACAATAATGTTACAAATTCGGGAGCTGTTGCAAATGATGTTGCTTCTGTCAATACTAATGATCATGTTGTACAAATAAAAGATGAAGATCATTCTTCCGATGAAGAAGATGCTGAAGAACATAGTTTAGAAGGTTAAATTTTTATCTGTTTTGAATGTTTCCATTTGTATCTTTGAATTTCATTAAACATTTTCGAATTATAATTTTATTAATTTTAAAAATGGATTTTTTAAGAGATATCTTAATTATTTACTGTGATATATCAATATAATAAAATCTGGTAATGTATTTGATAAATAAATTTCTACCTTAAATTGAAGTTTTCTTTTTATTAAAATATATGGGTAATTAATTTAAAGAGTTTCTTTTTACACAGGACATTAAATTTTTAAATTGTACTTTATTAAGATTTGCCAAAATTGAGAACTTTTTTAGATTTGATAGCATCTAATTAAGATTATAGTTTAATATTACTTTTGAGTTAATCAATTTGAGATATTATCTGAATGTGCATTAATTTTTAACTATTGTTAAAATTTTCAAGAACATCAAAGAAATTCAATATTTACAAGTATTTGTGCATATATTCTTTCAGATACTAGTACTAATAGACCTTCAAGTGCCACGGAAGGAAAAAGGAAACAAACCACTGCTATTGTCCTTTTGGGAGTAATCGGTGCCGAATATGGTCATGAAATCGAAACTAGTAAGAAAAAGACCCCAGATGATCAGAAACGTCGAAGTGTGGTTGATGGTTTTGGTCTCTCAAATTACTCTCTAGCAAGATATACTAGTATGTAATTTTAAATTTTTATGTTCAAATCCTTTATTTTAAATTAGTGTTTGATGCTCATGTTACACTAAGGATCAACGTTTTTGCAGGTCAAGCTCTGGCATTCTTATTATTAGTTCCTCCATCTGCTTCATTTCCTGCTCATACAGCCCTTAGAAGAGCTGCAATTGATTTAATTGGAAGAGGATTTACTGTTTGGCAACCATACTTGGATGTTTCAAAAATATTGTTAGGACTTTTAGAATTGTGTTGTGATTCTGATAAACTGGTTCCCAGGTATTGTATAAAATTGGTGCTATGGCAATTTCTGACTGAACTTGTGTAATTTTATCTTTAACTTTTTCCTGAGGAAAAAATTAGAATGATTGCTAAAATCCATTATTTAAATGCTGTTTGAAATATTTTATAATTAATGAGAATTATGTGTCATAAAAATATTTCAGAGTCTTTGATGATTTTTTTTTACACATTGTTAATTATATGTGTGCACATATGTGCTTTTAAATAATACTCATGTAGATTAGAAGATCATTGAAATTTTTATAGCATCAAGCTATTGTTTTGCATAAACTTAACTAAAATAATATAGCCATATAAATAACGATTAGCTTATGTTTCATGCTAAATGGTTAGATAATTGATTATTGACAGTAAATAGGTAACTGATACACTATTTAATCAAAGAATTATATTAAAAATTTACTTAAATTAACCAAGCAGTAGATTCAGTAAATTAACATTTACCGAGTCTATTGCTTTTGTAAAATTTTATTTTTGTGCATGAATGGTACATGTTTTGTGTCAATTTTACATGCATATTTTAAAAGTATTACCTGTTTTATTATTATTACACTTATTTTTGTGAAATAATAAACTGGTGTTAGTTTTTTTTTCCCCTTAAAATGATTTGCACATAAAATTAATCACAGTAATGTAATGTTATGTTTAAAGTAATAATAGGGTTAGTTATAAGTAATAGTTTTTTTTTCCCCTTAAAATGATTTGCACATAAAATTAATCACAGTAATGTAATGTTATGTTTAAAGTAATAATAGGGTTAGTTATAAGTAAAATTAAAGCAATAATAAAGTTTTCAATTATCTTTTTTTTATAGCATGTCTTATGGTCTTCCATTGACTCCAGCTGCTGATTCCTGTAGAACTGCTCGGCATGCTCTATCTCTTATAGCTCTTGCAAGACCTCCTACATTCATTACTTGTTTAGTCAAAGAAGTTGCTCGTTATAATACATTAGCTCAAAATGCACAAACTTTGAACATTTCCATGCATATGACTGTCCTAAGCCGATCGAAACCTGAAATTCTTCGTGTTGTTGAACTTCTTATTGATAAAATGCAAACAGATGTTTCTGATTTATTGGTAGAGGTAAATAACTTACATGATTATGCATTTTTTTTTCATTAAATTATAAATATTTTGTATTATTTTAAATTTTATAAATAATTTATGTCTGTGTAATTGGCAATTTATAAATCTGACCAATTACTTTGAAATGATGTTTTCATCCAGGTAATGGATATAGTGATCCATTGTCTTGATCATACACAACTTAAAGTCCGAGGCTTAAAAGAAATATTTCCAGCTATTTGCAGGTATGTTATTGCTTTGTTTAATGTATTAATTTATAATCAACTTTCTTATAATCTCTAAAACATTTTTTCTTTATAAGTAGGTTCTATAATGTTACATATTGTAATTCAACAAGGCGAATTGCAGTTGGAGCAAAAAATGGAACATTAGCTATTTATGAATTGAGAGCTTCAAAATGTCAGGTAAATGTTCATTGTTTAATGAGAGAAGGGGTTTTCTATTATATATTTGTTTTATTCACTTTTGAGATAATGATTATAGTTGTTATTTAAAAAAATTGCTAAGACACTGGATATTGTGCTTTCAGACAATATCAGCTCATGCAGCAGCTATAAATGCATGTGCATTTTCTCCTGATGGAAAATACCTGGCATCTTATTCAAACAAAGAAAACAAATTATGCTTTTGGCAGGTAAGACTTGAAATATGTATTCAAAGTTAAAATTTTCTTTTTTGAAATATTCGCTGTATTAAATAACTTTTTGAAATCTGTTGATTAATAGTGAATAATGTTTTTAACATAATGTAATGTAATCAGTGCATTATGTTTAGTTCCCAGCTATTATATTATCATTATCCTTGATTTATTTTGAAAAATCAGTCAAAATCATGCCTTATAATAATTGTTGAATTTTCAATTTTATTCTTGGAATTATAAATGGTTAGGGTAATTATTTTTCTTGATAAATGTTTTATTCTAATTTTTGGGGAAAATTTATTTGTGTAAGATTGCAGAAAAAAAAAGAATCTGAGGTGGGTTTTTTTTAAATAATGCAGTGTATATGCATTGAATAACAATGTAGCTTTCATCAATTGATATAAAATATCTAAGGACTTCTTCATTATATTATGTACATTTGCTTAAAAAAATAATTTTACTTTAATAAAATTCTAAAATAACTTACTGGATTATGATTTTTTTTAAAAGCAATAAATATTTCCGATTACGTAGATTTAATTTTTAATAGGAAAATGTTCACACATTTAAAATACGTATAATATCTGCTGTTAACTTTCTCAATACTCTATAACTTAGTCATAAATTATATCTAAAGAACCTGAATAATTCTTTTTAGACTGCCACTGGATTATTTGGACTTGGAAATGCCCAGACTCGATGTATTCGAACTTACAATACTCCCCAGCTGAATGAAGCTGCAAAGAATAACCCATTACGAATGGCAAGATTGCAATGGGCTGCAAATAAAGTTGTTAGCTTAATCACTGATGACAAGCTAGAATACCGTTTTAGTGTTACTTGAAACTAATACTGTTATTTTTCTTGGTCATGTTACATAGTTCAAATTCGTCTTGTTTCCCTTTTGCAAATTTTATTAAAGTGAGAATGTATGTATTGAGCTTTAGTTTATTTGTTGATGTTCAGATAACTTTATTTACTCATTGTGTGATTTAATAATATTATATATGTAAAAATGTCTATTATAAATAGAGAGAAAGAATCTGTTTTCATCTATGGTCTCTTTGGTAGATTAGTAAGTTATAATGTGTGTATGTAAATGTGTGTGTATATATATATCAATGTGTTTCCTAAACTTTTGACATAAAATGAATTATTATAATTTTTAGTACAATGCAAGTTTGAAATGCAGTTGCTTGCAATCTTGTGTAAGATTAACACGTGTTCTGAGCTTTCATATCTGAGTATCAATGTATGTTGTTATTTATTGAAAATGAGTAATTTAAAATGTCAAATCATTTAGTCTTTATTTTCTATATTTATCGGTATTTTTCAAGTTAAAATAAGTAAACTTTAGTCAAATTATTACTAAATAAAGGGTAAATGTTACATTCATTTTTGTAACAATATTATTTCAATATTTGATATTTCTTGTAATGAAAGTAAAAGCTTGAAATCCAAATAAAAGGTCATTTCCAAATAATTAATTTTCGGTTTTCTTTTAATTATTTGTATGCTAATATTTTATCCCTATAGCTAATAAAAAGTATTTCCTAGTTAGTAATTCACCATTTTTTCAAATAATTTAAAAAAAAACTGCTTTGTCAATTTATTTTAGAAATTAAAATGCTGTAAATTTTTTCATTGTAATTACATATTCATTTTAATCCCTATAAATGAAAAAATGTATATATTTTAATTGTTTATAAATGTATTAATATTGCATAAATAAATCTTAATTCTTAAGCAACTGTTTTGGAAAGTCTTACTTTAAGATTGATTTACTAATTATGCTAAATTGTTAAAAATTTACAAATTCTAATTAAAAGCAATTAAAATAAGTCATTTTTCTACAAATGGCTGTAAAGTATGCAATTCAAGTATATAACTTTTATATAAATATTTGTCAATGTCGTATGAAATATGAATAAAAAACAATTTTAAAAAGCATACTTTTTTTTAAGTTCTAAATTCCATGAATTACTATTAATTATTTTTGTTTGTTTGTATATATATCAAAATTTTAGAATTTTTTATATTAATTAAAAATTATCTTTGAAAAGACATCTTAATGACTGCTCATGAAAGAAATTTCTACTTTATTTTTGTAACAGTATCTATTTTGTATTATGTTGCCCTTTTCCTAATTTTTAATTTAATTCATTACTTTTTAAAAATGGATTTTGCATGAAAAAAGTTATTCTCAATTTAATGAAAGGAGGAAAATCTGGGGGTGCATAAAAATTATCCAATTTAATGTAATGTTATTGCTGCTCAATGTGCATGTATTTAAATACAAAAGAATTAAAATATTCAGGTTGCTTTTAAATGTAACAAAATCTCATACATATATAAATCTTGTTATTGAATTTTGTTTTCTCCTCTAATCTGATTCTGCAATCCATTCAAGATAGATAATCTCTGGACAACCTTTTTTAAAATAGCATTGGAGTTTTGCTTTCATATAGCTGAGAAACTTTCATATTAAAATATGATATTTTAAAACGAAAATTATTTTCTTAAACATCTGAGTCTAAAATTCAGAAACACTCAATAAGGCTATAGAAAAGTTTATAATATTGTTTTGGTAATTAAAACTTAGTTAAAAGGCTTCTGCAGTTTCGTTATTAAAAATAATTTTTCTTATACTATCAAGGAATATATTTATATCATATTTATGAAATTAGTTACAACTTTACATTCACTCCTTTCACATTTTTGTAATTTTAAATAATGTAACTTAGATTGCAAATTATTTGTATTATGAAATTAAATATAAGAAAATTTGTCTTTATTCAAAAATGTGTTGGATTAATCTTTAGTGCTGTATTCTCAGACATATCTGACTTCTATGCTTGTAGCTATATAGTATATAATATGTTTTTTTTTTTTCACTTTTGCTCATTTTTTTTATTTGTAAATATGTGTTAGACCATGACTGCAAGTCTGTTGTAATTATAATTTATTTATTGGAGAATGATAAGGTTCGCACACTTTTCTGGTCCGTTTCATTCTTTGTTGTTTAATAATAATGATGAAACTTTGATAATATAAATTAAGGCTTTTAGTTTCTTAAAAATTATTTGTGTATAAAATCTGTTCCTATGCAGTCATTTTTATGTATATTTTTGTGATATATTCGGATTACATTCCTAAAAACGGTATTGAATATTTAAACATTTGATATTCATAGTTTTGCATAATATATCAATTGTATATATTCAAGCTAATGTCCGATGTTAGAAATACTTTTAATTATATATTTCAAATAGTTAATATTTTTTGCTTTTGGTGAAGAAATTATGCTTATTACTTCAGTTTTCTTTTGTTTAATCAAGATCTGTATCATAGATTTGAGCCAATTCATTATTTATGTATTTTCCTGGGCTCTTTTCAGAATGATTTGGTTTCAAGATGTTGACAATGTTAGCATGAAATACTTCATACTTATTAATTTTTAAGATGTATTATTATCGTATATCAAATATAGAACTACAGTAATATGTGATGTGACTGAATGTTGTTTCTTTTTGTACATTTATTTAGCTAGTCAGATTTTTTTTAAAAAAAAAATTTAGAACTTGTATAATTGGATACATCATGAATTATTCTGGTTTCTATAATTTGACCTAGTTTCTAAGAGACATATTTTATTGATGCATTAAATACCTTTAAAGTATGATTGATAATGAAATTGAGGTATCTGAAATTATGATAAATACATTTATTTTTATACGTAATTACAATTTGTATATCTAGCATTACATCCTGATTTTATTGCATTTTTCCCAAAGGATGTTTAACTAATTGTTCTTATAAATTTTTATCTTAAGTGTGCATTGTATTTTGTGTGCATTTAAATGTATTTTTTGTAAAGTAATTAAGAAATTATTTATATTTGTAAAAATTTTATTAAATCGGAGAACATTTTATGCTAAACATGAATTTATTTATATACTTTTTTGTGTATGTAATAAGTATTTTTGTCGTAATTACACTTATTTAGAGAAAATTTTAAATGATTATAAGGAATTTTTACAATAATTTTTGACATTATGTCAATCTTTGTAAAGTATAGTCTTCTAAAGTCTAAAATATAAGTAATAGTGAAGAAATGTTAATTTCTTGTTAATTTGTCTATAAACATTTTTGATGAAGAAAATATGCATGATTATTTTCAATAATGTGAAGAGAATTCTGCAATAAATGCTAAATTGCAATCATTGTGGTTTTGATTTCCTGTACCAAATATTTTACATTCTCATACGATAATAAATATTTTGTAGTGTTTCTTGCAAATCAATAGATGAGAATTTTTAATTGTGGATACTAATATTTCTTTTACATAATACTTTGTTTTCTAAAAGAAATAACATTTTAATCCATAGTTAATTAATTAACATTTTAATCTGTATTTCAAAATTTTTCATTGTCGTAGTTTTTATTTTCATATAGGTAAATTATATTTTAATGCAAGTATATGTAGCTGTATTTAATTTAAAGTTATATAATTTTTGTCTAAATTACCGAGAATAAAAACCTCTTTGAATATAACTGATTAATTAACTTTTCTATCTGCATTTTTCATTACAACTGAATGAAATAGTTGTATCAAATGCTCAAAGAGAATTAAATTATGATGTTAATGGAATAAGAAGTTAATTTCTGAAAAATATTTTTCCATTGCATGTGTTTTTTTCCTACAAAATGTATTCCTCATAGTCACTTCTGAGGGGTTCTTCTTGAACCCAAAAGACATTGCTTTTGGGTTAGTATTGCAGTTAGGGTGCCTCGCATGAACTGACAGATCCACTCCCTGAAGCTGTAATACTATACTACAGTGCCACCTCTGAGGCAGTTGCCAGATGACCGGTGGGCTGGCTCTCCTTGTTGGGCTCTTAGGTGGGTGGAGGTGCACTGGAGTGAACTTTACCCCCCCCCCCTCTCCTACTGGATCCAAAACCTTCCTTGTGCCCTGATGGAGGCCTAAATCCGTCAACCTATATGGAGGTAGAGCACCATTTGAAAAATATAGATATTTTACCTAAATCGAACAAAATACAACCTTTTGAATCATCAAATATTAAGAATTGTAGATTTTTCGTGATAAAGAAAATTGACGGACCCTTAAAAATATTTCAGCAATCCTCATTCATAAAACTTTATATGGAATAGTAGGAGAAGTAAAATCCGTAAAAAAAAATTACGGGCAATATTTTAGTGGAAATTATGAATGCAAAATAAGCAGAACAAGTATTAAAATTGAAAAATATAGGCATTTATATAATTACCGTTACCCCTCAATGCTCATTAAATTCATCATGGGGTGTTATATCTGAACCTGAATTATTATATGATACAGAAAACGACATTTTAGATTCATTAAGACAGAAAAATATTTGCACCGTCCTAAGTATAACTCGGAGCCTATCTGTCTTAATTGCAAGGGTGACCATCCTACCTAATCTCGCAAACGCCCTCGATGGACCATCGAAAAAGAAATATAAACTGTCAAAATATATCATTCCTTAAAGCACGAAAAATTGTGAATGAGCGTTCTCCAATAATTGACTTATGCAGCTGTACTAAAAACTAATAACTCTGTCCCACATTTTACTATTCCTCCAAAAACAAAAAATATTAGTACTCAAAGAATGTGCCTTCTGTATCAAAACCCTCAACGAGTAAAGTTCGTTCCTAAAATAAAACTCTGTCCTCTCTTTCCAAAACCACAAATTCAAAATCCAACCCAGAAATAAAAACAAAGATTGCATCAGTCATTCCACGTCCGAAAACTACAGGTCCCTCTGGAAACAAACTCTTAAACAATACAAATATCAGGCATAAAAAGTCACGTCCAGCTAAATATAGTTCACAAATACAAACTAGTGTCTTGAAAAACAGAACAAAAATGTTCTTAATAGACCGAAATCGGATGATGAAGACGAATTAAAAGCTTACGTTTCCGACGAAGACAAGATGATTATGGATGATGATTAGAAGGCTTTTTTCTTCCTTTTTATTTCATTCTTCCATGGCCTTGATATTCAAGAATTGTCGAGGATTTAAAAACAAAATCTCAGATTTAAAGGATATAGTAAACAAATAAAATCCAATATCAATTGCCCTCCAGGAAACCTATTTAATGCTTACAGACAAGACCAATACCCATAGTTGCCACATTTTTAGAAAAGACACTATTACTCAGGGGGTGTCGCTTTATTCACATCCCAAGCTTTCCCAGAAACACAAATATATTTACGAACCCCACTTCAAGTTATTGTAGTCAGAATTCATATTCAAACCTTAATAACCATCTGTACAGTATACTTCTCGCCAAACACCCACATTTATATTACGCATATCAATAACCCAGGGGTCGCCAAAGTGGTCTATATAGACCCCTAGGGGTCTATTTAACATCAGTAGGGGGTCTATCTGACCCAAGGGGTCGAATGGGGGTCTATTGGGTAAAATTAAATTTATTTAGATCTTCATTGCTACGTAAGGATTATAAGTATTTTTCAAATCTGCAACAATTAAAAATAAAAGAAGAAGACTTGGAAATATATACAAATCATCTTCAAAAATTAAGCGACAATTTTAAACTGCGCTTTGTTGATTTGGAAAACATCGACATCCCTGATTGGATTATTGCGCCATTTTCGGCGCAAATTGATAACGTCGACATCAACATACAAGATGAGCTTGCTGAACTATTGTCCGATCTTGAAGCAAAAACGCTTATAAAAAATTTGACAATACATAAATTTTGGACTAATATAAATATAAAGCAAAAATATGTGAAACTTTACGAAATGGCTCAGCCATTTATACTGCCGTTTCCAAGTTTTGTTGGAAATAAATTACTCGGATCCCGCCAGGAGGCGCCTTGTCTCGTGTGAGTGAGAGCGCACGGGTTCATGGGTAATATTGTCAGAATGCTCTTGGATCTTGACCGCGTAAGGCGGGTTATTTCTCTTGACCGCGTAAAGCGGGTTATATCTCTTGACCGCGTAAAGCGGGTTATTTCTCCTGACCGCAAAAGCGGGTTAAATTGTAATATGGGCTAAGTGGAAGCCTTGTGTAGTTGTAAATAATGTAAATATTTGTTTATGTGTGATTGGCACGTGGAGTCCTTAAATAAATGTGTAATTAAAATAACTGCTCTCCCTATATTTTTTGGACTTGGTGAATCTTCAACAAGTTTGTATATGGTTGAAGCCGGTTTCAGTCACGTTAGTTCAATTTTAACTAAAAACAGAAATAAATTAAATGTGGAGCTTCGAGGGGATTTACTGTTAAAATTGACTAATTTCGAACCCAATATAGCGAACCTTGCCAAGAAACACCAGGCACACTCATCTCATTAAGAAGTAAAATATCTGTAGCTACTTTACTTACTGTTTCTGATTTATTAAATATTTAGACTAATATATAGTTTTATTTTAATTACCTGAAAATTACCTTTGTGGGGGTCTATGGAGATTTCGAAAAATTATATAGGGGGCGATGATCAAAAAAGTTTGGCGACCCCTGCAATAACCTAATCAATCAACTCCTTGTGCCTTTTATTTTCTTGGAGATCTAAATGTGCACAGTACCCTTTGGGAAAATAACAAGAACAATCCAAGAGATACTCAATTAGAAAAAGTCATTTCGGATGATAGCCTCTGCATATTAAACAATAACCAAACGACTTATTTTTATTCACCTACGAGAACATTTTGGCAATTTGTTCACTGTCCGTCTTACCTTTCTGGATATTTAAAACAGATAATTATTTATATAATAGTGATCACTTTCCAATTATATTGGATCGTGCAAATTTACTATTTTCATTTATATTGGATCGTACAAATTTACTATTTTCAATTATATTAGATCGTGAAAATTTACTATTTGAGAATATTCTTCCAAATATTAGATACATAAATAAAACAGCTAACTGGTCATTATTTTCCACTTTAGCTATTATTAATTAAGACATAATAAATTCTCAAAGTGTAGATGAGGTTGTAGACAACACAACAAACAAATAATTAAAAGTGTTAATACATCCATTAAAATAGCTTCCAATAAACCAAAAAAAGAATCTAAACCATGGTGGAATGAACATTGCAGAGACGCATATAAAAAGGTCATGAAATTTTTTTCAATGATGTCCTACACTAACAAATTTTATTTTATGTAAACAACATAAAGTCATATTTAGAAGAATTCAAAGCCAAAAAGAATCATGTATGTGCAAAATATAAATAGTAATATTACAGGAAAACAACTATGGGAATTTAAAATGCAATAGCTTTATCTCTGTCTTATACTTCTAGTTCTGATAATTATTTAGATAATTTAAAAAAAAAATAATAAGTACAGCTGGAAAAAAAAAGAAGATTAATTTTATAACCAGTCATAATTTGCCTTACAATAAAGATTTTATTTTTCATGAACTGGAAAATGCTTTTCTTCACACGTATAATTCATCCCCAGGACCAGATAATATCACTTACCAACTAATAAAACATTTATCATACAATTCATTAGTAAATCTTTTAAAATTTTACAACAGGATCTGGAGGGAGCATCACTTTCCTAATTCTTGGAAACATGCAATCAAAATTCCAATTTTAAAACCAAATAAAGATCCGACAAATTATCAACCCATAACTCTCACGAGTTGCCTATATAAAATCCTAGAGAAAATGGTAAACATAAGATTCGTGTACGTTTTAGAAGAAAAAAGCAATTTTCTCAACGTTCCAAAGTGGCTTTCGACGAAATAGATCTACTGTGGATAATTTAATCCCTTTGGAAACGCAGATTAGAGATGCCTTTGTACAAAACAAACATCTTCTATCTATTTTTTTCGACATTAAAAAGGCATACGATTACACTTGGAGGTGTAGTATTTTAAGGGATAAACAATTACGACCTACCAATTTTTATCCAAAAGTTTTCAGAGCAGAGGTATTTTAAAGTTAAAGTAGGATCAATATTATCAGATGTCTTTACCCAAGAAGAAGGGTTGCCGCAGGGAAGTGTTTTAAGTGTCACTTTTTTTATTATAAAAATTAAAAATATAGTTTCAAACATTCCTCCATCTGTGGGATCTATTATTTATGTTGACGACCTGCAAATTTCTTGAACAGAGAAATAAATACATTCTATAGAAAGACAACTCCAACAGGCTATAAATAAAATTACAAACTGAACAAATAAAAAAGGCTTCGGCCTCTCTCCGACAAAAACTGTTTGTGTGCATTTCTGTAGACAAAGGAGACTTCATCCTTATCTTGAAATTTATTGCAACAAAATTTTAATTAACATAGTTGGCGAAATAAAAATTTTAGGATTAATTTTTGACAAAAAAAAAACTTACGTTTCGCTCTCATATTTGAAACCTACGTAAACGATGTGAAAAATCACTGAATCTTTTAAAAAGTTTTTGTTCATTCATCATGGAGCTCTGATTGAACTTGTCTTTTCCGCTTATATCATACTCTCATCCGTTCCAAACTAGATTATGGTTGCATGGTGTACGGTTCAGCTAGAAAATCCGTTTCATTCAAACTGTACACCATACCGCACCAAGATTGTGTTCCGCAGCATTTCGAACATCCCCCATTAAAAGCTTATATGTGGACTGTCTGAACCTTCACTCGACCTAAGGCGACAAATATAGTTCCTTCAATACTATTTTAGAATATTATAATCTTCATCAATGTTATTATCTTTTTCGGATAAAAATTTATTTTCAGATAGATTATATCGTACAAGAAATTGTCCATACTTTTTTGAATCAATGAACAAATCATTGCAGAATTTAATCAGAAACTTAAGCCTTAAGCTGTATTTCAGACAATGAACAAGTGGCATGATCGGCAGCAAATCTTCTACAACTTGCCGTTCTCCTCTACAAGATAACAAACTTTTTATTTTATAAGTTATTGAAATAGCATATTAGGGAACGTCGAATCTCCAAATCAACGACAAAATACACTCAATATACCCTACAAATTGGAATTTGGCCTGAGGTTCCATTGCGTAGAGCAGGTGTCAAATTGACTCGCCTTCGTATTAAACATACCCATTTTACTCAGAGACATCTTTTATATGCGAGAGTGTTCCCGAGTATCCTTCCTGTCATTTCTCATACATCATTCATCACATTTTAATTGTCTGCCTGGTGTTTCATCACCATCGCCGCTTATTCTTTCATTCATCTATTTTAAACTTGTCTGACATGGTGGGGGGAAATCCCTGACGCAACTTATATCTTTTTTAAGAACAATTGACTTTTTACACCAAATTTAAATTTTATCCCTTTCAATCATTCCTTTTTCATCAGCAAACGTTATTATCTACATTTTGATATTATTGTGTTTCCAAAATGAAAGAAATAACTGGAATATTTTAAACGATTGTTTGGCTCACCATAGTCTAATTTGGCTCTTGCGACATAAAACCCAACATTCACTCACTCACTCTGAAATATTATACCTAATTTGATGGTAATTAGGAAAATTGGAAAAAAAATTAATCACAGAACTCTAAAAAATTGAGAAAATATTTGGATCAGCTGAATAGTTAAGAATGCTTATAGATAGTGGATTTTGAAAGTTGTGAATATATAAACGAATAATTTTGGTTAAAACTTATTAATTAGTATTGTTTTGCAAAAAAGTGGATAAAATAATTCGCAACGAATCTTGAATGAATGCATTTTTTCCTGAGGCAAATCGGAACATTTCTCAGATGTCCTGATTTGCCTAAGAGAAATACATTCATTTTGTTTTTGCCTGATAAATGTTAAATTTTTGAAAATTTACAAATCAATAGTTGTCATAATATAAAAATAAAACTTCACATTTATCAAATGAAAGATAAATATTTTGTTTTGAATTCTAAGACTATTTATGACCATTTAAGTAGAAAGGCGTTTCATTATTTACTTAAATGGTTTTTTTTTTTTTTTTTAATAATGACGCCTATTCAAAGGATTCAAGTTGTAAAAGAAACAAATCGTGCCATAACTGCCTATCCTCAGCCCATTTTGAAACCCAGAGTAAATGAAAATATACGTGCTTTATAATATACTTATATATATACTTTGACTTGGTAATTTCTGTTTGTAAGGTAAGAATGGATTATTTTAATGAGTGGTACTAGGAAGTTATAATTTATGAGTTTTTAGATTAGGCCTTCTATCATCTGGAAATACGCTGGAAAGCTAATCGAGCACATAGGCCGCGGAGCGGCCTTCAAGCTCGGGTCGATAGAATAAAGCATTTAAACTTGGTGGTTTTGGTGTTAATACATTCTGTAAAGTGCGATCTAAGATAGGTTTGCTATTGGTTGTCTGGGAAGTCTGGTAAAATGGGTGACTTGAAGGCTTAAGTTTCGGTGAGGGGTGGCGTTGGATCCTCGCTTTCCTATTGGATGTTGATCATCTGGTTGAGAATCGCTTCTTATATACATCTGCTGAGTGAGCGATTCCAATGCGCTGTAGCTCCCTCTATTCATTCATTGGACGCCAAATTTATATCATTTCCATGTTTGGTCCAAATGTCTTTGAATACGAAATTTCATTACAATTGGGCAACTTCTTTAGTACTTCGTTTGGTTTGTTTATATATATATATATATATATAGAGTGTAATTATTACAGGATTGGTAATGTAGGGCATGGGTTTGTGCGGCTTAGAAATCCGTAAGACCAAAATAATTCCCAAACTTAACAAAATAATGTAAGTAAAATTTTATTCAAACTTTGGTATTTCAAAATTTTCCTCAGATCTAAATTTCTCGACTTTATTAATAGATAAATATAAGAATTATCTTCCCACATCAACAAAATTGGGAAAGTTCAGCTTGAGCATTGTGGAAATCAATATTCATCCACGCAAGTCTTTTGTGATGATGAAAAGGCCGGCTAAATCTTCGATACACACCACCTTATTAAGTATAGACGTAGCTTGAATACTCCCCATCTCTTTAATGTGTAGTCCATCTCTCCTCCCTGTGTTTACACTAGCGATCCTTCTCTATTTTCGACCTTCGTTATTGTCAACTTCTTTACTTACCCAGCTTTTTTTTTTTTTTTTCCATATATCTGGACCACAATTACATCTTCTTTGGCGCAAAATAACTACTGGCTGTTGCAGCAATAAACTTTCCCTTCACTCCTCCTTGTGTTTCTGGAAGACAAATCCTTTGTGTCCCAGGATCCACGAATTACGTAACTTTATAACAGAGCATAATCTTGATATGCTTATGGTCATGAAAACTAAACACCAACCGAGCGAGGAACTTTGAATTGTGAATATTATTTTTATAAAGCACAACCTGGGTATATTCTGACTTCGAAGAAAGATGGCATTGCTATCTATAGGAATTGAAATTATGTTCAATAGAGTTTTCCTTCCCAATTTTCAATGGATATATGCTAAAGCTACATAAATGAGACTCAATATATCCTCCCACTCAGGTAATATTGATTCAAGCTAGAAGTACTTTTCTTAACTATACACTTCAAAAGGTAGATTTTAAATATTTTTAGGCTCATGCCAAGATGTAATAAGATTAGTTACTCTGATACACGAACTGCGGGCTGGAGTCACTGGGTGACCCAGGAACTCGTGTAAGAATAACGTCAACTTAATAATTGCTGGAGTTCTTAATGTTGCCTAAAATAACTTGAACAACACTAAATCAAAATATTTTGGCCTTGCACTAAAAAAAAAATTAAATAATAAATTACCAAAACCTAGGATTGCAGCATGGCTCTCAATTCTAGCTGTTTTTGAAAATGTCCTCTTCAGTTTCGATTTCAGATTATTTACTAGTTTATTTACTCATTGTTGAAGGAATTCTAAAACTTTTCCCTGTTGTTGCTTAATTTCAACTTTTAATATACAACTAATCTCATTTGTATTTGCATCATAACAATGTATTTATCAACCAAGTAATGGCAATAATTTTGATATGCCTTGGGCAATCGTGGCCGATTGTTTAACTCTTTCGGTTTTGAAATATATAGTCAAACTTAAAAATAATACATGTAGTTGCTTCTGATGGAATTAAAAATGATGACATCTGACAACGGCTCTAATCTACTAGATGACCAAAATTTTGATTTCAATTTATTGACTGATCAAGATTTTCAATTCGGTATTTACCGGTTTTGTTTATATATGCATATCGTGTTCGCGTGTAGTTATTTACCTTATAATGTCATGTCGGAATATTAACATTCTTTTGTATTGTTTAGTGTTAATTTTAAGTTTGAATCAAAATGTGCTTTGTTATCATCATGTGAGAAGAGTTACCAGTATAACAACACAAATCGATTTATTATTAGTGTCAGTACTGAAAATAATTTTAAAATTGAATTTCTTGTTCCCCAACATATGTTTAATTTTGTGAGACATCTGAAATTAATAGCACAAGCAATATTATATGAACAGTTATAAGGCCATAATTTTTAAAAATCAGTGTTTTTATCCAAAATAATAAATATGTGTGCATCTATGTGGTGGTTACGGAATATAGAAATGAACTACGTTATTTGAAAATCACGAAATGTAGCAGTGATTTAGGTGTTATATTGATACAGAGGCTACATTTGTCGGCATTTATTATCCTAAACTCCTTAGCTATCTGTGATTGGGTATAGCACAATATTTCGAGAAAAGTCAAATGTTTTCTTTCTCATTATATTGTAAATTTTTTGCAGTTTATTATTATTCGTTAGGTAAAAAAAATGCATTTCAAGGAGAAAAATCCCATTAATCAGTAATATGAAGATTAAATATAAAGTGTATGAATCCATATGTACTCAATCACATATATGGTATGTGCAATCATAGATTGTCTGTTAGTACAAATGCTTTAGAAAACATGATAATACCATTGTAAGTGAAAATCAAGACTACATGAAATCAGGATCAGAAGTTATCAAATCACTGTGTTTCTCTCTTTTAAAATAATATTGGATGATACAAATCTACAGATGATTTAATTGCTCAAAAGCATGGATTGGTGACTCTTAGCATGGTCATTTGCAGCTCCTGTATGTATTTGATATATAAAATTCTTAGTGTGATGTGCAAGCAATTTTGATTTAATTGGATTGGAACATGTGAAATAGTGATTTAGAAATAGTATTAGTCTAATATAAAATATAGAATTTAGATTTACTGAATTTGTGTGCCTAGCACCCTTTTCAAAATTCAAGTTATTGTTCAAAAAAAAGGGAAGACATGTAGATTGGAAAAATTACATGTATATTGTTCAATAACAATTGATTGTGATTATTTATTAATGTTACAGTGATGTGTAACACGAGAGCTAATGGTGACGGGCATCATAATTTTGAATCTCAATCAGGTGACAAGAATGACACCTCAGCTGGCACCTCCCTCTCCATATTTCTACACCACACCAATGGGTAGACTTGGAAACTTGACAGATTTAACCTGCATCAGCCCTGCTACATGTTGGTTCTTAAGTGGCATCTAGGCCTTAACCCAAAACTCAGTGAACTATACATTGTGCTTTAATTAATTTAGTGAGGATTTTTTAACTGTCCATTTCTACTTTGACCTAGGTCACCAACTGCAGCTAATACACTGTAATTTTTAACTATGATCAGATGAGGAGGCTGTCTTATTTTAGCTGGCATTCCATATCTTACTACTTTGGGAGACTTTGAGCCCCATCTCATTTTATATGTATCAACCCAACGAATCTTTAAAAGAAACAGGGCTTGGACATGTGGTTTTGACTAAAGCATAACTGCCAGTAGCTTAATGCAAAGACTATAGAGGACACTTTTGTTTTAATTTTTAGTCTGGGTAGCAAATTTATTTTATGTATATAATATATACTCGCATGCTTCTTGTTTCCTTTACAATTTAAATGCCCCATCATATAATAAATAAGCTTGAAACAAACCATGTTGGATGTGATTATTGGATCTTTTTGTTGAGTAGAAATATATAACCAAAAGCACTTGATACAACATCATAAGGGTAGGATTCTAACTTTTAGGGCATAGATAAGAGATGCTTTTGTGGACACTCGTAATCTCGAGATTTCTTTGATGTTTTATAAACCTTGCTTTAATGAATTCTCATATATTTAGCTACAAGGTTTGGCTATTAAATAACAAGACTGAAAATGTAAAGCATTTTATTTTGAATTCATACATATTTACTAATTACTTTCAATACACTCCCCTTCTCTATCATCGCAATGCTCCATACGAATCTTTCATTGTTCGAAACAGTGTTGGGAGTCTTCTGTCAGCTCCTTCAGAATGTGTGCCCTTTTCTCTTTCACAGCTTCAACGTACTCAAATCTTGTTCCTTTTAATGCTGATTTCTCCTTAGGAAACAGCTAAGTGGCATGGTGGGGAATAAGGTAGATCGTTTAACACTGGGATTCTGTACTTGGTTAGAAACCTGAAAATGCAAATGACTTGTCCTTCAACAATTTGGGTTGTTTCCCCCTTACTCTTTCACATAGTTCAGCACAAACATGAACATTATATTGATTAATAGTTTGACCTTTAGTAACCCAGTGAAGTTACACAATCCCGTGAATTTAAAAAAACAATCATTATTGCTTTGAATTTCGACATGCTCATTCAAACTTTTTTGGTTCTTCCAATGCTTGGATTAGCACGTCATTTTGAGGATCATAAGTAAAAAAACCACGATTCTTCACATGTTATTATCTTTTCCAATAAGTTTGGGTCATTTTCATTGACATTCAAAAAGTCAGTACAAACATTTTTGCCAGCTTCTTCTTGATCAAACATGAGAATTTTAGGCACCATTTTGAACAACACTTTTTTTGTACATTAAAATTGTTATGTAAAATTTTCTGTATGGTTCTTTGTCAATTCCTACATTTCGGCAATCACACAAATACTTAACCGAGAGTCTGATTGAACCAGATTACTGATTTTTTTTATATTGTCATCTACTTTTTAGGTGGAAGGGCAACCTGGGTATGAAACATCTTCAATGTCTACTCAGACATCTTGAAAAAGCTTAACCACTCAAAAAAATGTTCTCGCAAAAAATATTCATTATCATATACTTTCAATAAATTATAAGTTTCATTTCAATTTCACAATAATTCATTGCTCTACTGTTACACTTATCATTTTTCCAGTGAAACAAAAAAACTAATGCTAACTAAGGCTACTACTATATGGATTTATTTACAGAAATGAGAGGCACTGTATTCAAAAGAAGGATTCATGCTTAAAAGCTGTCAGTCACTGGTGTTTGACCCATGCATACTTCTGTTGCAGTATCAGTCTCATTATTTAATATCTATACCAGATTTTTCTGTATATCTGTGTTAATTTTTCAATAAATTTATTTAAATACATATTTTAAAGTATAATTTTTTTTCCAGGTTTTCTTGATTTTTTTTTATTTTTTTTATTTAGATATTCCAAAAAATATTTTTGAAATCCTCATCTTATTAATCATCAAAATAACATTTCATTAAATTATTGTCATCTGAAAAGATCTGATTAATATTGACAAGCTACAAATTTCTTTAGCAGGAAAGAAATTGATTATTATTGAAAGTAAACTTAAATAGACTATTTGTATACTTAAATCAACTAAAGAAACAACAGATTCTTTTTTGTTATCAAAAATAGCCTCCATGCCTTTTTTTGTACACAACAGAAACTTCAGCCAGAAGTATTTCCTAATATTTTAATAAGTTGATGAAATGAAAATTGGAAGGTTTAATTTTTGAGAGGCTTATGTTTCAAGTTATTGAAATGCATCTGGTCATTTATATTTCAATGTGTCTCTAATCATATTTATCAAAATTTTATTTTCAATTATTTACTAAGTGCCTTGAAATCTTTATATTGCTCTGATCCTTTTTGACATTTGTGTATGGTAGAAACTTCATAAATAGTTTATGACCAGGAGTCATATAAAATATTTTTTGTTGTAATAATTGTTGGATACCATCTCATGGAAATCAAATGAAATTGAATTGTTGACAAAACTGCTAAATTTGCAGTTAATATTGCTACTTCTGTTGTTTTCTACCATGATATAGGACCACTGTATTTTAATAGTTATGGTAATGAACTTACAGCTGGTGTTGCTTCTGTCAAGTTGTGAGTTTGAGCCTTAATGCCACTAAAGATCCACCACATAGTATGGCTGATGCATGTTAAATCTGTCAAGGTCCCAAGTCTTCCCTGTTGATGTGGTGTGAAAGTTTGGAGAGGGAGATGCCAGCTTATATGTTGCCATCATCACTTCTGAACAAGGTTTGAATTTACAAGGTCTATTACCAAAAGCCCTCATGTTGCTTCTAAGTATGGTGTAATTACAAAACATTCGATCAAAAAAATCTTTACCATGATATTGTTAAATGCTATAAAGGAGTTATGCAGGATTTATGGAATTACATAAAACTATCAATGGAATTTTCAAATAAGGTGAATCATATTATGCTCATAACTACCTCAGAATTTGCAGGTGACAAAATGTTTTTCATACACTTCTGGAAATTGAACCTAGATTTATACATGACTTCATTTTTTGAAGAAAATCATCTTTAATATAATCTTTGCTCCTTTGGTATGAATCATGTATTGAATGAATGTACTCCTTTCAACCCCAGTCATTTTAAATGATTAAGATATAGTTTAAATTTAGTTGAATTTTTTTCATTCCTGTATTCACATATTTTTAATATTTATCTTTAGTGTTGTAATTTTTATACACTGATGAATTTTAATATAAGTACTTTGTGTTTTGTATAACATGACAGTAGCAGAATTCAATTACATTAATTTCAATTTAATCTATATTTATATATGAAAACATTGCTGAAATTGTACGTGTATTTTTGTATTTAAATTCTGTAGCAATGTTCAAAATTGTCCTTCTCTCTGCTGTTAGAATAACTACTGTTGCATTTCTATTTCTTTATTGCTCTACAAACATGTTAAAATGAAATGTTTCTTTTATATGACCAGGCATTATGCATAGATACCTGATTTTTAAATGAATTTTTCATTATCAAGCATTATTTAAAAATTCAATTTAATAAATTGTACTTGTAATATTAATCTATCTTTTTGCCTGTGTTCAGATAATAGCATACTATACTACCAGGAGGCTCTAGATGCTTGTTTGTGTATAAAACTTTTTAGGCAGTTTATGTTTACCTTATACAAAGGTCTATTAAACATGGCTTAATTTTGAGCCATTGGTGTATGACAAAGTTAATGCCTAAACTGGTAACTTCTTTTTCATATTTACACCAAGTCAAAGTGAGAATAATGCATATCAACCTTGCTGCATAACGGTTGTTAAGAGTTATCAGTAATCAAATATGTGGCTTGACTGAAACATCTCTAGTTATTAGTTTGTAACCGTGACCATCGGACTACTGTGGCCACTTCTGGACAAATTCAGAATCTCTAGTATATAACATCTTTCTCTTTGTGGAATGCAGATTTACTAATGAAAAAATATGTTTTTAAATTACACACGTTTAATTAACCATGTAAATTGTATCTTTTCATATTGAAATATTCATTTATTTTTGTATTACATATAATTTTCTGTAAATTAAATTTTGATTAACAAGAAACATGAGACTTGTTTAAAAGAAACTAAAAAAAAAATTTTCATCAAGTTTTCAGATATTTTATTAAAATGAATATATAATTGTGAATTATTTTTAAATGTTAACTGTTAGAAGACAATGTATCAAGAATTTTTAATTTTTATATGTTATAAGAGTTCAGTAACAAATCCAGTTATTAAATTTATATTTTTAGGAACTCCAGACTTCCTTGATCTACCATTAGAGGAACAAAATATTTTGGAAAATTTTAGCAACGAATTGCAGGTATTTACATTGTAACCTTTTTCTTAATTTTGGAACTTATAAACTAGCATTTTATTGTTATTATTATTGTTTAATTTGCTTTATTAAGTATGTGCAATGAAATGGAACATTAAATTAAAAATTTGACTAATTTAAGGAATCATAATAATTAAAGTGCATTTACTAATGTAAAGTATAAAAACTGAAAATTACATTTAGTCCTGAAATTTTTTTAACATATTGTATATATCATTATATTTAAGTGTTCATTCTGTGTAAGATTTTATATGAAATGCTTTTTTTATGATGAATAATACAAAAAGACAGGTAATAATTGATTGCTTATTATATTTCCCTATTTTTTGGTTATTATAACTATTTCGCTGTTTCTCAATTTTTAAAAGTTTAAGTATAAAATTTGAGATTTGCTTTAATTGTATTGTTAAATTTAAAATTTTGTTTCAAAAACACTTTGTAAATAGTTTAGTATAGAGTAAAAATAAGTGTACACACCCAGATAAAAGTTCACTACATTGTTATGATTTCTTTATGTAATAAAAATTAACTTCGAAGAAATTTGTAATTAATTTTTACAACAGCTTCAAAATTATGGGCAGCCAGAAAATCAGTCTGGACGTCTAAATGGAGATTCCTCTAGGATGGATTTTGTTGGAAATGAGATATTTAACTCTGTCCTTAATGATTTCTTTAAAGAAAGTTGCAAAGATAATAGCATGACAAATGAACTCTCCAGTCCTTACTCAAATGGAATGGTTACATCTGAGGTAAGTTTTTCACATTTTTTTTTATGCATAACCTATTAGTTTTAATTTCTGTTATTTAAAATTATTATTAATATTTAGAATTTAAAAAAAAAACAACCTATAATGTAAATTTAGACTGTTATTATGTTATTTAAAGAATTATATGTATATAGTGTATATTCATATAACATGAAATCAATAGAACAATATTTAAATTTCAATATAATTTTTTTTAAAAGTACTATCTGGAGGCAATCATAATTTTATGATTGCCTCCAGATAGTACTTTTTGTATGATAATCAAATGCTAGTCTCAGTTTAAATGCAAAAAAGAACAAGTGGTAAATATTAATACTATACTATAGGGTTTTAATAAAACAACATAATTCATTTCAGCAGGACTCAAGCCTTTTTTAGTGATAGAAAAGTTTTAACATTTTTTTTTTGTCTGTTTATACATTTCTGTAATTGTTAATAAATGATTTGTCATCTATGTTTTCACAGAAAAATATGTGTTGATGATCTTGTAAAGGGAAGCTTTCTTATCTTTATAAAAAAAATGCAGTTTACTTACAGCTTCGTTATTCCAAATTTCAAGCTATACAGTTTAAATGAAAGTCACATTTTTAATTTCTGCTGTAAATTTTCAATTTTTATTGCAAAAATAGCATGCAAATATCTTTAAGACATCTTTTGATTGTGTGGGATCATAGTTGAAATTTTGGTCATCTTGAGACAGGGTAGAATGTCATTCAAGCTGCTATTATTTGCAGAATGTTATCTTGGGGAAAGAAAAAATGGCAGAATTGCTCTCAAAGGGTTAAGTGTCAAATAAGTTGCTACTACAATAAGTGTATAGAAGAATGTTATTTTAAGGTTAGGTGCAGGAAGGTGGAACGCCTCAAGGTATATTCTGTAAACTGTGGAATGTGCACCATGGCTCAAAATAATAAATATATATTTATGGTATTGAAAAGAAACAGAAATTATACTTGTGGCCAAGAAACTACTGACTGTGCAAACATGATTAACATTTGTGTCTGAACCATTTCTCTGCCAATGAATCATGTTAGTTTATATACATGGAAATATGTAGCCTACATTCTATTAACAACTTGCTTTTTAGAAAAGTTAAATGAAGGTCTATGAGGTCAACAACAATGATTCAAAGTGATCTTCTGTGACAAATCTTGATTTTATATTTAAAGTGGATCTAGGAAATAGTTAGAGGAAAGTGAAGAGAATTCAATTCAATCATCAACATCCTTGAAATTGGGAGCAATGGTGTAGGCAAATATTATGTGTAATAGTGTGACACACTGTTTTATGTGTATTATATTGGTATGATGATAACAAGTAAATATCACTTTGAGATTCTCTAAGGTCACATCCATCTTTTCTGAAGTTTTTTTAGCTTAGACTTTCTATATGTGAATTTCAGTTCACGTATGTACTGGACAACTTAAGTACTAAGTTCTAGAGCAGTCAATATTCAGTCTCTAGAAGAAGAGGATATTGAGTAAATGATATTGGTATCTAATTTTCTACTTTTAATAATCTCTCATAGAAAATGATTGGGATATACATACCAGACATGTTGTTGATAGGAATTACCCTATTCAAACTTCAATTCATATTTCATACTAAGTAACTTATAACAGGTCAATTGAAAAGTCCCTGGTCTGACACATAGATGGCACTACTAGAATTAAATCCATATGTTCTTTAGTTAGCCCTAACCCATAAAAGATGCGTGTATAAATTTGACAGCTGTCGGATCATTAGTTTGTGAATTATAGCATTTTGAGTGAAGCAACTTTTGTTATTGTGAAAAAAATGGATATAATGGAATTTCGCGTGTTGATAAAATATTGTTTTTTGAAGGGAAATAATACAGTTGAAGTAAAAACTTGGCTTGATGCCGAGTTTCCGGACACTGCCCCAGAAAAATCAACCATCAAGGAATGGTATGCTAAGTTTAGACGTGGTGAAATGAGCACCGAAGACGGTGAACGCCCAAAAGAGGTTGTTACCGATGAAAACATTAAAAAAATCCACAAAATGATTTTGAATGACCGTCAATTGAAATTGAATGAAATAGCAGACACTCTAAAGATATCAACTGAACGTGTACATCATATCATTCACGAATATTTGGGTATGAGAAAGCTCCGTGCAAAGTGGGTGCCGCGCGAGCTCACTTTTGACCAAAAACAACGACGAGTTGATGATTCGGAGCAGTGTTTGAAGATGATCAAGCGTAATAAACCCGAGTTTTTGCGTCGATATGGGACAATGGATGAAACATGGCTCCATCATTTCACTCCGAAGTCCAATCGACAGTCATCCGAGTGGACTGCACAGGATGAACCCGCTCCAAAGCGTGGGAAAACGCAACAGTCGGCTGGCAAGGTTATGGCGTCTGTATTTTGGGATGCGCATGGAATAATTTTCATTGACTACCTTGAAAAAGGAAGGACCATCAACAGCGACTATTACATAGCGTTATTGGACCGTTTGAAGGACGAAATCGCCGAAAAACGGCCGCATTTGAAGAAAAAGAATGTGCTGCTTCACCAAGACAATGCATCATGTCACAAGTCAGTGAAAACGATGGCAAAAATCCATGAATTGGGCTTCGAATTGCTTCCTCATCCACCGTATTCTCCAGATCTGGCACCCAGCAACTAATTCCTGTTCTCAGATCTCAAAAGAATGCTCGATGTGAAGAAATTTTCGTCGAATGAAGAAGTGATCACCGAAACTGAGGCCTATTTTGAAGCAAAGGACAAATCGTTGACAAAAAGGGTATCGAAAAGTTGGAGGGTCGCTATAATCAGTGTATCACACTTGAAGGGAATTCTGTTGAATAAAAAAAAAACTAATTTTGCCAAAAAAATGTGTTTTACTATGGTAGGCCGGTGACTTTTCAATTGAGCTGTTATTGATCTTATTTTGAGTTTTATTCCAAGCATTTTTCATGTCTTGAAAATTTCTCATGAGAGTACTTTTTTTTTTTTTTTTTTTTTTTTTTTTTTTTTTTT
>BMAW01047363.1:282818-412339 GCA_019974015.1 Nephila pilipes | reverse complement strand
TGTAATACAGATCCTATTGGACATTTTTTTTTCTCCAAAACTATACTGTTTTGTCATAACTGGAAACTTATTTTTGAACAAATCCTCAAACACACTAATTCGACAAATATATAACAAAAATCATTCACAGCACCTTTATCAGAGCAGGTTCCATCTCCATGCCTCTCAATGATGAATGCCAGTCCTTTTCCTTAATTTTTCAAATCAACCATGGCTAGAAAAAAACACTTAATTTTCTGGGATCATTCCTGTCCTATTTTTCAAAAGATTAGCATGAATCAGTTTTCCCTTTTATAAATCATTTCTTCTTGTAGAATTTCACCAGTACTATGTTTTTCTGTTATCTTGATTCAAAGTAATTTTTCAATGTGGTCAAGTGTTTCTTATCTTTGTTTGGTAATGGAGAGTTCAACCCTTTCACAATGTTAGAAGATTTAATAAAGTCTTCATTTTTCTCAATCGTAGATACCGTTGTTTGCAGCATATATTATACAGCAGATAAGACCTTCATACTTTTGCTCAATCTCTTTTTATGTTTATGGCTATTCTAATAATTTTCTTCATTGTTTGGCTCTTCTCGTTTTTCTTAGAATTTATTGATGTACAAAAATTTTACATGAAAAACCACGAAATTGCATGAAAATTTTCCGAGTTATATTATAGCAAGGTTACTTACTCAGTCATAGAAACAGTCATACTGATGCTCATGGGCAGTCATAGCAGAATCTTCTTCTACAAAAACTGAATTCTGTCAACTGAGGATGTAAAGCATTGAACCACTTGACACATGCAAGTTATATTCTAAATAAAAACTTTTGATTTCTAAAAAGTGGTATATCAAATTAAACTTATTCCAAATCAGATGCATACCAAGGTACTGCTGTTTTAACCATGGGAGAAAAATAGCTTTCCTTTTATCTATATATATATAAGCGAAATACCACTGACTGACTCATCACGATATCTCTAAGACTATACAACCGATTGACTTGAAATTTGGTACAGTTACTCATTTTGCAATGTAGACGCTCACTAAGAACAGATTTTATGGAATTCTTAACCAAAATGTAGTTATCATCGGTTAATCTTTTCTTACCCATCGGTTATGTCATTTTGGCGACTTTATCGCCAAAAATTACATGACCAACGCCAAACGGAATATATTTTTTTAAATGTATACTGTGTATCGCTACCAATTAAGTTTACTTGCAAGATTTGCGCGTGCGAAATGGAAAAATACCAAATAATTTAATATTGAAGCGCTGATGGATGATTGGCAAGATTTTGGAGAGGAGGCTCTTTTTTGCAAAATATCACCAAATATCTTCCACCGCCAAGTAGAAGCATTTCAATGACCTTGCATTGTGATTTTTAAAAAGCTATACTATGGTAACCCCAGCTGATTTCGGTTTTGCTGAGCAAACGATAATTTTTATTGTTGTGGAACCTAGACGTAAGTTTTAAATTTATGAGAAAAGTATTTTATTATTAATAATGATTGATAAACTACATTTGTAAATCTAAACGCAATCTAACCAAGTTATTGAAGTTGGCTTTTAACAAATGAATAATAACGGTATGTTATTCATGTCATTAATAAAAAAAATAAGTAGCTATCAAAATATATATTTTGATGTATGCATTAATTGTAACCTAATGTAAATATCATGCAAAAGTCTTGTTTCTGTATTTTGGTAATTTTTAGTTTTTGTTTTCTAGGAAATAAACATTTTTCATTTTTTAAAATGGCTGGATATTTTATTGTTTTCAGAATACAGAATTATTTTTAATGCTATGATTTTTAAGAGCTATTCTGTCTATTCAATTGCAGTTCCAGATATGCTGCTACCGTAAGAGTTATCCTTTTGCAAAAAAGATCACGTAATACGGGTGACTTTTTGCTAAAATTTTTTATTATACTTCATTTTTTTGTTAGTATTTTTTGTTGAATTTTAAAATAATTTGATTTAAAAAAGTTAATTTCGGTTATATTTTTTAACTTGAAAAGTATTTCATTGTAGGTTAATAAAAATTGATTTTTCATATTTACTTTTCAGTTATAGTTCTTAATAATGGATGTTGAATATATTTGGATCGATGGAATACCTACTCCTTTCAAAGTTTTTAAAATTCTTGGCGACGGAGCATGTTTATTTTCGTCTCTGTCTTTGCTGGTGTTCGGTGACATATCGATGGCGTATAAAATGAGAAATATTATTGTTTCTCACGTATTTGACAACTGGGATCAGTTTAAATGCTACACTCAAATGCTATCTGGCGCCCCTTATAATACTAACGATTTATATTTTACCGAAATGTGTAAACCAAACACGTATGGATCTATTTGCTAAATTATGGCGGCGGCACAGCTATTTCCCTATCAGTTCGAAGTTTATAAAGGTGGCTGCCATTTAGCTTCTGTTGGGGAAACAATTCAGGGGGAAAAAATATTACGTTTTACGGGAAACTGTAATAGTTGTCATTTTGATGTTTTATTTAAATAGTTGGATTAAGAAATAGAAGTAAAGTTAATCCTGGTTATGATAATGTGAAACAAAATGAAGAAAATGTGTCATCTTTAGTGTTTCAGCCTCAAGAAAATGTGTCTGTGTTAGTTTCAAAGACTCAATCAATATCTAACATTGATTTTTCAAGTTCAAGTGAATCAATTATTAATGATGTAATATCTCTTCAACTAAATAAAGGTAAAAGAAATGAAGAAAAAGATTCACAAATTCAATTAGATATAAACAAGTAAGACCAGCTGCTACAAAATATATTCAAAGTCATCCTGAAGAACATAGAGAAGCTGTTTCAAAATATACTAAAAGCCATCCTGAAGTACATAGAGCGTAAGAAAATACTTTTCTAATAACCCCACGTGAGTCAGGCAGCTGTAATTAAATACAATGATAAAAGATCAAAAGTTAATTTCGCGCCATGGACTTCCAAAAATTTGTCTGGTTTTAAATATGAAATATATATTGACTATTCAAATGATAAAATTGTCAGTATCGGAAAACGTTTGCCCTGTTCGAGGTGCCGTGCTTTAAAAGGATAGAAGAACCTCCAGGAATGTGCTGGAGTGGTGGTCAAGTCCTGCTTCCTGTTATTAGATCCTTCCCTGAACCTTTGAATAGTCTTCTTAGCCATAAGGATCAGCTTTCAGAACATTTTCTTTCTACAATTCGCAAGTATAATGGATGTTTTCAGATGACGTCATTTGGAGCAAAAGAATTGAAGGAAGGAAATTTTATGCCAACATTTAAAGTCCAGGGCCAGGTATACCACAGGATAGGTAGCCTATTGGCTGAGCCTTCTCAACAACCTTCTTTTCTTCAGTTTTACTTTCTCTGTGATGATGAATGTGAAAGAAACATTCATTGTGGTATTTTCCCAGGTGTTAAGCCAGAATTAGCCAATTACAAAAGGAGCTACATGAACATAACAGGTATATTCACGATTTCAAAGCTGCTGTTGATTCAGTTCCTAAAGACCAAAAGGAGTTAAAGGTTATAATTAATGCCGATAAAAAACCATCTAGAGAACACAAAGGTCGTTTCAATGCTTCAATTTTCTTGATATTTTATGTATAGGTTCCAAAATATAATATTATCGTCTGCCCAGCGAAGCGGGCGGGTATCAGCTAGTATTTGTATAAAGGGTTATTATTACTTAATTATTTATATTTATATAATGTTACATTTGCCTATATATATTTATGGTATATTACCTCAGTTGATATAAACTAATAAAGCTACTTTTTAGTCCTATTATCAAACCTTTTGATAAATAAATATGCCAACTTAGGTCTTCATCACTTGACAGAGGTTCAAAATTACAAGGTTCTTTGCCAATATCCTTCACATTGCTTCTTTGTGCAAATGTTAATAAACAATTAATCAATGTATTTGTGATTGCATTTTTTTTTTTTTTTTTGGAGATTAAAGCATTAGGAAAAATTGTTATTTTCACGCATTCTGTGTTACTTGTCTTTCTTATGTTTTATTAATTTATTTTAAAATGTCTTAGGTTCGCCTGGTAGAAGAGAAAAGGGAACAAAAAAAAGCAAAAAATCGAGAATATGCACTTTTATCTCGTTTGAGAAAACTAGAAGTAAGCCATTAAATTTTTAGGAAAATTTCGCTGAATGTTAGTTATAGTTTATTATTTCTACTCATTTTTAAAATTTCATTGTATATTTTTTATTATCCCTTTTTAAAAATTAGTATGTGATGAAAATAGAAGAAGAATTAAATCAAATGACAACAGAAAATACCACTTTAAAAGAAGAAAATTGTCGCCTGAAACACAAAATTATTGACTTGGAAAATGAGGTAAATATAACTGTAATATTTAGTTAACTGGAGAATAAAAATGTGTTTGAAAATGCTCCTGTGAAAGTGGGAAGAAAAAAAAGGAAACTTATTTAAAGTTTAATGACTTTTTCATTTAAGTAAACTTTTTATTTAAGTTTAATTTTTTCAGATATTTTTATTTCTTTTATTACACACATATTATTTCTCTATGTATAATTATTATGAAACAGGCTGTTTGTAAAATAATTGTTTTAATTAATGTTTTTATGTATATAATATTAAAACTAGAATTTTAAACTGTTGAAATGATAAATATTAAAGTTTTGTTTTCCATGCTGTATAATGAGATGAATCCAAATTATAATTTTTTTTCCTTTGAAAAAGGGATGAAATTTCATATTTTGGGAATAAAACTGGATCTCTAAAGTTTATTCAAATTAACTTGTTTACTTAAAGCACAATTCTTTATATTTATATTATCTAATTTTTTGTAAAAAATATCAAAATTAATTATTTGTAATATCAAATTTAACTATCTAGGCTTATGGAATAATTTAGGTATTTTCCTCCAAAATGAATATACTTTTCCAATTTTATTTGTGTCACAATTTATATTCTATGTATTGTATGTATTTGATTCTACTGTTACTGCATATACTTAAGAATTCATAATTACGTTGGTTAACTAAAAAAGAATACTTTAGAACATATATAATAAGTTTAATTCTTCATTCTTTGTTTAGTATTAAAATCATTAAAAGTTTCCCCTTCCCCAAATATTTGTGAAGTCAAAATAATAGTGCATTGGTGTTTGAAAATAAGGTAATTTTCATTATAGTTGAATTTCTTGAAAGGTACTGAAAGAAAGGTCAAACTAATGGTTCCAAACCAAGTTGCAAATGTTAAATATTGATTGGGTAAATAAACATGTATGTGCATTTTGCAGTTACAGAAAAATGCTTTGTCATTATCTGCTCTTTGTTCATTCCCACACTTGGCGATTTTCATGGGTTTTTCACAAAATTCAAAACCAAGTAGTTAAAAAGAGTAACCACCAATGTTTGTGTAATTGAATAATGGGGCAAATCTTAGGAGACTTAAAGCAGGACAGCCTTAAATGCAAATTTGTCAAGACTTAAATTTAACATCTAGCATTACATGCAACATATGGAGGAAGTTTAAAGAGACCAGATTCATAAATAGAAGATCTAAGGCAAAATCTTCCAAGAGCTAAAATACCCAATGAAAATTGAAGGATATGATAGCATTTTTTTTAAAGTCTATTTTAACAAATATATAGTAATAACAAAGAAAAAAAATATCAAAACAATAACATTTTGATTTAACAACTATTCATTTTTTCATTCTCATAACAACTTAAAAATCTTCCCTTACAGACACATTCTGGCATCTAATTGGATTGAATTCTATTCATTAGATTTCATTGTATGGAGGTGGAGCTATGAGAATTTGCATTACTGTTTTTAACAAAAAATAAATATTTTTATATTATATTGAGTTTTAACAAGATAGTGCAACTGCTTTTCAGCTATCTTGTTTACTACATGCATCCATAGGAACCTAAGTTTCAAGAAGAGTATTTGAGAAAGTATTTTTGCAAGAAAACCTGCTATTTGCTTCCTATTTATATCTGTAAGCAGGAGATTCTATGTAGCGTAACACAGAGAACATTGACTGTGATCAGTGTGAGACTGTTTTATTCTATGATGAGTTCAGATTCAATCTACCCTCAGTTTTTAACATAACTTCAATTGGAGAGAAGAAGGAACCCAATACATGTCTTCTAACAGTGTAAAAAGAGACTTATATGGTAGCAGATGTTTTATGGTCTGTACAGGCAGAATGTTAAGGGCAAATTTCTATGCCTTTGATGGAGGCTCTGGATCTGTTGTCAGTAATAGGAATAAGAACTTTAAGTCTACCTTTTCGAGGGTGCTGTTTGTTCTGATTTCATTTTTATGTATAACAACATTCTTTGCATAGGGCTCATCTGGGAAATGAGTTCCTGAAAAATGAGGATATTCATTGGATGGATTGGCCAACTGAATCTCCTGAACTAAATTGTATAAAGCATATTTGGGCTACTGTTGGAAAGATGATTGCAACTCAACTTTTTACCCTATAACCACTCAAGATTTGAAAATAGCATTGCTGGAAGTGGGAAACTGACTACCACTGACTCATAAATTGTTTTATTTCCAGCAGGAATTCATCAAGTGAAAACTGAATAATATATGAGAGGACAATCAATCTATTAAACTTTTTTTTATCATCTTGTAACCTCTCTTTTAAACTTTCCTGAATTGATGAGTCATATACACATTCACATGTGTATGTGTGTGTGTTTTTTTTGAGAGTGTGTTATATACTAAGTACTTTTAAAATTTCATTCTTATCGGTTTAGTACTTCTAGAGATAATGAACCAAAAATGAAATTCTCTTAAATTTAAACACCAATGTACTATTTATTCTGTTTTCTAATGTAATATTGGTTATTTATTTATTTTTCAATTATTCTGTACAGATATTAAAGTTGAAAGCTACTTTTACATCCAAACCAATGAAAAAAACAATATGCTTAATGATTGCTGTATTTATGTTGACATTTCGATTTGGATCATTTGGGTGAGTGGCTTTATGGATTATTTAACTAAAAATAATGTATAAACATGTTAAAAGTATTTCATACAAAAAAAGAAGTTATAAACTATGTGCTCTACTTAGTTTAGATAAAAAGAAATATATATGATGAAGAAATATAAATAGTATGTGTTGTGCTTGTCTTCTAATATGAATAAAACTTAGGATGAATTTTATATTTATATGAAAGAATTGACACCATTAACAGAGTATATAAAATTTAGGTAATATTTCAGACAAATTATCCTCTCCTTATATGTAAATAATTTTGTAATTTAGTAGATGTGTGAAATTTTATGTCCTCCACTTGATTGAAATATAGTGAATAAATTTTTTATTATTTTTAAAAGTTTAGCAAGTATTCAAAATTCGTGATATAATGCTTCAAACCTATATAATATAAAGTCCTTGATTAAATGAATAAACTGTAAATTAGGAAACAAATACAGATAAACCACAGATTCTGCTTCCTCCTTCTTCAATAGAGAAAGTAATGATCCAATAGATTAATTCTAAGGTTTTAAACTCATTGCATCAAAATGGAGTTATCCAGTTGAAACAAAAATAAGAGATAATTGTGTGCAGCTGTAGAAATAATTAGTTTCAGAATGTTTGGATATTTACTTTTTTCAGAGCTAAATATGAAATGAGCTAGTTGGTAAGACACAAGTCCACTTCTGGTGTGCATAGAGGTCATTAATTTATGTAATGCTAACTCGTTAAGTTGATAGATAGTTAATAGCCTACTATAAATTAAATTGCAAACCTTTTTCAGATATCAAATCAAGTAACAAATGTTGAATAGTTAAAAGCACTTTCCCCTCAGTTTCATTTTTTTCTATATGGGTAAGAAATCTTTCTGGTAGCCTAGTTGGTCAGATAAGTATATAATATGCACCAGTGCAATCAGGATTATGCAGAAAAGCATTATTAACTATAATAGTAGCATTTCAACATTTCTCGAGGCTTTGCAATATATCTTCAGTTCTTTTGATTTGGTTCAAAATATGACTCATTACTGAAACCAGATTATGACCATTAATTGCAGTTCCATATTGGTTGAATTCAGTGATATCGTAATTGTACTCGATAATGTACATTGATGATGGATTGTGATTAGCTAAAACTCTACTCCTTGAAGAGGTGGGGTTTTTATTTATTTTTTATTTTTTTCATTAATCTAATTACATATATCTGTACAGATTATAATGTCAGTTTTTTTTATGATAACTAATCAGTTGCCAGGAGAAACTCTGTAGTAACCTTTTCAGTATTGTTCTCTTGTCTTAATTGACCACTATCCTTTAGTGATGAAATCTTCTATAGTTCACCTATTCTTGTCCACATCATTGTGATCTTAACATTAATTTCTTTTTTTTTTTTTTTTTTTAATTTATCCATTTGGCTTTTTTCAGTGTAATGGGTTAGGCCGTTTAAATCAGTGACTTAGTTTCATAATGGCTGTTAATTCTATACAAAGGCATTGTTGTAATTGAGGTAGCTTACATCAAAGTATGATGGAAACTACTTTTGAAATCAAATTTTGCTATTTACTTCTAGAGATTGTTTACTTATGGCACGTTGAAATTCAGTCTATTAGTTCATTAGTTTATAAATTTTAATCATTTGTGCATTAAGTTAAAATTATTTGTATTAAAAATTTCATTTAAAATACATTGATTTTGATAATACAAATTATATTTTTACTAATATATTTCTTAGTGAGGAAGTACATTTTTAGGTTAAACAGTTCTCTATAATATACTGTAAAATTTTTAGTACCCAATTAGAAGTGAAAATTTTCTGTGTTTATTTAAAAAATTAATCTTGTGCTTTTGAGTATGCAAACAGCTTATTCTAACCTCTAATTCACTTCAGATCAATATTTGAAAGAGACAAACCAGTCAAAATAAATACTGAAAATCACCGATTCGGTCGTATTTTGTTGTGGAATGAAGAAAATACATCTAGAGAAGTTAATTCTTCGACATCAATGCAGCATGACAGTTATATTAAAGAAGATGAAGCTCCTTATATAGTATCATGGGATAATTCATTCAACACCTCAAGTTGCTTACAATCTATAAATAAATCTGAATCCTTAAGGTAATTTATAGGTCATGTGTTTTTAAATTTCAATTTTAAATTATCTTTGTATATGTGGAGTTAAGTAAATTATACTGTTATATTTTTACCTTGAATATGATTCATTAAAGAATTTAAATATCAAATTTGAGTAGTTTGTCAAATTTTTGTAATGATAATGAGATGTCAATTTTGTATTGATATATTATACTTGTGTAAACACGAAACCTGATTTTAATGATTTATTGTGAACATAACCAGGACCTCATGGCTGGCTTTATTTCTGTCAAGTCATGGATTTGAGTCCTGGTGCCGCTAAATATCTGTTGTATAGTGGGGCTAATGAATGTTCAATCTCTCTCTGTGTGTGGTGGTCTTTTTTTTTTTTTTTTTTTTTTTTTGATTGAAAGCCCTCACTTTGGGATGGTAGGAAAATGGGGTGCTATCTTAGATGTCATCTTGCCCTTTTGATTGAGATTCAAAATTTTGAAGTATGTCTTCAATAGCCCTTGTGTTACTTCTAAGTAAATCATTAATAAAACCACCTGTCAATGTTATTTAATTTGTCTTTTGGAATGGAAATCTAAACTAAATTTTAAATTCAATGCAACCAGAAAACTCTTGTTCTAATTTTTTAAAGTTTGAATTTCACATAGAATGCATATAAATCATTGACATATCTTTATGATGTTTTCTCAAAAATCAAAGTTATTCTTTGAATAAATATAGTGGAATGTGAAACTGCTTATATCATGAGTAAACTTGCAGCTATTTTGACAGCAAAATGGTTTAATATGTCTTGGCAACACTTCAATTGTACTTTGTCAAGACTGAAAGTTTTGATTTATTTAAGTTTAATTTAAGGGATAACTGCAGTTCTTTTTCTTTTTCTGTGAACCTCTAATTTTTTTCTTCTAATATGAATACTTCAGAAAGTTGTGGAAATAAGATATAATTTAGTATGATTTAGTAACCTAAAATGAAATTTTTTGTTTGTGAATTTAAGTTCAAAAATTTTGTCAATATATTTATTTTGGGAGATATATAATGTTTTCCTCTTTCTAAAACTAATGTTTAAGTTTATTTATTTATTTTAGTAGTAGTAGTATTAAATTAGAGTGGGGAATATTGAAAGAAATTGATATTGTAACTATAAATTTCTTTGTTTCATTTTTTTAAATTACAATTTAAAAATGAATCTCGTTTTTAATCAATAAAGTAAAAAGCAATCTCAATAAAGTAAAAAGCTGAACTATGTATGAAAACTATTTTAATTTTTTTGGCTATACATAATTTGTGAGCAAATATTTTGTGTTTTAGTATTGAATTTCGTTTGATTTCAAATTTTATTTTTTAATACTTTGTAGTCAAAACTATATTGTAAAAAGGCATAATTGACTTATGAATGCTTACATCTTTTAACAGGTTAGAGAATGATTTGCTTGGTTGGGTTCATCGAGTAGAAAAAAAACAGAAGCAAAAGGAATCAAAAATGAAGAAAAATGATGTAAATATGAAAAGTACAGTTCCTCCTTTACCTAAACTACAGCAGCTGGGTTCAAGATATAAAAATGAAATGAATAAAGATATATGGTAAGCGATTATTTTAAATAAAGTAATAACATTAATTTTATTATTTTGTATTAATTTTAATTTTTTCACTTCTAAGGGCAAAACGAAAAAATCGAAATGAGATATTAATTTATCAGACACCAAGAAAAGATTATGAAGACTTTTTTGATGCAATCCACAGAAGGGACGATTCATTTTACTTTATATCATTTTCAGGAGTAAGTATTAGATTATATTTTAGAATTGAATTTTTTTTTTTAAAAAAAAAATAGCTTATATTAGTAATTAACAACCTGAAAAAATCTTTTGTTCAATTAGATTTCTTCAATAGTTACATAGATGCTACTACATAAAAGTGGATAAATGTCTTCTGAACTGTGAAGTATAAAAAATGTATAGTTGGCTCTTTGTAACAAACTAAATTCCTGAAAGTATTAGCAAGTGTGAACAAATTGTATTATAGTATTGCTTTCATTTCTAATTTATGATATGTTGTGTTAGAAAAGATTTAAAGTACATATAAGTCAAAACAGACTGGAAAATGTGTATTCTCTTATTGAGTAATTTGTAAGGGGGGGATACAATCATAATTATTGCATTTGAGACTATCTATGTCCTGCTTTTAAGAAGTTATTTTTTTTTATTAAATAATATACAAGATATTTCAATACAAAATTAATACCATAGTTTTTTTTTTTTGCATAAATTGCCATTGATTTATTTTTATTGACAAAGAATAGAAAAACTAGATTATGATTGATAAATCCTGCATGAATGTAATTTTTCCTTTATTTTTATTTTTTTCCTTTATCAGGTTTTCATTACATTATTGTAGTAATTTTAGGTGCTATATGACTTATCAGGATTCACTCTTCAGAGGGGATTAACTATAACAGGGTTCATGGTGGTTTCGAATGACACTTTGCCTTGTCTGCCCTTTAAACTCACAAATTTGCCCTGTGTGCCTTTTGAAGCTACATAATCTACTCTAGAAGTAATCTGAAGCCAAATATTCCATTTCACTGACTACTTCCTCCTCAATTTACAATGATACAAAGGTTGTTCGATAATTCCTTTGAAAAAGATTGAAAAATAAATTATTTTAGATAGATATTTTAAAATTTTTCAGCACAATCTCCTTTTAGCTCTATACATTTTTCCAAACGTTTCCCTCACTTTTTAAAGCTATCTAAAAACTAAGATTTTGGAAGTCCACAAAAAAGGCATCTGTTTAGGCAATGACTTCGTAGTTTCATGTGAACCATTGTCAGCTGAGCAATTTTTTTTAAAGTTTGGAAATAAAATGAAAAGTCACTTTGAGCCAAATACAATGGATCTTGTAATAATTTGAAAATTTAATTCCATGATTTTAGTCATTGAATCTGCAGAGTTGGGGACCCATGCATTGCCTTGATGGAAAATGATCATTTTCTTTTTCAAATGAGAATGTTTTTTTCTTGATTTCTATGGTCAACCAGTGCAATAATACATAAAATTCTCCAGTTATTGTTTTTCCTTTTTCCAAATAATTGGTGTAGAGGATTCACTTGCATCCCAACAACCATGACCTTCAATTTGCTGGCCAATTTCACCATCCTTACTTTCTTCAGTATTCATTCTCTTTCAAAAACTCACTGTTCCTTTGTCATTGAAGTGTTGCAGTGTATCCATGTTTCTTCCACAGCACAATACAGTGGCTACGCTGCTTTATCAACACAGAAACTCATCAGGATTGCAATGATAAAGTGCCAAAATAGCCACATGATTATGTTTATTTTCCACTGGTTGCAAACGCGACCCCCCATCTTGCCGAGAGGGGTTTTTTTTTTTTTCCCACACCCAATTTTTTGTGCAAAATTAAAAACTGTACCTTGCAATATGCCATTGGCTTCAATTATTTCAAGCATTTTGATTTGTCAAGCACTCAAAATCATATCAAGAATTTTGTCAATCGTTCTGGAGGTAATCACTTTCACTGGACGTCCTGAACGACATTCAGTTTTTTGGATTTATGGCCATTTTTAAACTCGTTTACCCAATTGTAAACAGTTACAAAAACAGGAGCAGATATGCCATGCACTTAATCCAACTCAGTTTTGATCTCTGTCAGTGTTAAGCCTTCTAAATATAAATGTTAAATCACTGATTAAAATTCTTTTTTTCTCCTCCATTTTTCTAAATAACCACAAGTAATTATAATAAAAATGCAACCATTTGATGGAAATAACAAAGACTTAGACAGCTATCTAGTGAGACATGATGGTTACCAGTGGTGGCTCTAACTAAAATTAGTGGGTGCTGCTGCAGCAGAAAAGTTTTAGCTTTTGCTTTAAAGTTGTGTAAAAGGGAACAAACATGTATAAAACAGAAATTTATTCAGAAACTAGTTAAAATCCTAAAAGAATAAAATCAAACTTTATTTACTTATATTATCTTAAATTGTTATACCTCAAGTTTAATCTATTCATTTAAAACTGAAATCCATTCTTCTTGTTTTAATTAGTGTGAAAAGATAAAATAATTTTCTCCTTTATCTCTGAATGACAACTGAGGAAATTTTTCTCCATTGTAAGTTATGTAAGTGCATTTAGTCTTTCTGAATTCATAGTGCTTCTTATAAAAGTTTTTATTCTTTTAAGTGTTAAAAAGCGGTATTCTGCCTCTGATGTTGTCATAGGAACTGTCAGAAGGACTTTTATCAGTTTCATAATTTCACTAAAAATATCAATTAGATTATTTTCCAAAGTAAATTTCTACAGCTTGATTAATGTTCAGTATTCATGAATATCAAATCTATAATAGAATATTTTTCGTTCAGCTTCGTACTTTTCTTTGTATATCATGGGATATGCTTGAGTGATCAATATTATCTTCTCTGTGAGATGCTCATTCCTAAAACTAGAGAAGTTTTTTTTTTTTTTTTTTTTTTTTTTGTTTAACAATTTAGCTGCTTCTAAATGTTTAGTGGAAGAATATCTGCACATTATATCAACCTATATACAATCATACACTTCCTTGTGTCTGACATGAATGATTTTTTTCAGTACTGTGAATTTCTCAAGTCTAAAATATCATATACAAAGTTTGTTATGTAATCATTAAATTTAAACTCTCAGTTTTCTTGAGATTGCATTTGGTTGTAAATTATTTTAACAAAAGGTATAATCTGATGAAAATGCTCTAACCAAAACTTGAAATTATCACCAGTCAGGTATTTTAAAATTCATGTTGCTTCTGCAATGGTTTGATCTGTATTTGATATCAATTAAATTTCAGTAAGGCAGTTTCTTAAAGATTTCACATTTTTATGAACTATGTTTATGGTCTATATATTGAAGTTCCAACTTGTTAAAAATGGATGTGGAGTGTTGACTTCCATATGTTTCTTGAGAATGCGCATGTATTCTGATGATCTTGAGAAGAATATTGGAATACCTGGATTGTTAGAAAAAAGTATTCTTGCTTTTTGAGAAATACATGCTGCTTTTCTCTTTATTAAATTGAAATGATGTACATAATAGAGAATGAAGTGTTCATTACTGTAAACTGCTTTTATTTTGCGAGAACTTCTGTTTTATTGCCATTTGTGCCATCAAATGTCTGAACTATCAGTTTTTGTCTATTTCCTTGAAGGATTATATCCAATTGTTCTAAAATACATTTTGATATGCTATCTGCAGTTTGATTTTCTCGAATAAAGAATCACCAAATATTTCAATTATTTTTTCAAATATTTCTCCATTCAATACATATCGTAGAATAAGGACCATTTGTGTCATCAGTCATGATAGCTACAAAGGTAACTTTTCTACTTTCTGTCTTTATCCTCCTCTTGGTATATTTGTAACAGGCAGTCTAGTATCTCATTCTGAATGGTCATAGAATCATCTTTGAAAACTGCAGTAGTTTCTAGTTAATTTAATTTATCTGAATCTAATTTAGAGGCAAAGTTTACTAATCTTCTAAATGCCCCTTTATTTATTGAATAATCTTCATTATGTCCATGTAAAGGAGGTTTAAAGTTTTCACAAAAGAAAATGCAGTTTATTATTTTGGACAAAGAAATTCATGGTTCCTTTTAACCTTTTTATTATATTCATTGATTGAAAATCTGTATGCCTCATTAAGTTTTTCCTCATTGCTTACGGTTCCTCAAAGTGACTATGAAACTACATTGTCAACATGCTTCTTTGATTTTTTATGCTTTTTAATTTTTTCTTTCATTTTGTTTATATTTCTAAAACCACCTTTTGTCTTTTTTTTTACATCACATCAAGACAGCAAACACAGGAAGGAAAATAGTGCATTTTTTACTTCAGAGCCACAAAGCCAACATATCTGTTGTTATCTTTAAGAATTATTGTTACTAATATAGTTCTTGTTGTTTCTTATGCCTGGCTGAGATATTAAAGTATCAGGTATTGAACGATCTTTTTCCTTGTTTGCAATTTTCTCAGGGAGACGAGCTGTGAAAACCTGTTGAAATTCATTTACAGTCACAGAAATTTCTTGGAGATATAAGGCCATGGTTAAAGTTTTCTGTTCATTAAAAGAACCAAAAAAAAAATGAATAAAATAATCTAATTCTGCACTTTATCACATTCGAAAACATGGAACATAGTTTTTAAGCACTACACTCTTGAAGTGAAAAAAAATGCTTATTCCAGTAGCACGCTGAGGGGCGGGAACGGCAGTGCTTTCTTCCTTGAAGCCTTGTGCACATCAGTCAAACACCTCATTGTTGGAATTGTGAAGTGCACAGTTCCATACAAAGGTGTTTGTATCTTTTTTCATGAATTGGGAGACTAAGAGCAGCTACACTTGGATGAGAACTCTCTCGGAATGAAAATACATGGCTTTATATGTTATAATATAATATTCCAAAACTCTGATCTGGAAATGTAAAGAATATTCAGGAAGGTGTCATAAATTATATTGAAAAACAGAGAACAATTAAACTAAACTTCTACACAAATTTTTAATGTTATGAGCACTGGGACACTCTTGCTCTCTAGTGAACGTTTTGGTGCCATCGGTACTTGCTAACTTTGTGTAATATGAACTTCTTTTTAAAAAATATTTTTAATCAAATAATTTACCTTACAGATGGTGATACTATTTATATTATATTTTTTATTTATGTTATATTTTTTTTAATTATACATTTAAATAGAAAATTACTTTTTTTAATATGCAAGAAATAAAAAAAGAAGCAGAATTCTTAATAATTTTATTATTTTGTCTTCCAATATATTTTTGCAAAATAATGTTGAATGATGATTGCTGTTTTTGATGTAATAATGATAGAATACACCACATTTTTATAATAAGCTATATATTCTTTCTTAAATTAGTAATTTATATTTTTGAAATTGTAAATGCTTGTGATATAAATATTGCAATTATTTACAATTTCAAAAGTTCAGAAAATCTATTTCTGTAGTAAGCTTTCTTCTTTTTTTAAAGTAATTTAAGTTATGTATGTATCTTTTATTCAGTTGAATTTTGTATCTGTCAGTAGTAATTTCTGAATGTAATGGTTTGAATCTATTAATTATGCATAACACATTGTCTCTCCAAAGCCAAAACACAGCATTTTAAGTTACTTTTTTTTTACTTCTGTAATAAGTTTTTATGATCTTTATATTATTTAAATAATTTATTATTCACTTGTATCTAGTTTCATTTGCACTTATTTTTATAATTAATTATACTTCATATGTATACATATTTATCAAAAAGCCAGTGTAAAACTTTTATTAATGGAATAGTTTGTTTTTTATTGCTTATAATCATTTTAAATTCCCCCCCCCTTCCAATTGATTCATTGTTTAAAGTTAAGTGTATTTAATGGAATATGCTGCTTTATTAAATTAGTCCTCAATTATATTACTTTTAATATATATTCATTTCTAATTCTGCAGGATCATCTTTTACTCCCTGCTATTGCTCACAATCAAACACTTCGTCCAAGAATGTCATTTGTAATGCCAGCAATGATTTTGGATGGTAAATAAATTTTTTTAAGAATAAAATAAAATTTGACCTCAATCTTAAAAATGAATTTTAGTTTTATTTTATTAAAAGTATTCCATTGCATATTTAAGGTATTTTGTTATTATTTTTTAAGTTTTAAATGTTTACTTTCTTTTTCTTAGATTCAGTGGATGATGCTTATGATCATATTAGTATGATGCAGATTGATTGTGAAGTAATGGATACAAAATTGGTACACATTAAAGAATCTGTTATTCCTCCACATTTACGTCAAAAGCAAAACAATTCATCAAAAACAAATTCTAAAAATGATTCTAAATATTCCTTAAACAGAAATTCTAGACGCATTCATGGAACAACTGTAAAATTATCTGACAAATCCTCTGGAAATGGGTGATGATATATTTCTGTAACTGTATAGAATGTATCTTTATTCCATCAATGAGTTTAAATTGGCTCATTAGATAGTAAGATTATTCACTTGCGCCAAATCAAATTCGCTGAATCAGTGGTGTCCGTAATTGTTTGCATCATTTTGTTTCTTCTGGCATCTCAATGATTTGATATCGTGAATTATATGAATAGCATTCTAGAGAACATGTGACTACCTACTGGTATTATAACATCAACTTGTTCTTATTGCTCATTAGGAATAATGGTTCATCCTTTTTTTATGTTTTCAAAACATTACTGACCCAAAAATATTTTTTGAAGCTCTGTCATTATACTGTCATTTGAGAAAAGTTATAAACTTCTTCAAAATTCAATCTCAATATAAAACCAAGATAACTTTAAATGAATTGAGTAATATGGAATTTAATCATGAATGTTTTTTGTATTATTATTATTATTTTAATATTTTCTGTAATTTAATATGCATGAGAGGCTTTTCATCTTTGAAGTCTAAAATAAATTCAGAGAGGGGAAAAACAATGCCTCTTAGAACATGTTTTTATCCAATACTGAAATATGCTAATGATCAATTTCATATCTTTCAGAATTTGTGGATTGATTTGTGAGCATAAAATTTATCTATTAGAATATTGGATTCAAAACATTGTTCAACTTATTGAAAGTTGAGTTGTACCTGTTTAAAATGAGGCTTTTGTAAAGTCTTTCATCTGTGAGTGTGGGAAATACTCAAACATTGAAATACTGTTTTATTCAATTTTCATCCATTTGCATCTTGGTTACTCAAGTTTCCTTCCAAAATCTTATTGTTAGTAATGAAAAAATCTTATAAAAATACTGTAATTTTTTCAAACATTTTTGTTTAAGCCTTTTTATTTTATAGTTCTTAAACTGTTCTGATATTTTGAATGATTTAAAATGTAATTCAAAATTTTTTAAAGTTAAATTTTATTTTATTTAACATTGAAAAACAACTTATGTACTACCTCTTATTTGTATATAAGATTCATTTTTACTATTCATGTAATAAAATTTATGTATGACATTCCATTTTCACTTTTGACCATCATATTTTAGCTCTTTTAAATAGTGTTAAATGAATTCTTTTAAAAAGTGAAATGGAACAAAGATAATAAAGATAATCAGTAGTTTTTAAAGAGCTTATCTAAAATACTCAGAAAAGGCCTGTATGTGTGTGTGTATATATATATATATGAATTAATTAATTAAAAAATTTCAGAAAATGTTATTTTATCTGCATAACTTTAAATACTCATTTTTATTTACTGCACATATTTATAAAAACATTCAAATGTTTATTTTATCCTTTTTTTTATTTACTAGTTGATATGTATTTAATTATTAAATTGCCTTTACATTGAAATTTAAAGAAAAAATTCTCAATATTCACTTTAATTTCAAAGGCATGTAAAGATAACTTCTTTTCAATTGATGTAATTTGAAATCCATTTTGTGATAAAATAAAAATTAATACAATACCATATTAATTCTTTTGAGATATGGGCTTCTCTGAAAAAATCAGCTTTGCTTAAATTGAATCTATTATATACTTTTGAAATTGTTTATCTACATGTCTGTAGTATTTCATTAGTTTGCATATCTACTGCCATTTACCATTATACAAATAATCTTAATTTCTGTACCACATACCTTAATAAATAACATGAATTGAGGAATGTAGTTTTTCTATTTGCATTTTAATGAACTCTTGATTTATGCAAATAATTAAAAGAGGTTTATATAGTTTAAAAAAAAAAAAATATCTTATGTTATTTCTACTAAATGGAACAGTCCAAAATATATTTAATCAAACTATTGTAGTAATAACTTAAACATGTAGTACATCTTGTAAAAGACAGTGCAATGAATTTGTTCACACATATTGAATATAATGGGAATACTAGATCTTAACTTGTGTTATGTTATGAAAATAACTCATAATCTAAGTAAAATTTAAATGATATTTAAAGCAGAGTAATTCTGTCAAAAGTACCATTTCAAAAACTTTAAACATTCATATTCCTGTACAAAGAAAATTATAAAATGTGTAATTTGGATAAAATAACAAAAGGTAAGATTTGAGGTTGAGAGATTTTCTTTAAAATTATTATTTGGTTGAATGTTTGGTTGCTTCAGATAAAAAGATAAGTTGAAAAAAAAAGCACTATTAAAATGAGAGATGATTGAATATTATTGAAAAATATTGCATGTTGTACAGTTGTAAATTATTGAAAGAAATAAACAAATTTCTGGAAAACTTCAATTGGAAGACTAAATTGAAAAGTATATTTATAATGCAAGTGAAACTTTTCAAAACACGCAATCATAAACATTTTCAAAGGTATTGAATGTAAATAACTATAAAATTTAAAAAAAACACTATTTGTAAATTGCAATTTAATAGGATTTGGATTTGTTTATTTAAATTTATGTTTAATAAATGAAGTATGACAGCAAATAATTTGATTCTTTCTTTTGTATACTATAATAATTTTATAAATATTGCTCGTTAAAAGAATGCTAATGTAAAATCATTTGAAGAGCAGTCATAGAAGATGTACTAAAGTAAATTGTAAGTGGCAGTTATTTGAGCAGGAACAAACTTTTGTTGCAATGATTATTTATGTAAGAAAAGTTCACATTGATATGCTTCATGAATTTTTTTTCCTTTGAACTTTGTCATATAGAGGGAAAATCTTTAAGTGTTTATATTCATTGAACTTATTTGTGTTATTGGGCCTATTCTACATCAGCAAAAATGAAACAAAATACAAATGTGAAAAACATTTATTTGTCTTTAAAATAGTAATTCATTCAGTATAAAAATAATTTCCAAAAAGAGGTGGTTTGTTTTTTAAATTTAAATTTATGAAAGAATTGGTGAAATTATTTATGTAAAAAATAACCTTCATGTAATTAAATGCAAAGACAAGCATAAGATCTTTAGATTCAGAAAGTAGGCTTCCCTGTAAATTTTCCTTGTGATATGTCTTTATAATGATTTTGTGTAAGCATATTACATCAAATGTGTGTTGTCTTTGTATGAACTTCTGTTATGTGTTGGGTGTAAGATAATTTTTTGAATGGAAGGATTTTTTAAAACTAGTCAATAATGATAGTTTGCTGTATGTACATATTTTTCTTTTTTGCATTTAGATATATTTTCAAAGGATTTTTTAAATGCAAACTTGCATAAGATTTCTGTATATATGACTAACAAAATTTAGAAATTGTTAAAAATGAGTTGTTCATATCACTCTTTATCAGTTACTTTCATAAGTATATAATTATCTTTGTATATATTCATTTCATGTAAATACTTTTTTGAAAATGGGTAAGGAGTTTCTGTATTACATTTGAAGAACAAAAGAAAATCTTTTTTTTTTTCATCTTGATTTATAGTAAAATGAAATTTAAAATGTACAATCCTCCAGAACATCTTTACTTGTAATTAATTTAACAGTGTATAGAAATTGCTCTAAACAAAGTTTATTTAATTATTCTTATTCAAGTAGATGAGAATCTGTGTATAATTGAAATATCATATCTGTATAATTATATTTAATTTTTAATTAAAATATTTAATTTTGTTTTTTCTTTATATGTTTATGTATGTGTTTTAAATTCTGTTAATGATTTAATTACTGATAGAAAGTAAATTTTCTAATCGAAATTTGAATTTTATTGTAACAGGGGGGAAAGGGGGAAAAAATTACACGGTAAGCATTAATCTTGAAAAAAACACCATTGGTTTTTCTTACCATACTTCTGTGGTGAGTAATACAACCACTTTGCTGTGTTATAAATATATGATATATTTAATTGCTCTATTTTTTGTTTTTCCAAAATGGTGTAAAAAAGACTGAAGTGTGTTAAATGGTTTATGGATAAAAGATAAAAGAAATAATTTTACAAATAAAATGCTTGAGATATTTTTGTTACTGTACTAGTACAGTTTTGTTACTTTTTTATTCGTTGCAATATTATATTTATCTCATAAATTTGTGTATGTATTCTTAAGTTCAATGTATATTTATATATATATATATGAAAAGTTAAATTTAATTGCAAACATAATTTTTGAGATTATGTAGTTCAAACACATTACTACTTACCATTAAATACTACTAATTTTATGCTTAATATGTATGAATATATGCATGTACAGTAACTATACTTGTTAACATACTTTATAATTTAATTATTGTTATTTTTACTATTGAATGTTATTCTACAGAGGTACTTTAACCGTTATTTTACTGGAACAAATGATCACATCTTTTTGTTAAGTTTTTAATATTAGTTTTTTCATTCAAATAAAGTGCTTAGGTTTTAGGCTGAAATTTTTTGTTCGATGGGCAACAAAATATTTAGTTTTATAAAGCATTGTTTATTTAAAACATAATGTCATTGAAATTTTTTTTAAGTCATTAACATGTATTGCTTACTAAATGTTTCATTTTGTAAAATTTTAAAGATTCATCATATTGGCACTTAGATTTAATAAATGTGTATTATTTTAATTTTAATTAGAAGCACTGTTCGTAGTATTTCAATTTTCTGATCAAATTTGTGATATGATTTTACAAAAAAAAATTCAAAGAGTAAATTATGTTGAACTGCATAAAATAACAGATGTATATGTTATTTAAGGTATTTAGTATTTTGAAGTGATTTGGTGCATATGTAATTAGTTTTGTTTATTTTTTAAAACATATAGAGATTGAGAATTCATGTGTTGCATAAATGAGTTCAATTGTTTTATACTGTTCCCTAAACTGTAAAGCAGTATTATATCAGTAAGTAGTCAACACAGAACAAAAATGAAAATGTGTATTGGTTATTTTCGAGTTATAATAATATAACTTAAAATTGTCTAAGATCAATATATTTGTGATCAGGTAGTATCATTTATTCAGTTGCATCTATTGTTTTCTGTATTTGAACAACTTTATTATTTTTTTAAAAAAATTATACTTAATTAAAAATAAAATATTAAAGTTCAAATGTGTGTTATATTTCTGTTCAGAAGTTTATAATTGTTTCCTCTGTATGATTGCATTTTTCTTTTTCCCCGTACATGTCATTAAATTTCTATTGGATTAATTACTGTTTTTTATGTAAAAAAAGTATTTAGTTATATAATTTAATTAATGCTTTAATAATAATTGCTGCATTTTATTAATTTTTACTAAATCCTAGTTTTTTTTCCCCCCAATTTTTTTAATGACTAAAATATTTTTACTGTGCTATTTCTTTCTTTTGGGTTTATTTTGAGCTTTTGGAAGTTGAAAAGTTTTCTTTTTTGAGGAAAAGATTGTAGGGTAAATATATTAATCTATGTTACTAGAAAAATTATTATCAAAGTATATTGTGCTTAAGTTGTATTCTGATGATATTGGTTTTGCTACTTGTTAGTGTTAATACAAATTTTCTTTTTATTTTAAAATCTTTATCAAACATTTTTGTTTCTAAATTTAAAAAATAATTAAACATGCAATTTATTCTTTAATTTACCTCAAACTGTTGAGACTTACAAATTTTAATCTTCACCAGAATTAAATTACCTATGTACAATCTGTAAAGTTACTAATTCATTTTTGGACATCATTAGACAATTAAACTTGTCAATTCTTTAAATGTCATCTTACCAACATCTATCCTCATTGCACTTTAGTTTTATAAAATTTATTAGTAACTTATTAACTAATCTTATTGCAACAGAAATTAAAACTTATTTTATTTGATGAATATACTTTCAAAATCTATTGTAAAGTGGATCTCAATATGCTACATCAAAATTGTATCATTGTTAATATTGCATATGTTTGAGCATTTGTAATTTATGTATTTTGTGACAGTTCCTTTTTATAAATTTGGTATCTAATATTTACTGAAACAAATTTAAAAAACAATATTAATTTAATATTTAACACATGCACTTTGCACAAATCTAATGTTGGTCTGAAGTAACTTTTACAAAAATATTTTGTTTGTTATTTTTATAATTAAATGCTCAAAACATAAATTTTCTATTTATTAAGTTTATATTTGAATCTTTTATTTCATGGGTTTTTTTTAATAATGTGTTGCACAAATATTTTATGCCTTGTATATTTAGTATATATTGATTTGTTTATATGTGAAGTCTTTTTTTTTTTTTTTTTTTTTATTTTAATATGCTTACTTCCATTTACAAGGTTTGGATTTTGTACAGTTTTGTTATTTGCATCTTGTTATTCGAAACAGCTATTTATAATTTGTTTTGGCTCCATTTTGCATAAAATGTACAATATGATGCATTACTTGGTGCTTTTGATAAATGAATTTGTATAAAGTAAATAGCAATAAACTTTCTAGAGAGAAAACAGTTTATATTGTTTCAGTTCCTGAACATTTTAATACTGAACTCAGTGAAGTTGTAAAAAATGAATAATTTAAGATTCCATACCATATTGATTTAAGATGTTTATTGAAATAACTGCACATATTTATATAATACATAATTAAAGTTGACTATGATGTGTAGCATGAAAAAAAGATAAAATCAAATTTCTATTTTATTCCTATCTATTTTCTTAACATTTTAATTTATCCTCATGAATTCATATATATGATAATGATGTTAAAATTTTAAAGGTTTATTGAAATCTGGACATTCAGGTTAGTAATAAATTTTTGTGAAAAAATTTGTACAGCAATATTTCTTTCAAATTTTTAAAAACATTTTTGTTACATTTTCTTTAGATTCATTTTTTTTTATCTTATAAATATTTCTGTATCGATCATTTCTCAAACACGTCTCAACTTAATGCTGCTTTAATTACATTAACTTATAATTAATTTTTGTTATAACATAATAAATAATTTTATTTTTACTATTATAACATAATAAATAATTTTATTTTAAATGAAATTGATGCATGTCTTCTAATAATCTTTTTTTTTTAAATATATATTTATATATCAAAAAATATTTTTATGTTATGATTATCTCTTCTCATTTATTTTGAATTTTGACCATTAATGATTTTCCAAATTATCATCTTCGGAACTTTTTTTATTCTTAAAATGCTCAAATTGTAAATTATTGATATTCATGTTATTTTTTTATCTCTTATCTAGAATCTGGTCCTTTATAAGTATTATTTTTTAAATTTTAATTTCATTCTCATTTGAAGCATTTCAGTTTCCCTTGAAAAAATTTTCGACCCTCCTTCTTGTCAACCACTCATCTATTTTTCAACTTCACGTCTAGACCACAGTTTAATCTTGTTTGGCGCAGCATAGCCATATCTGGCTCTTGCGCCAATAAACTTTACATTCACTCACTCACATTCCCTTGAAAAAAGATTTCTAACTTACAAAATAAAAGAAAAAGAGTTTCTGAGTTTTTTACATTGTGTACATGAATTGAATTTTAAATCGTTCAAAAAAGGTTAAACACTGCTTTTCAAAGGTTTTTTTTTCTTACTGTTCGTTCTCATGTGCACTGATTTTCTTTTCAGTTACACTATTCTGTAAAAGAATTACTTTTTACTCTGGAGTCTTTTAAAATAAGGCAGGGCCGCGGTAGCCTAGTGGTCAAGGTCGTGTACTCGCGGCCGGCGGTTTTCGCTCAGTTGTGGGTTCGATCCTTGGTTGCCAAAGACCCGCCGTGTAGCCGGGGCTGATGCACGTTAAATCTGTTCGGGGCCCAAAGTCCTCCCGTTGGCGTGGTGTGGATGTTAGGAGAGGGGGGTGTCAGCTCAGGTGTCGTCCTCGTCACTTGACCGTGGTTCAAAATTACGAGGTCCGTCGCCAATAGCCCTCGTGTTGCTTCTAGTGCGACGTTAATATAAAACTAAACTAAATTAAAATAAGGCAATGATTTCATTTCTAAATCAGGAGTCCCCAATATATGAATATTAATACCAATGAATTGTAAACTAAAGAATCCAAAACTTTTGTCTGTATTTTTAGTCAGTATTTATTTTATGCAAGAATGCAATCAATAATTTTTTATACTTTAAATTTTATATATATAAATTTACCTCTTGAAAAAATAAATGTGCCACCTTTGGTATTGTAGAATATTCTCTCCGAAAATACAAGATGTTGAGGATCCCAATTCTAAATTATGTAATGATACTAAAGATAAATTATATTGGATGCAAAGACTATTTAAGGGATAGTAACCACGTCAATGTTTGTCAAAGCAACCAACATAAACATTTATTTATGACTATTTCTTCATTCATTTGCTTTAATGAGGACATTCCAAAATAAGAATTTTAGAGACAATTAAATTCACATCTTACTTCAGGAAATTTTAAAACAACTACATGTGTGTGTGTGTGTTTCTTAAATGTTAAACACTATTTATGAATTGAATTACTAGAACTTGGGAAGATAATTAGAGATTGTAAGTAATTTGAAATTTTTCAATTTAAGAAGAATAAATTTCATATTGTAATGGATTTCTACATTGAAATGGAGTCATATAAGATTTGATTCCCCCCCCCCCCATTTAATCATATTTTTATATCGTGTATTGTACTAGAATACTATACCACATCCATGATTGGGAACCACTATATGTTCTTGTGTTGAAACACATTAATTAGTAACTTAACAAACATTAGAATATGCTTTGTAGTTTGCAATGTAGCAAACACTCGTAATATACATCGGAAGATATAAAAACTTTAAATTATATACCTTTGAAATAATTTACAATGTTAAATTTTTAAGTCATATACTGCTAGCATTTAAAATTGCAACACCAGAAAGGAATGATCTGACGAACGTTAAAATAACATTAAAAGAAGAGGAGGTTGGGATATGCAAATGATTAGTATTTCAGCGCATTTAGACGACGCAGGAGGGAGAAATGACATCTAAAGTACTGCATGAAAGAAAAATTTTAGCTCATTCGGTAAGCGCTTTGTACAGTTGGAGCTTGCTTAAAATATCATATTATTCTTCGAATAATAAGAAGAAATGCTTAACAGCGAATGTCAGAATTCGATACAGACAGGATCTTTGTTTATTACATTTCCAGTAAAATGTTATTGGTAGAAATTTTGTAAATTTGAAACAAGCATCAAGAAAAATGTTAGGAAAATTATTCAAGGAAATAGTAAATAATATGTTTACAAAATACTTAATAAAACATGTCCTAATTAAATTTGACATTTATTGCAATTTAACCGCAGATATCAGTTAGATATAGAGTAACACTGATACGGTTATAATCATTCGACTCATAGACAACGAATTAAAAACAAGTATAACATGATATTTCTTTTATATCAAGGCCGCGGTAGATGATTTTCACTGCATTAAAAACATTAGAAAGGAAGAAAAACCTAGGGATGGTTTATTACATTATTGAATAGTTGTGAAAGTTTTTACATGTATTATAATTTACTTATGTTCTCCTCATTTATAAATGTTCAAGGTTTCAAAGAATGGAAGAAGAAAAAAATGCAGTTTGTTAAGTTCGTGAGTACAATTTTTATGTAATTCCATCAGCATTGTCAACCATCCAATACGTTGTTTTTACAAGCCCGCAATGTTTCTATCTTGGGCATATATCATACGAGTGTATAACAGATCTCTCCATTTGCGATTCCCATTAAAAACGGGCCGCGGTAGCCTAGTGGTTAAGGTCGTGGACTAGCGGCTGGCGGTTTCCGTTCAGTCGCGGGTTCGATCCTTGGCCGCCAAAGACCCGCCGTGTAGCCGGGGCTGATGCACGTTAAATCTGTTAGGGGCCCAAAGTCCTCCCGTTGGCGTAGTGTGGATGTTAGGAGAGGGGGGCAGCTTAGGTGTCGTCCTCGTCACTTGACCGTGGTTCAAAATTACGAGGTCCGTCGCCAATAACCCTCGTGTTGCTTCTAGTGCAACGTTAATAAAAACTAAACTAAACCATGACTCCGTCAATAAAAGCTAATTTGCTCAACTCCTCTTGCATACATATAACCCCATACAAGAACCAAAACACTTCATGCGTGACAGTGAGGTTGGTGCTTGAATCAAATAGTCCATAATAAGGATTCTATCAAACACACTCCACCTCTTGCAAAAACAATAAATTAGCTTTCATCTCTGAATTTTATGTTATTCAAGAAATACCGAGACTTAGAAATATGGTTTTTAACAAATGAAATCCTTTTTTTCCCCCTCCGTTTTCTTTGGAACTGAAGGATTTTCTTATAACTATGTGACCATTATAACTTCCTTCTCGGAGTATTCTTCGAATTATTTCTGCAAAAACATGTGTTCCAATGGCTGTTCGAGTCGATGAGGTAATTTTTTTCAACTTTCATCTTGGATATTTTTCTTACAAGTCGAATGATGTTCCTGTTGGCCATCGAACTCTTTCTGTTCAGATTTATTTGCATTTAGATCAAATTTTTTATACTTCTGCATAATTTTTTTTGTATCCAAACGTGGTTACCTTATTTTGTAATATCACGTAGAAATTTATCTACCTCAGATATTAGTATAACAATTTTCAAAATTTCGTTATTGAAATACATTAAACTAGTATTGAAACATCAAAATTGAGTATACATCTCCTCTCTAAATGAGAGGTGTATACTCATTTAATGACATTTGCGTACATGAATAGATCAAAAAGGATTCTTTATTTTCAAAAAATATCTAATAAAAGTAAATAGTTATGATTGCATAGTAATTATACAATAAAGAAGAGAAAAAAAATGCATCCCACTTGTAGAAATTCAGTCTATTAAAAACAATTATATTCTCATAAATCAGATAAATTTTATAGCTTTCTATTGTGATTAAATAACATGAATATCAACAGTTTCAAAATGAAATCAAAATCGTTATTTAAAAAAAATTCTACTTAAAAGGAATCATTGTTAGAATAAATAATCCTTTTTTGATGGTATGCAACAAAGGCGGGCTAATGTAATGCAGTTCCTTGCATTACATTAATGCAGTGCGGCTTCCATTGAAAATTTAATGGGAGTCGCACACAGTTTCAGAGTTTTTTTTAAATTGAATATTGTTAATAAGACTAAGTAAATAATATTTTTTTTGCTTGAACTTTAAGTTGTGTTAATTTTTTATCTCGTTATTTTGCTATTTTTTAATATTATTATTGCTATAAATTTACGCGTCCGCGGTAGCTTAATGGTCTTGTCACACGTACGTGGTAAGCTTTGTTTCTGTCAAGCCGTTGATTCGAATCCTGATTCCACTAAAGACTTATGTAGGGGGACTGATGCACGGTAAATCTGTCGAGGCTCCAAGGCCTTCCGTTGGCGTGGAGTGGAAGTTTGGAGTAGCCAGTACAGGTGTCGTCCTCTTCGCTTGATCCAGGTTCAAATTTTTTTGGTCCATCGCCAGAAGCCCTCAAAATGTTTATCTATACTACGTTATTAAACAATCAAAGTCGTGAAAATTTACTCTGCTGGTGCCCTCAATGGACTTGCAAAACCTACACTAACATGCGCAGAATGTTTTTACAATTTTGTGCGCGATAGCTCACTTCAGCAGTAGTTTTTTTTTTTTTTTTTTTAATCAGTTAAGTGTTCTATTTCGTACTTTTAGAATCAGTCAAGGAAGGTAGATATTTGAATTAAGCGATTTAAATTTGTTTTCGGCGTGTAATTTTTTTACCCCATAAATTAATTAAATTTAAGAGCTTCAGAATTAAAAACAAATTTGAAAACGTGACCACGAAAAATATCAAAAAAAGAATGAAAATATAGATTTTTTTTAAGAAGTAGAAAAATTTGCTTTTAGTGACAATAATGGAAAGTGGTTGCATCTTATTTGTAAAATTACAATTAAAAACTACAAAGTAAACAATTTAAGTCGAAATTCTGGAGTGTCATCCCCAACTTAAAACTCAACGAAACTTCCTTGTTATTTGGTCTTCATAAATTACACAAGGACTAGTTTTCTTTTAATCGCTAAGATGACTGAGCGAGTGAAGCTATTTTTTTACAACGTTTTTATGTATTTCACTTGGTGTGTGTGTGTCATCAAATTTTCTATCGTTAATTTAACCAACTTCCCATCAAGCTAGAGCTCTGAAACTTTGGGAATCGTTCTTATTCGCCTAACAATTCAATATTTAGACATTTGTGACAAGTTTTAACTAATATTTTCTTTAATAATGCAGTTTAACCCAACCACTTGGCGCGATTACAAAAATTGGAACCAAACTTGGCGATTTTTTTCGGCTGAACGTTAAGTCCGTAAAACGGACCAGGGTAGCCACATTTGGCAAAATACCATCAAATAATTCCTGTCGCCAAGCGTGGTTGGTCTAAACTGCATTCCAACCATTTAATTTACCGGATGAATTAATTTATTTTAGTTAGTTTTAATGTTTTTCACTTGGTGTGTGTGTGTTTCAGTGTGTCAACAAATTTTCGATCGTTTATTTAACCAACTTCCCATCAAATTAAAGCTCTGAAACTTTAGGAATCGTTCTTACTTGCCTAACAATGCAATATTTAGATATTTGCGACAAGTTTTAACTAATATTTCAATAATTTTCTTTAATAAACTTTGCCACTATATAAAAACTTTGGCTTTTGTCTCGAATTTTTTATAGTTAAAGAATATTCCTCACGCCCAACGTTCTTATGGAGAAGAATTTGTTTAAAGAAACTTTTGAAGACGTTGTTAAGGTTTTGCGTGGTCTAGGTAATACAAAAATGCATAACTTCATTGCGCAGATTCTTACGTCACACCATTTTCTGAGCGTCGTATTGGAATAATTAATAAAAATTCTTGAAAAATAGTTTGATGTGTGATTTGGAAAAAATTGTACAATATATAATTTAGCTTTCTACGAATCTACACATTCAGAAATCCCACTATTGGGCCTTTTTGTCCACTGCGTGTCTACAGATGTAAAAGTGGAGGAGAAAATAGTCCTAATAGTTAGCTCTTATTAAAAACACTCACGGTATTGAAGCTGGAAATACGCTTGATGAAAGAGTGATCAGGTATGGATTGCCTCATGATAAACTTTTAAGCGTTGTTACTCACGGATCACCTGCAATGACAGGGAAAACTAAGGTCTTATTCGTCTTTTAAAGAGCATTTCTTAAATTTCATGCGACCGTGGTAGCCGAATGGTCAAGGTCGTGAGCTCGCGGCTAGAGTTCTTTCCGTCGAGTAGTGGTCCGATCTCACTAAAGGCACTTTTTGTAGCAGCGCTGATGCACGTTAAATCAATCAAAGTCCGAAATCTTCCAATGAGCGGTTTTTGAAGAATGGGAATTTTACTAGAACAAATGTCAAAATGCAGTTAATTTAAGAACTTTTTACTAGAATGTCGATTAAAAGACGAAGCAGAGGAATCACCAAGTGATTTATCCATATGGTGTGTTGTAAGGTATGTGACTATATCAACTTACAGTGTTTGAGCCATTTAGTGAAAATCCTTAATCTTATAATATCTAGAAGAGAAAAAGAGAGGTCTTATGTCATGAACAAATATTTTCGTGGTCTAAAAAAGCCTTTAAGTTTAATTTTCTTCTATGATAAGAAAATAAAGCTTAGCTTTCCAATTTAATATTCTTTACTAACATGCTATCATACTCGTAATCATTTCATTTGGCTTTACATGGAAAGAGAAAAAAATTTATTTTCCCCAAACTGTAATTAGTTTTAAAGCTAATTGTGATTTTCACGTAGAATCTTAAGAGATAAATATTTAGTCATTTTCTACGAGTAAAAGTAAATGTAGTTAATATCGAAGAACCTAAAAGAGTGCAACCAAAAATTAGAAGAATGGGAGGCAGATTCGAAATGTAGATTTGAAGATATAAAAAGTTTGAAATCGATATTGACGTATTTTGTGAATCCATTTACTTGTGATAATGATTTTCAACTTTTTTTTTTCAGAAATAATACTAATTGAATAAGTCGTCGAGAAACTAGATTTATAAGAGATAAAATACAATCAGGATTGCAAATCATAAAATACCAACATTGAAAAAAATCTGCTAGCCGTCGGATTTGAATTTTCGGTGCAGCATATTGCTGCGAAAATTTGTATTTCACAAAGAAGTCCATGAAGTCAATATATCGTTCACAGTTGACACCCAGTCTCCAACAGAATTAGTGAATACGGCCTTCGTAAACTTTACTCCAAATTTCAAACATTTGATCCAAAAAAAAAAATTTCATTGCCTTTTTTTTTTTTTTTTTTACATTTCATTTTTATTATGTTGCCTCCTGTACTTAAAGCCTATCAATAGAGGGCGTTTTTTTTTTTTTTTTTTTTTTTTTTTTGTAAAGGGGTGAGTATGGGACGTCATACGATCCTCTCTGAGCAGAGCGGATGTAAGCGAGTTGATATTCGAGAAAGTTCTGAATCGCGGGGTGATTGAGTGCTAATTGTAAACTGCACTGATCACCAAGGTAACGCGGCAGGAACTGTGTTGGCTAAATAAATTAAGTTGTTATTGTTATTAAAAAGTGTCTGATCTCATATGAATTTTAAGGGAAAGTAATTAGCTAAGTAAGCTACCGTAAGGAAGAAACAAAGCGATATGATTTATGAGTTCTAAAGTAATAATAAGAAGTTATATTGAGTGTAGTGAAAAAGAAAAGTAATTTAGCGAAAAGGTGAAAAATAAGGAGAACCTTAAGTAAAATTTAAAGTTAAGTAAAAGTTAAAGTATAGGTATTTTATATTTTACAATATGCGCGTGATGATATATGCGTGAAAAGAAGAAGTTTTCTATAATTATAACTTTAAAACAATCAATTTGCATTTTTCCCCCCCCCCACAGAATTACCCATATTTTCTCTCTCTCATTTAAGTATACATATCATATAAGACTTGTTTATAAAATTTATAACCATATTAATGAAATTAAATTTGAATTAATGTATTTAAAACTAAGTGAATACAATGGTAAGGCTCTATAGTGAGTCAATCTTATCTACACCGTAACGTGAGGGAGAGTATTGGGCAACGCAAGTAAGATTGTGTTACATGGGAAAACGAACACCAGTTCAATCGAATTAACATACAGTGGCTCCCATAATTGAGTATACACCTTCCTTTTTCGACATTAAATGTATAAAAAAGTAATCTTGATTATTTATATAAAATTAATATATATCTAAGTGATAAGGTACATTTTAAGAAATTTACTAGACGTGGAAGCAAGTATAAAACCGTTTAGTAAATTAATTACATAACTTTTAAGCAGAACACAACAACATATTAAATGAAAACTTTCAGACGGCATGGCATCGATTTAATAGGATTTTGGGTTGTTTCACATGTGATTTAAATCATTCTCTTGATCGATTCTCTTAAAACAGTTTTTAAATGGTCTTTTCTCGTGATATGGTGCTTTTGAACAATCTTTTCCAACTTTGACCATACATTTTTAATAATGTTGAGATTAGGTGATTATAGTGGAGTGTGTGCAACTACGTTTTACAGCTGTACAACAGCCACAATTGAACAATTTTAGTTGTATGCTTAGGGTCATTATCGTGTTGAAAAATGGAACTCGTTCCTAAACCCAACTTTTTAGCACTTTGCTTCATATTATTTTTCTAAAATGTTCAAAAATTGAATTTTGTCCATGATCCCATCAGTAAACTCGTTACCTTCCTGCACCATCGGCTGACCCATACGAGTACACAGTCACCTCCATACTTAACAGTAGGAACAATGTTTATAGGAAGTAACTCACTGTTAGGCTTCCGCCAAATCTTTGTTCCCTTCCCTTCCAAAAATATCAAATTTGCTCTCAACACTGAATATAATTTTATTCCAGAAGTTTGGAGACCTGGCAGTTTTCAGTAATTGAAAGTTTTTTCTTCTGGTTTCGTTTAGAAATGAAAAGTTTTCTCCTGGTCACACGATCATTAAAGCCTGTTTTCTTGAGTAACCTTTCAATTGTTTCTGCAGAAACAGGTCTTTGTATCGTAGAAAAAGTTGTTGCAGCAATTTTTGGGATACTCACCATTGAAGTTTCAGTCACTTTTCGTAGGATTCTCCTTTTGGTTCTCTCTCTCTCTCTGTGTGTGTGTGTATTTCCCAGGATCTCCTTTCGTCCTCTTCTGAGGATTTTTTTAAACGGGTACCAACTACTTATACTTTTGATGATTTTTTGAACACGTCCGTGACTTCGTTGAGCTTCACTCTCTAACTTGAACTGCAGCTTCCGTTCTGGAATTCATTTTGAAGATTAAACATTAATATTTTTACAAGAAACTTCTGCATTAGAATCTAAATCCACTGTCAATATTAAATGTAAACACTTTAGAAAAATAATGTTAGCTAATTTATCAGGTTGTGGTCATTTTCTACAAATGTATACTTAATTTTGTGACATCAAATCGTGTCATTTAGTCAGAAAATGCAAATAATTTTATTATTATATTAAATTCATGCTTATTTTTTGATAAATATTTTATTTAAGAAGTTATTTATCATTCCTATTATGAAACCATTACATAAAACTTTTTACCATAAATTTGTATTTTCAAAGTAAAGAAAGAAAGAAAGAGAGGTATATACTCAATTTTGGGAGCCATTTTATGTACAAGAATATATATATATATATATATATATATATATATATATATATATATATATATATATATATATATATATATATATATATATATATATATATATATATATATATATGGGTGTGTTGCTTAGAAATTAATCCATTCACCGCATTTGAAGTAACAATATCCGTTTATTAAATTTAGATATGCGGATGATGATTACAGCTTTAGTAGGAAGATTGAAATACAGATGATTGTCTTCAGTGTCGGAGATTCACTATGCCGTTCTTAGCACATAAGATACTCTTTGATCTCGATCGCCTTCTCGAGGTCAGCATGGACATTTACCGAGCATCCCCTTAACGGGAGCTGAAGATTGGTTGAAGTCGCCTGCTCACGAACCTCAGAGCATCTCTCTCTCTCTCTGCCGACTGCGTAACATCAAGGTATATCTGCCGCTACGCCATCTGTTAATGACGTTGGTATTTCTCATACATGTAGTGTCGCTTCCCCCTTAATGGAGTGCATTTAATGTTTCTTAATTAGCATAATTCAGTTATTGTGAATAAAGTTAAAACTTATTGATTACTTTTAAATGGAGGACGCAAACATTCACACTCGCAACTCTTTATAATTTATGAAAGAACTCGAAACGCGGTTCCCATTGACTTCAGGCGTATCCCCCTCAAGTATGTAAATTGCACTTGGGAGCACAATGTATGTATGTATATATATATATATATATAACACATGGATCAATAAGTTCCGAAACTAACCCAGAGATGGCACTCGTAGTAAACCAGTAACCAGGTCTTTCTAGAGTACTAACCTTTGCTTGAAACGTGTCAAAAGTTTAAGTCGATCGGACCAGAAACAGCTGAGTTATCGAGGTTGGAGTAAAGTCGTTTTGTAGTTTGTTAAAAAAAAATGGAAAAAACCGAGTTTCGTGTTCTGATAAAACATTGTTTTTTTAATGGGTAAAAACACCGTGCAAACGAAACAATGGATTGAAAAATGTTACCCGGACTCTTGTCCATCAAAAGCAACGATTTGTCGGTGGTTTGCCGAGTTTAAACGTGGTCGTACCGACACAAATGACGCGGAACGCTCGGGTAGACCTGTGGAAGCCGTTACACCGGAAAATGTGAGTGAAGTGACAAAAACTATAATGAAAGATCGTAAAGTGAAGCTCCGTGAGATTGCTGAGATGACACAGATATCACATGGAAGTGTATTTACTATCCTTCATGAAAAATTGAGCATGAAAAAGGTTTTTTCCAAGTGGGTGCCGCGATTGCTTTCGATGGAGCATCGAGTCGATGATTCAGAAAGCTGTTTATCGCTATTTACTCGCAACAAAAAAGATTTCTTGCGTCGTTACGTGACCATGGACGAAACATGGATACATCACTACACTCCAGAGTCGAAGCGGCAGTCATCTGAGTGGCGCACAGCTGGCGAAAGCCGTCCGAAGCGTCCGAAAACACAGCAGTCAGCTGGCAAAGTCATGGCGTCAGTTTTTTGAGATACGCATGGCGTGATTTTCATTGACTACCTCGAAAAAGGTAAATCGATCAACAGTGATTATTATATTGACTTGCTGGTGCGTTTGAAGGAGGAAATCGCAAAAAAACAACAACGACCGCACAGTTTTGGGACTTATTGATCCATGTTATATATCTTTAACGACTCTAAAAATATTATGAGAGTGTTGTAAATTTTTTAAAGAAAAACGAGTACTTATGTAAATGTTATATTTTTGAACATAATCAATTTTACTTATACTATTTAGAAAATTTTTTTATGTAGCGGAGGAAATGCCTTATTACTCTACTTTTCTAAGACTAGACTCTTTTCTACGTCATCGTGTATGACTTAGTCTCAATTGAACGACTACTACATTGGATTGTTAATTGTTCAGTTTGGCAATCTTGGCACATTTCGATAAAACCTTCAACCCCTCTAAGTAAAGACTCCCCATATTCTTATGTTTTTATTTTCTTACTTTCGCCTTTTGTACTTGAGGTTAATAAGTATCGTTTTTTAAAACATAATTTTTATACCAATTGTAAGAATTTCACAATTATATCAATTTTATTTGATTTCTAAAGAATTTAATTCTACAATTAAATTAACATTGTTAATTTTAAAGATTTTTGTTATGAAGATGAGGAGTTTAAAGAAAGAAGGAAAAGAAGTAGAAAGATAGATAGTAATACTTATATATATAGCCTAATTAATTACATACACTTTAACATAAACTCAGCTTAATTTATGTAGGGAGGTATTGCCCTTGAGAATTAAGTAGTTGAATAGGTTAGGGGAGGGAGGGAGAGAGAATAAAAACAGTGTAAAAACACTGATGTCTAAAGCTCAATATTATTACATACGACATAGCTAAAAGTATAGATGGCTCCAACAACTGTATGTTACTAGCTTACTTCAGAGATCTTGTTACACTAACGTTTTCTGTTGCTCTTACTTCATTTCACAATTGAATAAGTAATTTTTTTTATAATCACCATCTGACTTACTTTGTTTATTTCCCCTGTTTGACAAAAATGTATGTTTAATATATATATCATTTGCATCAGCTGTAATGATTAATTAGATTGGACTATGTGAAAATTTCCTTGTTAGCCTAGTGGTTATGGTCATGGATTGCGTTGTTTTCGTTGAGTCTTAGGCTCAAGCTTTGATACCATTAAAAACCCACTAAGTAGCAGAGCTGATGCACATTAGATCTATTTGAGGTCCCAAGTCATCCCCCCATTGGAGTGGCGTAGAGGTTTGGAGAGAGAGGTGCCAGCTCAGGTTTTATCTTCGTCACTTGTTCGAGGTACAAAATTACGGGGTCAGTAGCCCTCAAATTGCTTCTCAGTGTGGCGTTAATAAACAAGTGAAATAACCTGAAAATGGGCAGAGTGTGATCTTGGGTTTTATCGCAATCAATCTTCAAAAATTGTGATGAACCGCGGTAACTCAGTGATGTAGCTTTGAAGCAAGCTTTGAAGCAAATGATATACCATTTGAATCGCAGATATGAGATATGATTCCTCTAAAGATTTTATGTTAAAATATGTGGGCTATAGCTCATTAAATAGAATTAATAATTTTTGTGAATCCAAAATCTTCTATCTCTGAATTAGGATAGTGAGGTAATACATAATTATCCAAATGATCTGACCTTGATTCAAAAATATGAGCTATTATCAGTAGCTCCTATGTAGCTCTAAAGTGTCGGGAATCACATTGAAATATCAATACTTGGTTAACTAATTCAAATATAAATGGAAAAATTTAAATAAAATGTATCAAAATATGATAGCACTTGATAATTGAGATAATTTTATCTGCAACTTACAATGAATAAAATTTATGTATCGATGAACCCTTAAATTGATGAAGGATTTTCTCAAAATTAGTTGTAGAAAACGAAGAAAATTGTTCTCGGAGGAGCATATTCATTGTATTGAGTTTCTACCTAACTGGCTTCTTGAAAATCTAATACAATGATGGAAAATGAATGCTCATAGCAGTAAATTGTTTCATCTCAACTCATCTGCACCTTGAAAGTCCTGGTTTGCATCGTAAACAGACGAAATCGGTAAATTGTATTTATTGTTTATATATAGAATATTTTTGGGGATTGATTTTCATATTTTTTGTTTGTTTCTCGTATTTGAAAGGATACATTAAAAAAATACTATCCGTTTATTTTTTGTGCATGAAATACATTTTTTATTAATGCTTGTTCGCTACGGTTTTTTTGTTTGTTTATAAACATTGAATGTTGTGTTTGTAAGTAAAACAAAATTCATATGTCAAATTATATAATTTTTTTAATTACAAGAATTCAGTTTCAGTTAACAGTTGTATGAATAAATCCCGAGGTAGATAATAACTAAATGTTACGATTTCTTAACTTGAATTAAAGTTTTATTGTTTATCATATTCCCCCCTCCCCTTGATTATTGAAAAAAACATCATCATTGAATGTTGAGCAGAACTAAAGCATAGCATGAAGTTTTTAAAAATTAAAACTGATGTTTTCTAGTAACGTGCTTGCGAAATGGATGTACATAACAGAAATGATAACAACTGAAAGGATTTGTATATTTCACTAATTAATCTTCATTTATGAAAATGACTAAAGTTGCATTATTATAAGTCTAATTTTATGTTCTGTATTAAAAATGGATCATCACAAATATTTTACATGTTCTATTATCTGACACTTTTCCAATCACATGTGTTTTTCAGTAATTTTCAATGTGAATACATTTTTCTGTTTATTATTATTTAGTGAATATTGAATGAATGACATTACATGATGAGACAGAGTTGATTCTGTTTGAATAAATTGTGTGTGAATTTGAATGGAGTATATGAGGTGAGGCAATTAAATAATGAGACTGTCGCCGCTATAGAAGTACACCTGCATCAAATACCAGCGATTAACTTCTGCTTAACTTGAAGCCTTCTCTTTCAATTGCAGTGCCTCTAATTTCTGAAAACCAGTCTGAATACCCATTGCTTTTCATTCACATTAGTTTTTTTTTTTTTTTTTTTTGTTTCTCTGGAAAAATTGTAAGTGAGCAACAAATTGTTGTGAAATTTCACCTGAAACCTCAAAAAACTGCTTTTGAAATAAATAATTTATTGAAAGAAGTGTATGACAATGAATGTTTATCACTTGCTTATATTTTGAGATGTTTAAGTGTTTTCAAGATGGCCAAAAGATAGTGAAGATGATTCCCACATGGGTTTCGATCCCACTTCAAACCCTGATAACAGTATCAAAAAAAAAAAAAAAAAAAGGTAATTTGGTCAGATCTAATTCTCGGTAAAGTATTCATGTGACAATTGCTGAGACTGTAAGAATTGACAAAGGATCTGTATGGCAAATTTTTCCACAAACATAATTCGCAGACTCTTTCCACAGTCTGTCAAAAGATTTCTAGCCAAGTACAGCATCCCATTGTTAGACTGTTTGCCAGATCTTGAGTGTTATGCTGTGACACTGCAGAGTGTAATGCTGTGCCCAGGTATTTTTTTTAGATATTAAGCCTATTTCATAAAAAAAAATTCCTCTAAAACCGACTATTCATTAGGATATTTTGATTTTTATATATATTATTTAAAATGTTTGAAACTTATTACATATGAAAGAATAAAAATGTAAGCGAAAATTATTTGTTTGATACAAAATTTAAATAAAATTATTACATAAAATGATATCTTTTAAGAAAATGCAATATATTCTTCATTTGATGCATAAATTTGATGGTATAATGATAAACAATTACATGGAATATTAAGACAAAAAAAAATCAATCTTATTTTGTTGTGTGGAATTTTACAAATCTTTTTCAATGTATACTCCAACGTCACATCTTGCACTCAAACGAGTGTTTCCTGCTTTTTTTCATGTATATCATTATTTGATGTTCCAGGCTCATAATCTAAATCAATTAACAGTGCATATTTATCTGTATTTTCACTTATATTACTGTCTGATTCATTCATTAATTCACGAGTCTCACTTCTCTGTGAAATACTTTCTTTTCACCATGACTGTTGCAAAAAAAAAAAAAAAAAAAAACTAGATCAAATGAAACAAACAGCATCTACAAATAAGGACTCTACCTCTCATAAACATCCATAAGTTCCCATTCGAACTTCTAACAAGCAAGAAATAAATAAAAGCAAACAAGCTCTTTAAATTATGTCATCACTTTTAAAGAGCTACGCTGCAACACATGCTTTTTGATTATATAAAGAATTCCCCCCCCCATCCTGATAGCCAGAAGTCAAATCCAAGCCCAAAACATCAAGGTCAACATTCGAAATATCTCATCTATATAGATTACATGGAATTGTAACACTTAAAAATTCAAATAAAATGTTCTCATTGAGTGCATCTGTATTGATACGTTGGTCTGTAGCAGATACTCTCGGAACTTATCAAACGTGATATGATGGGCGCAGGGGAATAAACGCGAGCTCATCACGTGTAATACGTTGGGAGTGAACTGGTTAAAAGGAACAATATTTGCATCCTTGAAGCTGTGAAAGAGAAAGTGGCATGCATCCTGAAGGAGCTGACTGAAGAACACTTTCAGCACTGTTTCGAACAATGGACAATTCTCATGGAGCATTACAGGGATAGATGAGGGGTGTTTAGTGAAAGTGATAATAAGTAAATACGTATGACATCAAAATAAAATGTTTAACAGCGTTAGTCTCGTTATTTAACAGCTACACCCTGCATGCCAGAGTACCAAGTTTGTTAATTTTTTTTATCGCTTCTGCATATTGCTTAGTTGTATCATTAATGGCATGCACAGAATCAGAATTGGCTTAAAGTACTCTTTACCAATAAAAAATGAAAATGGTGCTAACTTTAACTTATACTGCATCTGCCCCAACTATTATTATTTTGTTGAAATTTTTAATGTTTTGTTTAATTTATGATGAAATTATGTGTTTGAATAAAAATTATTTCACTAGTCAAAAATATTTGAAACAATTTCTTGTGTGTCATTAGTATCCAAAAATAGTAACAAAATTGTCAGTGAGAAATTATGTAACTTATTTAAAAGAATAAAACTGAAGATGATGTTAGTGAAAAAAAAAGTGTATCTAAAACTGGCTACTGTTTTATTTATCAAGTTTCACTTAAAAAAATTGTTCCAATGTAATAAAATATACCAGCATTATGTCATAATTTGAAAAATAATCAATTAGATATGAAAAAAAAGTAGTTTTTCCTAACCTTTGTCTTGTCCTGCTCTGTCCTGTAAAAAATTCATCCAATTTTGCCTGCATGGTTGCAATAATACACGAGTTTTGAAATCTCATATATGTAATGTATAGAATCATCATAAACTTACATACTTTTGCTTTCTATGTCATATTCCTCCTCAATATTTAAGTGAAATTTCTTTTTTTCTGCCTCTACTTTCATTCAATATTCTTTTTCTCATTTTATTATGCATCTAATATGTTATTATTTTTCATTTTCTAGTTAAAAAAAGCTGTAAATGTTTTGTAGTCAGATGTCCCAAGTAGATAAGTTCTAACAATTTGCCCTCTCTGAATGTTTGTTGTATCAGACTTCTATTTCTATGGATTAAAAAAAAAAAAATGCCTCATAATTTCATAAAAGCTATATTACAGTAAACTGAATGCTCTTAATTTTCTTTTTAAAATTACTAATGATCAGACTGACTTTTATTATACAATGTAAAACACTTTCATAAATATGTTCATTATGTTTTTCATTACTTTAATAACTGTTTGTTTATACATGTATGTTCTTGAATTCTATTGGTAAAATAATTAATGAGTGTGCAGCATTCAACGTTTTATTTACTTATCCTTTTCAATCTTTATAAGAATGATATTCTCAACTATACACATTGTTTGTAATATGAAATTCGAGTAGCCACTAGCTTATTGAGCAACTAAAATGTAATGTTAATTTGAGAAAATTAGGCAATTGAATGCTTGATTGAGTTTTGTGATGATTTTATGTTGAATGAAATAGTTCCAAATTCTGACCTTTTTTCAAAGTTATCACTATTTTAGATTGTCAGTAAATTTTCTACTTTTTTTAGTGTTATAATTTGTATCATATTTGATAGTAATAATATTTGTGTTTGTAATAATTAATTAGTTATAATATTTAATAAATAGCTATAATGTATCATACAAGATTTAAAAAAATGAGTGAAAACATTTATATTGTAAGGTAAACAAACAAAAGTTAAAGATTAAAATTGTAAATTTTTTAAACATATGTTTTGATTTAGCAACAATTAATGAGCTAATTGAAATGTTGGATTGATATAAAATATGCATAAAACCTAAAGATGTCTTATAAACTAAAATTGATATACAGCATAAAGTTTCTAGTTTAGAAACCAATTGATTAATTTTCTTAAGAATTTGTGGAAAAAAGTTTTATTTGTTGCTTATTTTAAAACATGAGTGATATTCTTAACCAGTCCTTTAATGTGGAACAGATATTCCTGAAAAGCTTGAAATTTTTCACCATCCCCCCCTCCCCCAATACTCAGGCTGTGAAAACCATATTTTTAGACCAAGAAGCTTATTATTTTTTTTTTTTAATTTATTGACATTTCTGAAAAATCTGAAGGGCACATTTCATTAAAATGTATAAATTGATTATTAAGTTTTTATAAGATTTTATTAAAAATATATTGCAGAAAAAATGTATTTTAAGGCTAGAAAATCATTCATTTGCTGAATTTTTATTGCTAAATCATTTTAAAATTCACCTATTGTAAATTATTACACTGAATGTTTCAATTCATTTTTGTTAGATTGATAAAAATATTCCTTCAATAACTAATTTATGTGTTACTTTTAATTCTAATTTCTGAAAATTAAAATTTGCTTTTATATTGGGATAGTGTCAGTACTCTTATTTTGCAAGTTGTAATTAAGAGCGTATGTAGCAATATTGATGTTTGGATATCTAAAGCAATATTGTATTCTTCAAAAATGAAGGTCTTTTAAATATGCTAAGGATTTAAAAAATTATTTGCAATCCATTTGATTGCATTAACGTTCTAATTTTTTTTGTATAATTCTTTCATTTTATTAAATATGGAGTTAATATTATACTTAATATTTTATTGTTATTATTATGTTCTTAATGTTTTATTCCATAAGGGACTGAAAATATCTTCTTGAAAAAGAAATAAAAAATTAATTCTTAATCAGTAAATATTTATTTTATGTGCACATGCATACAATATTGTAATTCAGAAAACTTGCTCAAAGTTTCTACATAATCGGTATAAGAGAAAAAATGCATTAGTTTCCCTGATTTCTTTTCAATACTTGCATTAAAAGTGTGATTGGTGTTGCTAATTAGTTGCAACAATTTTTTAATATTCACACTATCTTGAAAATGCTTCTGAATTGTAATATTGTAAAGAAATTGTTCAAATTTGAGATTGAAATTTTTAAGAAAATCAAAATATTTTGGTAAAACTTAAGCATTGGTACAGTTTTTATAATACATTCAGTATAAATGTGTTAAAAGAATAATTGTGAAGAGTAATTAAATTAATTAAAAATTAAGACTAAATTTGTGTTTGTTCTTTAGTATAAATTTTTTTGAATGTTGAAACAAAAAAATAAATGTTAAATTTTTTTTAAATATTTCATTATGTATTTAATATGATTTATTATGCTTTTCTTTTATGTAGGTAGCATTACACAATGCAAAGTTTAGCAAGGTCTGTCTTTCACCATGGGCGATATCTCCTTAAAAATTCTGTACCAAAAAGAAACCCAACTGCCTTTATTAATACATCCTCAGTGTTGGCAAGTGACAAATTATTTGTCCACCGAGACACTAATCAAAATAACCCTGAAGTATCATTTGAATTCACACCAGACAATTTAAAACGAGCCCAATCTATTATAGATATTTATCCTGTGGGTCATGAATCTGCTGCTGTGATTCCTTTATTAGATTTGGCTCAAAGACAATTTGGTTGGCTGCCTCTTTCTGCTATGAATTATGTGGCTGACATGCTAAATATGCCTCGAATGAGAGTATACGAAGTGGCCACTTTTTACACCATGTTTAATCGGGAGCCTACTGGGAAATATCATGTGCAGGTTTGTACAACAACACCTTGTATGCTTCGAGGTGCTGAAGATGTTGTTACTCGGTGCAAAAAGAATCTTGGTATTGATGTTGGTGGAATGACCAAGGATGGCATGTTCACTCTTAGTGTCGTTGAATGTCTTGGTGCATGTGTAAATGCACCAATGCTGCAAGTTAATGACAATTATTATGAAGATTTATCTTTGGATGATGTTGATGAAATTTTAAATGACTTGAAAGCAGGTAGAACACCAAAAGCGGGTCCTAGAAGTGGAAGGCTAGCTTGTGAACCTGCTGGTGGTTTGACATGTCTTACTGAGCCTCCTCCAGGCCCAGGCTTTGGAGTTAGATCAGATTTGTGAATTAGCTGTAATTTAGAATTGTACGAAGCTGTTGAAAATTACAATGATTGTCAAAACTAAAATTATTTCCTGTTGTCTCTTTTTGGTCTATATTAAAAAAAAGTATAATGTATTTTGTTGGATTAATTTTTTTATTTTTATTATGTCAAATTATATATATTCATATACATGCATAATTTTTATTATGTCAAATTATATATATTCATATACATTCATACATTAAAAAAATACATTTTGTCTTTGATTCATGTAATTTAAGTTTAAGAATTATTCAGTTTTCTTAAATTTTGGTTGTTATCATATCACTTATGACTTATAAAATGTATATAAAGTTGAATGATTTCCTTATACTAAGTGCAATAGTTTTAATCAAATTGAATTGCATTACACAGAAAAAGATAAAATAAAATTTAAAAGGAAAAGAACCACGTAATTAAAAAAAAAAGTGTCTGATTTCTAGTGTTTGAAGTTTCTATTTATTTTTTTTACAATTGAACTGCATAATATTTAAATTTGTCATTCCAGATATTATTTGACTATAAATGATTATTACATAGTTACATTGTATGAAAAAATTCAAATAGCTCAAATAAAAAAAAAAAAAAAGGCTCAAGAAAGCTTAAAAAATGTCCTATTTACTAATAAAATAAATATTGGACAAATGCATTAAACAAGAATTTCATTCGATTTTTAAATTGCAAGAACTTTATTCAGTGTTGTTACCTTATTTTTAAATTGGAAAATATATTTTGTGTTACTCAATGGAACAAAATATCTGCCAAAGAAGTGAGAGAAAAATCCATGACTACAATTGTAGAATGTATATTTTTTTCTGAGCACCTCAAAAAAAAGAAAATGTATGGTTTTTATGTATTGATATTCTTTAATACCAAAATATTTTGACAAAAAATATTTATTTCCTGTTATGAATGAACAAAATTTGTTACAACTATGATTTCTATAAGTTATTTATTTATTACTTATATTTCAGTTGAATGTAATATTATTTGATAAATATAAAAAGGAAATCTTTGTTTATTATGTTTGAAATTCTCTTCAAAGCAAGCAGAAAAAAACTTTTCCTTAATGTAAAATGAATATGAAAGCTTTAAATGAGCATTTCATAATTTTATAAACTATAAGGGATTAAAAGTTAAAATGAGAAAGCCAGTGATACAGAAACCAGTTCCCCCCCCAAAAAAAAAAATTTTTTTTTTAACTATTATTATTATTTTTTTGCATATTTTAAAAAATATTTTTTAGGATATTTCATTCATTGACTTTTGAAAAATATGAATTAGTTTAATTTGATTTTTTATTGAATTTGATCGAGGTAGGAACATCCAATTGTGTGTGCAGTGATGATATTGAATAATTTTATTTTTTTGATGTAAAACTGGTATGGTTTCATAAAAATTTAATTATTCGGGTAAAATGATCTTGACTAATAAAAAAAAATACATCCTAGTTATCTAATACTAACTTATTTTAAACCTGGTTAGAGAGATATATATTTATTTTTAAAAAATCAATTTAAAATGTGCTAATGAAATTATTTTAAGTGAATCAAAAGAAGTTATCAAACAAGATTTTAATAATTTGGAAGAATAATAAATTTTATATTCTTTTGTGGTATATTTTATTAATAATTAACTTTCGTAAAAATAAACAAAATACCATCTTGATTAATAATTGAAAAATATTCTATCAACACACATCAAATAAGCAAGATTTGGCATTTGTTTATTGGAGAACCCAAACTCAATTCATCTAGACTGGGTAGGGAATCTATTTATTACCTTTGAAACCTCTTTAAAAAAAATTCTAATATTTTGTGGAACAAATCAACTGTTTTGAATATAATGTTTTTATTTGCAAATGAAATATTACCTTTCTGTATATTTAAGATCACACATAAAACAAATAATTGTAATTTTGCCTCTACATTTCATGATAATTCAATGCATAAATCTCTATATGTGTAGTGCTAACATCCAGATTTAAATGATTAAAAAGCCAGCTCATGTGTTCTAATGATTGTTTTAAGTGTAAAAAATCTAGACAGAACTCTGATTAGAAATGCCATTTTAACAATAGGTTTGCTGATGTTGACCAAAAATTAGGTATTGGTTTTGCTAAAACGTTTTAATCGCCTGAATCCAACCTGTGCTAATATCTTTTATGGCTGATTAGTAAACAGGAGATAAAGATTACATTATGTAAGTATATTGTATTTTTAAAAATGTTTACAGTGTTTTTACAAAATAATACTCTTATAAAGGGTTTCCTTTCTTCTGTCCTAAACGCTATATATATCAAAATAATTATCATAACCTCATTTTGTGTGTGTCTTATTTATCCCTAAATATATTTTATTTAAAGCATATATTTTTCTCTTATAAACCATTATAAAAAAAAAAAAAATCTAAATTTACATATGAAAATTCTATTAATAGAATGGTAATCTTCATCAATTTTAATAGGTTTGAAAGTATACATATAAAAAGGTTTCAAATTTATTTTTTGGAAATTGCAATAAGGCAAATCTTCATTCAACATCATTCACTTCATTCATTCAATGTTACCCAAATGGAGACATTCCCAATTCTTATTTTAAAAGCAATAGGGAAAAAATTTTGTAAAATGAAATAAATTGTTAATTTTGAATTTTTTAGCTCCTATTTTTTTAAATCAAAGTTGTGTGAACTAAATTCGAAATTACTTTCAAGTTTGTGTTTTCCTTGAAATATATTAAACACTGTTCTTAAGAAAGAACTATGATCTAGCTAACATTTTTACTGAAGTGTAAAACATGACAAAATACAACTGCTCGTACCGTAGAGCTAAGTTTACCTGAGGTATGATTACATTAAAGGGTTAATTTGTAATTATATATATATATATATGTAAGAGAATTTTTAGTTTTTATATTTTTATTATAATCTAATTTTTCATATATCTGAATAGTTGTGCTGTGTAATAGATTATTTTAGATAAGTCAGAATTATGATCTAATATTATTTAGATATTATTTTCGAAGGAGACTTTGGATTAAAGTGCCCTTGTTCTATTGATTATCTTTATATATATATATATATATATATAAAGTGATTTATGAGTGGGATGGTTCGAATCCATAAAACATGTTTAACCACACTTATCTGCCTGAAGCCAAAACACGGGAATTACGATTCCGAGGATTCCTAGTGATTTTTTGCTATCCAATGGGGTTTGCTGGTTTTGGTAAAGACGGGATCTTATGTATTCCTATCTACTACCCTATTATATTTCTCTATTTTCTACCCTTCATCTCTTTTTTTTTTTTTTTCAAACGTCTAGATCACAGTTAAATTATATTTTGAGCAGCACAGTCACATCTAGTTCTTACGCTATTAAATTCCAGCATCACTTACATCACACTCACTATCTAAAGTAAGAAACATTTCATATTACTTTATCTCCAATTTTTGACTCTTGTCTTCATTAATGGATTTTGCTCGGTTGATAATTTCAATTTTTAAGTGAAAATATGCATATTATTTGCTTAAATCATTAAAATTATTTAATACTTCATTTAATATGTATTTCATTTTAAATCATATGTAGGAGAGTATGTATTTAATAATTTTTGTAATGTTATTTTTATTTTTGCGTTATTTAAGTAACTTGTAATTAGCTTATATATATATTTTGCTTTTTTGATACTTTTTTTAAAGTATTTTACTTTATGTATATGTGTGTGTAATGACTTCCTTGTGTATAATTACCTTGCAAGGATTTTTATTCATTTTAATATTAAACTATCTCGGATATTGCGTGAGCTCTTCAGTTCTTTATATTTAGGACCCGTTTAACGGAAATATTTCTATAATTAACTGTTTAATTATGTAACATCATAAGATCTGTGAGGAGATTGCATTAGCCAATCAAGATGCAGGGAGTTATGTGACAGTCGGTCAGGATATCTAGGATACAGATAAATTTAGATTCATATGGAATTTTGCTTGCTCGTGCACTTCTTTTTTTGCTTGTCTTGTATCCATGAAATAAATGTTAATACATAGAAAATGATCTGAACTGAAATAATTCAATATTTTTATGAAGTGCATGAAGCATCTTGCCAAAAAACAACGATTACGACACTCAAGTTACAGGAGTTGCGTATTCCTGTTTTACATGCACACACACATATTAATCAAATCATGGCCGCGGTATCCTAGTTGTCATGAGCGCGAACTTGCGATCGGCATTTCGTCTGGTCGAGGGTTCGAGCCCTTTTGCCACAAAAGACCCGACGTGTAACGCGGCTGATGCACGTTAAATTTTTAGAAGTCCTAAATTCCTCCCATTGGGGCGGTGTGGAAGTTTGGAGAGGCTGGTGCCAGTTCAGGAATCGTCCTCTTCACTTGACGTGTCCGCGGTAGCCTAGTGGTTATGATTTCGGATTCGTGGCTGGTGGTTTTCATTCAATCGCGGGTCTTTGGCTGCCAAAGACCCGCCATGTAGCCGGGACTGATGCACGTAAAATCTGTCAAGGCCCAAAGTCCTCCCTCTGGTGTGGTGTGAAGTTAGGAGAGGGAGCTGCGGTAGCCTAGTGGTCAAGGTCGTGGACTAGCGGTCGGCGGTTTTCTTTCAGTCGTGGGTTCGATCCTTGGCCGCCAAAGACCCGCCGTGTAGCCGGGGCTGATGTACGTTAAATTTGTTCGGGGCCCAAAGTCCTCCCGTTGGCGTGGTGTAGATGTTAGGAGAGGGAGGGGGGGTGCCAGCTCAGGTGTCGTCCTCGTCACTTGACCGTGGTTCAAAATTACGAGTTCCGTCGCCAATAGCCCTCGTGTTGCTTCTAGTGCGACGTTAATAAAAACTAAACTAAACCTCTTCAGTTGACCGATGCTCAAAATTCCGAGGTCCGTCGAAAGAAAGGTCGTACAAAAGAAACAGAGCCTTTTCAAAAGAAAAATATAAGGGAGAAATATAATCAAATTGCTTCAATATTTTTTTAATTATTAAAAATTATAATAAAACCAACGAGTGTGGGATATGAAAGAGCTTTTCCAAAATGTAAAATTTATTTTATACAAAAATTAGATCATAATTAGGAGACCAAATCGTTGATCAATTATGTTTCTTGCATGGTTATTTTTCTAAACATGTTGACAAACAGATGAGGTATTTAATCATATAATAGGCCTCAAATACTCATGTGTGCAGAATAGGAATTTTTTCAAAAATAAAAATAGACGATTTAAAAATAATAATAAATTTTATTGTTTAGTACAACAAAAATATACTATTTTTGCTCGCAAGAATAGTAATTTCAGTTAAGCGTCTTTGACATCAATTTAAAAAGTTCAGTGATACCCAAGATCAGCTTAACCTGTTCGTTAGCCGTCTCCTTGACTATACGTTTCAGTCCAGGCCTTTATTGGAGTTCAACTCGGAGGCCTATGTTAAATTACACACTAAAAACACTTTACACAGTTTACTGACGATAAGACACAATTGCACGATTTCAGTCTTTAGTTTCTGCATTTGTGTATTGTAGAATTATTCAGTCTATTTGTCATGCATTCGTTTATTGAGATCATGTATTATCTTGATGTATCACGATGTTTTAGGAGATGAATTTCCGCTATCATACCTGGTAGAGTAAAATCCTGCGCCTTGTTTTTCTGTTTCAGTAGTTGCTTTGATGATATCCAATACACTGGCTGCTATGTCGTATTTTGCTTTGGAATCATCATTTGAACCAAAAGCGTCATTCGTCTGGGTAGATAGCCTTTGTTTTGGTTTCTTTTTTCTTGGATTGCTTCTCACGACCGATAGACCTCCATTTTGCGACGAGAAAACTCTTTTGTTTGCTTCTTCGGAACTCGTGTTATTTATTTGTTTAGGGAAAGCTCCTGATACTGATACCGAAGTTGATATTGTCGCATTTAATTTCTTAATATCGATTTTTCCATTTAATAAGGACTTTGAAAGATCAGGCAAAGTTTTGGGCAGTAAAGGAGCTCTTTGCTTGAAAACAGGTGAAGGCTCCTTTACATCGTTTTGAGAAGTTGAATTCTGTGTTGGTATATAAGCTGGACGTGGCTCGGTTGTTGTTGTCGTTGCTGGAGTCGTTGCCCTTTCTTTGTTTATTGTATTTCTTTGTTCTTGAACAGATTGTGGCTTATCTGAATTAACATCAGAACTCTGCTTCTCTTCATTATTTTTCGGAACATTGATTCTATTTTTCCTTTTAGATTTCTTTACTTTTCGCACAGAGGGACTACGCTGTGGTTTTGTTTCTTCCGTCGGACTTCGTGCAGTATTTTGTTCAGGTTCCTTTTTCTCCTCCGCTTCTGCTTCTTTAACTTTTGAGGATTCTTTCAGTGCTGCTTCAAAAAATTCTCTAGCGGATTCTGGAATGGGTTTGATGTTCATACTGAGCAATGGCGACTGTTGTTGTTTTACCACTTCTGACGGAACACTAAAAAAGTTTGAGTTGAAATCGCCCGCAGCACCTTGAGGTCTAATGGAGTATATATTTCGATCGATAACGGGATGAGGAATTCCGAACATATCAGTACTTCTACCACCGGTATGTGTTGGTCGCTCAGGAGGTGCCACAAGGTCTTGAAGTCCTGATGGTACATTATAAAATCCGTTTGCGCTATTGAAATGATGCACTTCTGGCTGTCTAATTGGTGAACTTCTTGATCTATGTTGCAAAACCCTTTGACGCCTTTCGTCATTTTTATTATTATCATCTCTTCCTCGATTTCTTATTGGTGTCTTGTTTGAAGTATCCGAAACTCTTTTATTGCTACTCCTTGCTTCACCTTGGATGTTATTTGGTCTAACTCGTGTCTCAGTTCTCTCAGTCGAGGATTGAATAGGTTGTCGTTTTCTCTTCCTATTTTGGCTTCGAGGCTTTGATCTTAATCTTGTTCCAAATGCTGGTTGGTCGGGATCCTCGCTTGACACACTAGCAATAGATTCTTCTACTTCGGCGCTTGACGTGCTTTCTCCAAGATCATTATATCCATACGGTTCGGACGTAGAAGCTTTATTGTAAGACTTTGCTGATGAATCAAAAAACTGTCCTAATTGATCTTTACCATAATAACCAGCAGGTGGATAATGACTGCTTGTTTCGAGCGTTTTAGAGTTTTCTTTAGTACTATGTAATGAATTTGGCACTTCTTGATGCAAAGGGATGCTCGTGTATTCTGATGGTGGAGGCGGAATTTGTTCTGGTGGTGGAGGCGTTGGTGATATATCTTTTGAAACTTGTATTGTTGGAGTAATTGTCGTTGTTTGAGGACGTGGTCTTCTTTTCCTACTTGGCCTTCGTCTACGGGGAGCTGGTTCTTCAGCAAGCACTGGAGAGCCAGTATTATAATTTGCTCGTGGCTGATTCAACTGAGATATTTCTCTAGTTCCTCCTACAATCGGCTTGAACGAGGGCTTACTACCGCTATGATGAGAATTGTAATTTATTCGAGGCTCTTGAGCTGATGGCTTTGGAGAATAATAAGCTTGTGTTGGCTTGGGTCTTGGAGGTCTTCTGTCAGCATTTCTCGTGATTGGTTTGGTAGGATAAGCAGTGGTTCTAGGTAAATTATTTCCTTCAGTTGATTTTGGTGGTTTGTAACCGCTATACATTAGTCTTCCAGGTACAGGTTCGTCTGTTAAAGGTGTTGTAAAGGCTCCTTGAAAATACGGAAAATTTGGGTAAGTATTTGCATGGACATCGAAATGCTGAAATGGTCCTAGAGGTGGTGCTCCTGTGATACCCGGAATTCCATTTGGAATTCTCACTGGTGGTGGCTTACCTGGTACGAAAGGTTTATTTGTGACGCCTAAAGTAAATACTTGCCCATGTGGATTAGATATACTTGGGGGAAGAGGTTGTGAGTACGGAATAGATGGTTGATAATTTAGCACAGGTGGTCTAACGTTAGATGGCATACCAAATGGACGAAAGCCATTGTTAACTGGAAATCTTCCTTGGAATCCTTGCAATAAAGGTGGTGTCTGCAGCGCTGGAGGAGACGGAGTACGTATTTGGTTATTTGGAAATGGATTCATAAAATTTTTTGGTGGGCTTCCGGAATGAACTGGACGTAGAAAATTTGGATCAGGCACTTCAACGTGAATTGGAACTGGTACTTCTTCTACAATGACAGTTTGATCACCATGTTGTGTAATATGTCGTACAGGTGCTGGGGGAGCATTAGGGGGGTTAAATATTGGAGAAACACCGTTAGCCTGTGGTTTCGGAGCTTCAAATCTTGGGAAAGTAAGCGAATTTAGGTTAGAACTAGCAGCATTCATACCATTAGGTGGAAATAAGTTTCGGAAAGGTGTAAATGTCGGAACGAATTTCGGATTGAACGTGGGAAATACTGGTCTTGGAAATGGAAAAAAGCGTGGGTTAGGTCTCAGTTGTCTACGATCTCGATTTAACACAGATCTTTTTCGTCTATGTGAAGGGTATCTTAAATTTGTCATTGGTCTATTGCCATTGACGAAAGGGAATCCAATTTTAAATGGCAAGGTCTTTTTAGGAAGTGGTGGTGGATGAGGAGGGTAGAGTGACTGAGGTTGCAAAACGAGAGGTCGCCGAGCATGGAGAAGTTGTTGAGGCTTGGGATGCGGTTGACTGTACGATCGAGTCGGACTTAATTTTCCATTCTGAATTATTTGAAGACTTGGTCTAGGTAAAAGAGAACGAACTATTTTTACATTAGGTTTTGGAAGTTTCCTCTGTGTTGTTGGCTCACTTAGTTGATCTTTGTATATCACCCGAACAGGAATTTTCTTTGCTGTTAGAACCGCTGGTTGTCGCCGTCTGGAAGGATTTGGTATTACAGTCATGGAAGTTTTATCTGAGGCCATTTGCTTCAGTAAAGGCTCCAATTTCAAAGATGCAAATTTTGCGACTTCAGCTGTTTCTTTCATATTTTCTTTATTTTCCGAGGGAACAATGACTATGTTTTTCACAGATTCTTTTCTGTTCTTTTTCTGACGCTGAACGGCCTCGAATCCATCAGTCGATAAAATTTGTTTCAAATGTTCCTTTGTAATGGGACCACTTATTTTGATTATTTCATGGCTGGAATCAGATTTATATTCTTTCTTGTCCTCTTCAGATTGATCTGCAAGGAGATCAACAACTTCCAACAATTCAGGTGGCAATTCTTCTATCTCGTCTTTAGCGGATTCTGATCCATGAAGCATATCATCATCCGATGCTCTGTAAGTAGGAGTGACCATAACCTCATCGCTGTTTTTTGAGACTCTTCCTGTCAGACCCTTAGGAGTAGTGGAGGACATTGCAAAGAACTCATTCATGAGTTTCAATAAGTGTTGATGGGCTAAAGTGGTAGTTTTCGGTAATTCTTTCCTGCTTAAAACACTGCTCGTAACGGATGACTGAGTCGTTGTTGGCAACTGTAACACAGATCGGGTATCCACCTCGGGAGATGCAGTATGTAACGAAAAAGTAGATCCTACTTCAATCTTCTTTTCTTTCATCTTTCTTCTATCTTTGTTCAACCTCCATCTTTGTCCTTCATCTTGTTGTCCTCGAACTTTAGTTCGGTATTTTCTGATATAGGACCGAGTAGTCTTAAAAGGGCTTTCGGTTGTTCGTTCTTCAGACGACGCAACTGGTTTTTCTGCGCTTGAGTATAACTGTTGAATTTGTTGGTGTTGAATAGATTTGAGTTCTCTAGATTCTGCTCTTGGAGGTGGAAACAGGTCTTCGATCTTGGTTAATTTAAATTTATTGTCGGTGGAAGGAATTGAATAATGAGCACTATCGTCATTATCAATGTATTTTTTTGCATTCCTGTATCTTCCTCTGACTTTTCTTTCATTAATAGGTGTATCTAATTGAACAGGGTATCTGTCAATAGGATCATCATGCTCATCGTCTGTAGGTATAGTAGATTTAGGTTTTCTTTCTGGTATATTTTCATCTTCAGTCAAAAATGATTCTTTATTTGCATAATGATGATGATACATATCTGGAAGGAGGAAAGAAAATTATAGAAATATATATTTTTAAACTTAGGCTTAACAGTTTCCCTGCCATGTAAAGAATATTCCTTTAAAGTTACTAACTGACTGTATATTAATAGTTACACTTTTTGGAAAAATCTTTTACAAATATTATTTTTCTTTTGAAAATAATTTTTGTGATTCTTATCGATTCCTTTGAAGTTATTAGATCTTTGGTTTAACACTAGAGAAAAACATTAAATACTGTATTACTAGATGGAATAAAAATATTTGAAAATGGCGATATATATATATATATATATGTGTGTGTGTGTGTGTGTGTGTGTATATATACGAGAGGATATCATATAGTTATAATTATCACTAAGAAATGATGGAAATATCGGAATAAAATTATAGTTTATTTTGCGTATTAGTTGTTCTTTATACATATAATGTTGTAAATTACGGATATTAATTTGGATTTGTTCGGTTTTAGGAAACCGTAGATTGAAGTAATCTGCAGTATTGCAAGTTTTAAGTTTACCTTTCAGGTATCGTTAATTTTAATTATTACTAGAAATAATCGAGATAAAAATTTAATTTTTATATTTTATTCTTAAGATTTCTCTTCACACTAACCAACCAGAGTTATACATTTCTCCCTGCGTTTCTTGACCTTTCGAAGGCCGTCATTGTAGAACTCAGCAGATTGAACTCTTCTTCATACAGCGAGTTACTTCAATCTAAGACTTTCTGAAACCAACTAATCGACATTAATAGCTGTAATTTACAATATTAATAGTCATAAGATAAGGTTGAATTCACAAACAGAATTAATTTTATCCAGTTCTCTCGTTTATTTCATAGTAATAATAAAAACTTTTTACGATATTACCTTATATATGCATAAATACGTGTGTGTGAGTATTTTAAAAGTTATTTAAAACAATCTCAATGCGAAACACTTTTTTTTTAAAAAAAATTTATTATTAAAGGAATTATAGTCTTCGTTTCTTATCTTTTGAAAATATTTCTATGCAATGAAAAATAATCTATTAAAACATATTCATCTTTCGGTACATGAATAATAATAAGAAAATAGAATTTTTTAAGGGAAATGTTGGTAAAAAAAAGGGGGAAATATATGTTTAAAATAATATTTTTATGAGATTGTTATAAAAAAGATTTTACTTTGAAGAATTAATATTATTACTCAATAAGTTTAAATATTTTTTTAACCCTTTATTTTTAAAATATTTTTGATTACTCTATACAAGTAATTTAAATATATTATTCAATGTGCCATTGATCAATTATTTAAAACTGGATTAACATAATTATTTTATGCTTATATGCTGAATTGTACTAAATGTGTAAAATACTGCAATTGAGTTGCAACTAGACTTTCAGAAGGAAATTAATTTGCAAGAAAACGAATATGTTCATGCATATTTATACCTGAAATCTTTTCACCAAATTTGATTTCGGCGAGATCATCGCTTGGTATGGGTGTTGTTTTATACCATGGATTCTTTGTGCGTCCTCCTTTCTCTGGGCGTCTTTTCTTCAATTGAATGGCAGGTTCTTCCTTTACTATAGTATTTGTGGTTGTTTCGAGTGGATCGTCTTCAGGAATGGGAAGAGGCGGTAGGGTGTACGGTTCGACTTTTCCCGATTTCGACACTCCTAACCAAGACAATGACGCGTCTTTGTCGATAGATATCTTTCTAGTGCTGTTTAATTTTCTCCTGAAATGTATATAAAAAAATACTATTTCTTTTTCTTTACACTAATAGACAATAATAATTTTGCAACAGATTTCAGAAAGGAATGTTTTTAAATATTTTGCATTATATTGTTTGAATAGAAATGAAAAAAAAAAAAAAAAACCTTCTCTTTCTCTGTCCCTCTTACTCGTACATATGCAGCAACTTTCCTCATCAGCGACAACAGGAATTAAAAATGCCGTCTACCCGCCATTTTGATTTCGTGGACGTAATGTTAATCCGACAGAATTTCGACTACCGTGCTCAGATCTTTACTATTTGAACTATTTGAATGCAATAAAGTGCATTTGAAAAAGCAAAAAAATAATTAAGTCTTCTGCGGAATTACTTTTTCCCTCCGATTTTTAAAAATATTTTCTCCCCTATTTTTGTCATTCGTTTTTGAGTTTTCCAGTCTTTAAAAAAATATTTTTAAAAATTTTAAAAATCGGAGGGAAAAAGTAATTCTACAAAATACTTCATTATTTTTTGCTCTTTCAGATGTTCTTTATTGCATTCAAATAAATCAAATTGTTAAGATTTGAGAACGGAAGTCGAAATTCCATAGGATTAACATTAAGCTCACCAAATCAAAATGGCCGGTAGACGGGTGCCTTAATATCTGCATACGTCACGTTTCATTTTATTGGCATTTATTTTTAGCAACTTGAAATTTAAAAAAAAATTGTCTCAAAGGATAATTAAGAGAAAATCACGAATAGCGTAATGTTACAACTTCACATATTTGAATTAGTAATGTAAGTAATAAGAGACACGGCAAGAAATTGCATGATGAAATTTAGCAAAACATAACGACCGCGTCATGTCAAATCAGCGTAAATTGAAAACGCGCTAAACGAGGTTTTACTACATATACCAACATTTTTATTCTTGGGATTTCTAAAAATATTACTGGGCTAAAAGGACAATATTAAAACGTAAACTTAACTGAAAATTTTAATTTATGCTTCTTTTATATTATTGTTTGGCATACGTGTAAATGTTAAAGTTCTCAAGATTATATATTTCAAAATACGAAACTAGATGGCAGCACGATAATTATTCCGTGAATATTTTTCTGTGTTGTAATAATAAAAATGAATTCCCCCCCCCCCCCACTGATTTGTATTATAATTTCCATGAATATAATGCATGTAGGTTAACCATATTTTTTTTGGATCGAACCCAGGACATATTTTTTAAATTAATTAAAAGTCTTAACAGTTTACTGAAACATTATACTTTATTTTTCATTAGAAACGACATTTTTCAGAAATGTGGTTTGTTTTAATTATATCATAAAATCCACAACAAGGAAATTCTGAATTAATTTTAACATTTAACACAGATGTTTAACAGTAAATTCTGGAAGTCTTTTCCTTTCTGTTGACCAAATAACTCCACATAATTGAAAAAACTATTTCAACTGGAACAGACGTCTCAGGCAAACACATCGCAAACTCAACAATTTTAGAAATATTGTGACATGCAATATCAGCCTTTTGAGGCCAATGGTATACCCAGAAAATAATTGGGGGGAGAGGGGAGCTGCGTATCATGATTCCACTTAGTAAAAAGTAAATAATACGCTATAAAAATCTTATTTCTCTTATTTAAAACTGTTCATATATTTATATAATTTATTCATATTATAAGAATTTAAAAAGTAAAGATCATTTCAGAAAAATAATTAAGGTACCATGAGAATAAAATCTGCAATTTTTGGGAGTGCCCCGAACAGCACTAAAACTGCCCGGGGTCATCTCGGATGTTTGGTAAGCCTAAATATATGACACATAAGAAAGAGCTAGTGGGGGTAAAGGATAAAAATGAATAATAAATTCATTGGTTTTGAAAAATTAAAATAATTTGAAAAAAAAAAAAAAAAATAAGAATAGCTTTTTTATTTTCAATTTTTTGGGAGTCGGAGTGCATAAATAATTCGAAAAGTTGAGGAACTCTGAATATAATAACAATTTTTTTTAACTAATTTTGCGTTGTAAAACGTATTATTAAATCAGTTCTTATCATATTCCCTGAGCATATAGTAATTGCTTTATTATTGCTCTTTTGCGTTACTCGCGAGTAGTTTTTCCCCCTTTTAATCTTTTTGAGTCTCGTTGAAAAATAGTTATCTCTAATCATAATAACTAGAATGCCTCGCTGAACAAAAAGAACGTATATTAATAGAATAAACATAATTATCTTCGACATTTCAAAGAATATTTATTTAAACTACTTCGCTGATTCCCAAACTTTTTTTTTAATGAGAATTAGATGCCGTAAATTTAATGTACCGTATGATAAAATCTATCCCATTTAACAAAGAATGGGGAAGATGGCTTCTTGAAATGTAAGCAAATTATAAAACGTTGAGTTCATTAGTATAAGTCTTTAATTTATTTTAGGACAGTAGCTATCTTTTTTCTTGACACAATAGATTAACAGAACTTTTGTGTTAATGGAAAACAAAGTTTAATTTTTTTTCTTTCTTAAGGAAGACTGTTAAGTTTTTTTTTACATTTCCATTGGCAAGGAAATACATATGGAACAACAGCACGCACGCACACACACACACACAACTAAGTGTGTGTAAAGCTTCTCGTTTCAAAGGAATAAATATTGCCCAGAAAAAATGTTCCCTTCTCGTTGTACAAGATGAGTACATTTTGAATATTTTGAAGTTATACATTTATTACTTTAACACGAGAGCGAGGCAATAACACAGAGAGGATTGCGTCATGAAAATTTACAGACTCCAGAAGCGTTGTTCAGGCTTCAGGGCTATGGGGGGAAAGGGGGGATTTTTCTTGCATAGAATTTATTTGCAGGGATTTCTTCAGATCAAGTAATATATTGGATGGAGGGATTTCCACGGATCTCAGCAGCAGACAGAAAGTCTAATAGGGATTATTCCTACGCATGGGAAACTGGATTAATCGAGATCTGAGCATATTTATAGCGCGTGATCGAATAAATTAAAAGCTAAATTGGGGTGGTATCGGGCAATAAGAATGAACTCTTTACTGTAACAGTGAAATAATAGAAAAAATTAGGAAACGAAATTATATTTATATAAGCGAAATCATATATATATTGAGAGAGAGAGGAAAAGCATTAAATTTTATATTGTTAAATTAAGACATAACGTTCATCAGTAAATGATATTTTTTTTTATGGATATCCGCTTTTATAAGAAGTTTTGCGTGCATTTATTGTATTTGAGGCAAGTCATTAAAAACTATTAACCCACTTTAGGGATGAAAACTGATATTTAAAATTATATGGAGGAAAATAAATGCAACAAAGTCTTGAAAAAGCTATGAAAATATTAGAATTTCGTGGAACGTTATAATCAGATTGAAGTTTCTGGATAATTCTGATTAATGTATATATATACTAATGATAAATCATTCTCTAATAACGTAAATTTGAAATTGATGATCAGGAAATAAGATCTTATTAATAATATGATTGTTTTATAAGAATTCCTAACTTAGCAGTTTCGAAGTAAGTATGTTAGTTTTGTAGCTTCTTCGTTCCTGGTTATTCTCTCATAAGTTGATCTTTTTTTGTGTCTGCGTCTCGATCTGCGACGTTGAACAATTATAGCATGTTCTAGTAATCTCTTAAATATTCCCAATTTTGACGTTATAGATTTCATAAATATTTGAATGCTGTTTGCATCTTTACAGCAAGTGTCGTTTCTGATCTTTAGAAGTTTCTGACCTTTCATCTATTCCAGAATCTTAACATATTTCGGCATGGCTTCGATGAGATAAGATTCTGATTTTTCCACGCTCCAGTCCCAATTGTATATTTGTATAATAACTTTTCATTATAATATAAATTAAATACTTAGTAACCAAGCGAAAATCTTTACTTGGTGTTAACATCTTTAATTCTTCTTCAAAACCGGTACAGTTTCTTATTAATTCTCTCAAGCGTTTTATAACGAACTTTCAACAAATACTAACATTCAATAATATGTTAAAAATGTCTTGGTATGCATTCGAAGAATGAACCAGGAGTATAATCATATTTTAAGACACATCTTCAAGTAAAAGTATTTCTGTTCAAGATTTTAATTTATTCATGATTCACACATATTAATTTTATGTTGATTTTAATATCATTTTCATCCATAAAGAGATTTTAATCATTCTTATTAAACAGATATTAAAAATATGTATAGAACAGACAACAGATATTATTTGTTGTAACAAATCATTATTTTTATTATTTTGAAGTATCAGAGTAAAAAAAAAAAGTTTCAAATACTTCGTTTTAAATACAGAAATTAAAGGAAGGATTCAAAGAACTGAATAAAAATAAATTTATGTTACAATCTAGATTTTAGCAACTTTAACCGATTTTAAATAAATGAAAGTTAATAAATTATTGCTATCAAGCCAATGATAAAATTAAATTTACTCGTATGAAAACTATCTTTTTAGATGCATTGGTTTCTTATAAAATGATTTGAGATACGCATGGATTGTAGATTAAGTTATTTTTCGTTATTTACAATACTCAAAGAATTGAGTTTTGAAAATTTTTTTGAAAAGAGAAACATTGATTGTAATATTAGAAAGCTAAAATTTCAAAACTCTTGTTTTTATTTTTTATTTTGTATTTTTAATTATATCAATTTAGTATGTGCGTACATTTAGAAACGCGGACGCTGTCAAGCCTTTATTACACAATTTATCATGCATTTTATAGCACGGCTATGTGAACAAAAGGAATTGTATTTTTAATTGTTTCTTTAAAGGGTTTTTTAAATTTGTTTCATAATACTCTTCACAGAAAGCTGAATTTTTGGCCAGTCTTATTGGACATTGCAACGGACACGAATTAAAACTTTCATCAACGAATTTCTCTTACTCGGTCATTATTACAACACAGCTAAAAAAAATTCTAAAGAACACGTAGTTCCATTTGCTGCACATGATAAGAAAACCGTTTTTGCTGAGATTATATTATTGAAATGTTTATTACTGTTGATGCCTATTTCCTGTACTTTTTAAAGAATCTTTGAGGAACTTTTTGTTACTCTTCTCTTTGAAAATAAAATCTTTAAAAATGCTGTTGTTCTAAAACGAATTCATTGTATTTATAAACACAAAAATAAAACCATTTAAGTGTTTGTATATTAAAAGGAATGAGATTAAAAAAGGTGATGAAGTCACTTTCTTTTTTTTTTTTTTTTTTTTACAAATAAAAGAATGCTTCTATTTCTTCTTTGCTTAATATAACGTTACGAACTAACTTTAAGACTTACTTTAAATTTAGTCAGTAACATTTTCATTTAATTAATTTTTATTTATTTATTTTATGAAAAGCATCCGTTACTTTTCAAGGCTTTCTACCAAATAAACATAGGGTTTAAATACACACTTAAGCCCGTTTTACTGCAACAAAAGCAAAACTAAAAGATATCGAATGAACAGTTGTTTCCCCCCCCTCCCCTTAGAGATGTTATATAGTTTCATTTTATTCTGTTCATTCTATGGATCTAGATCACGGCTTAAGGCTCCCGTCTACCCGCCATTTTGATTTCGTGGACTTAATGTTAATTCTATGGAATTTTGACTTTAATTCTCACATCTTTATTATTTGATCTATTTGAATGCAATAAAGTGCATTTGAAAGAGCAAAAAGTAATGAATGCTTCTGTGGAATTACTTTTTTCCTAAGATTTTTAAAAATATTTTTATTCTTATTTTAATGATTCGTTTTTGAGTATTACGGCCTTTAAAGAATATTTTCAAATATTTTTAAGAATCGGCGGAGAAAAGTAATTCCACAGAAGCCTTCATTATTTTTTACTCTTTCAGATGCACTTTATTGCATTCAAATAGATCAAATAATAAAGATGGGGGAATTCAAGTCGAAATTCCATAGGATTAACATTAAGCTCATGGAATCAAAATGGCGGGTAGACGGGAGCCTTAAACAGATTATATCAAATGAGGACGCATTTGTCCACTTGTTCTCCAAATAATATTACTAAAGTAATATTTTCATGTGATGTTACTTTAAAGATCGTAAGTATAACTTTTTGTAATGAACTTCTTTGGACTTCAAAAGCGAATCAAAACATATGAGTTGTTGTAAAACATTATGTTTTATGGCTCCCGTCTACCCGCCATTTTGATTTCATGGACGTAATGTTAATCCTACGGAAATTTGACTTAAATTCTCACATCTTTATTATTTGATCTATTTGAATGCAATAAAGTGCATTTGAAAAAGCAAAAAATAATAATGAATGCTTCTGTGGAATTCCTTTTTTCTTAAGATTTTTAAAAATATTTTTATTTTAATTATTTGTTTTTGAGTTTTTCGGTCTTTAAAGAATATTTTCAAATAATTTTAAAAATTGGAGGAAAACAATAATCCCACAGAAGCATTCATTAATTTTTGCTCTTTCAGATTCATTTTACTGCATTCAAATAGATCGAATAGTATAGATATGAGAATTAAATTGGAAAGTCCTTAGGATTAACATTAAGCTAACGAAATCAAAATGGCGGGTAGATGGGAGCCTTAAATTGAGAATCACCAAATTGAGCTGCAAAGGAAATTCGCATGAAAATTTATTACTCGTAGAAATATCTTTAAGTTGGTAAAATGTGTTCTTATAATAATTGTATTGTTTTTTGTCGCGTATAAAATTAAAATGGATCCAACAGCTTACAGTTATTTCACTTATTAAAATCCTCATTTTTGTTCTTACCTCGAATAACCGAATTTCGAAGGTTCTTCAGATTCCGGTTTTGTCGGTTGTACACTCAGAACTGTCGTTGGAGCTTCCGTCAATTCGACACTTGCTGCTGCTGTTGTTGTTGTTGTCTCGTCGTTTTTTGGTATCTTCCTTCTTCTGTTTAAATTCCTTCTCCTACTTCGAAAATCCTTTGCTCTACTTCTATCGGATTTGAATAAACTCGGCAGGGTGGTCGCTTTGGAGATGCTAGTCTGTGTTGAAGATCTTATGATATCATCGGGGGGAGGCGTTTCGGTTGGAGATCGCGCCGACACGTGAGATCGCTAAGAAAGTAAATGAAATTTGAACTCATTGATAATATGTGGTAATATCTGCAATAGTATAAATATAAATGGTAGATTTAATAGACTTCTTTATTCAATCTTCGTCGGCTTTGTAATTGATGAAACATTCGCTGTGTGAGTTTTCTTAATTTTATTTTCCCGTTTCTCGTTTTTAAAATATCGCATGAATCATGGGTTACAGCAATTTTTATTGTCACATACTTTATTTTTTTTTACATTCCTTTATAATTTTTATTTTGTTTCACATATAGAATTCTTTTTTTTACAGAGATACTTTGTCTTATTTAAGATTGAATATATTTCGTAATAACATAGCTCGTTAATTTAAATTTCGTTATTATTATTTTTTTTTTACAATTTACTATCTGCTTCCTTTCTTGGAAGTCATTGTAGATGAAAAAAATTCCTTTTTAGAAGGTTGCAATCAATTAAATAATTAACTTTTTTAAATGTACGATCCAATAATAAGTGTATACAGTATTTGAATAACATGCAGTTATAATGTTTTTTTTTTTTTTTTTTTTAAAAAAAAAAAGAAAAAAAAATTATTTTTTTTTTTTTTTTTTTAAAAAAAAAGAATTAGGGAAAATTAACGTTCGATTTTTTTCCTCCCTTGAGCTTACACAATCGTTATTTAATTTATTACGTACTAAATATGTATTAAAAATATACTTGAAAAATGTGTACGCTTTAAAACAATTATATTTTGACTGAATGTTTTGCATATAACTATATTCGCTTAAAATTTTAAATTTTATACACTATATCTAATGGATTTGGTTTGGAAAAATCCTCAATTAAAGATTTTTAATTTCTTAAATGATATTGATTTTACTTCATACATATAATTTTATTAAGAACTACAATTTTTATTATACTTTATTTGTTACTGTAATTTTAATATATTTTATTTAACTCCTTGAACTTTTTCACCACGTGTTTGTTACTTCATGTTCCTAAAGAACTCAGTACCAGAAATATATCCAATTAACCAACCTAAAATAGTTATAAAACTCTTGAGTATTGTCACTTATATTGATTATTTTCATACCAAAAGTTTTACATTAAAAATGTCATACATAAAATTTAATACAATTAAGGTTGTTCATGTAGAAGTTGTTAAAATAGGGAACAGATATTTAATTTTTGCATCTGCTTTAAAATAGTTAAAAATTGCATGATAACTGCTAAAGTAATGTTTTGTGTTCTGCATTGAGAAAACTAAATGAATTTTAAAAATTTTATCGCGTTCAGAATGAAAAATATTGAAATTTAATTAAGATTCCTCAACAGCTAATATATATATGTATATATATATATGTAAATATAGTACAATAATATATTCTTACTTTTACTTTTTTACTGCACAAATATCAAATATATTACTGTACTTGAAAGTAATTTTAAGTAAGTAAGATATCAAATTCAGTCCATCTACAATGAATGAAATATATAAGCTGGGACATTAAATAATTTAAAATGTTTTAAATAAATATGCATTATTGATGCACTGAAATAAAAATGATATTGCCTTCTTTAAATGAACATTTTATGCATATTAATTCAAAATTATCCCAGAAGCTAGCTAATTATCCGCGACAATTTGGATTTTGTTTCCAAAAAAAATTGATTGAAATTTTTGTTCCATACCTTTCCTTTATGTTGATGGCGTGATGCATTTTCGACATCCAGAACTCTTCCAACTCTCTTATTAACGGGTGATGGAACATCAAGAACTTTTCCAGTTTTTTTAGACTCTGGACGCGGAACACTTTCAACATCAAGAACTCTACCAACCCTTTTAAGCTTTCGTCTTTTGCCTTCAATAGCATCATACTCAATTGAAACATCATCGTCCACAATAGATTCACTAGGCTCTAAAATTTCTTTGCCAATGGTAACGCTTTCTAATCTAGAATATTTTGGTGTACTTTGCTTCTCACTATTCGTTACAGATGTTCTCGGAATGGATGATTTTGTCGGTGTTGCCTTGAAAGATTTTGCGGTGGAAGTGGTTAATTTGACTAGATCTCCATCGTAACTGTATCCGTCCTCACCGTAAGCTAAAGGTTCGTGTTGTCCGTAACTCAAAAGTTCTTCCAGGGTCTTAGTGTTCTTGAAAATTGATTTAGTACTTTCGAAGGCCGGAGAAGAAATGGTGCGATGTTGCTTGGGGAAGTCTTCTCTGTATTTCTTTTTAGTAGAATATTTAGAATAAGACTTGAAAGCCTTTTTGGTTGGCAAAATTCTTTCTTTCTTGTGTCCGATAGACCCTTCTTTGCATATTTTTGAATTGAGGGCAGATTTTTCTTCGCATACCATGGACAGCTGATTAAATATAGAGTCTGTCGGACAGATAAAAGAATTCCGCGTTCCATCTACTTTGCAGTAGTGGAACACTTCGCAATTGAATTTGGAATCAGGGAAATATCCCATTTTACCTTTACAGTCAAAAGTTATCTGAGGTAGTAGTTTTTTCAATGCTTCAGGTGCCTCTGAGGGAAGTTTTGTGGGGGGTGGACCTGAAGGAAACCACGGACTTGCTGTTCCATGCTGTGAAATATAAATGTAATGTTTAGTAGATATTTCCTGAGACAATTATATAATAATGTAATGAATACTCGTAGTATTGTAAAGTAGAAGTAAGATTTTTTCAGGTGAATTCGTTATTTTTTTAAAAAATTTCCGTTTATTTCGGATTTTTTAAAGACTCTCTATTTTAAGAATTAGACCATCTATTTTTAATATTACATGTTAACATAGTACCAATTAATCTTGAGGTTCATTAGATATAATTTTAGATGCCTGGAGTTATATAAATTTTTTTTATCTTTTCTGTAAACAAGGAAAAGGCTGCTTCAAATTACGGAAAGATTTAAGGTTCAATATTTTTCTGAAATAGTTTTCTTTATAGCATTATAGCAAACATTTTAAAGTATTTTTTTTTTTAAATATTTGACCAGATAAGTTAAAAAAATAAACTATTCCCGTGAAAAACATGACAGCTTTCTGATTCACCACATTCAGAGCTTCAGTACTTTTTATCAATTCTTTTTGGAAGTTTTTTCATCAGTGATGTTTTCTGGAAGTTCTTAAAAAGTTTAACTGATAGAAATATAAAGAAAGGCATTTAAAAAGTTAATGGGTATATAATCATTAACATGAAGAACTTCCAGTCATATATTTTTTTTTATCTCCACTTTATAACTTAAATTTCTTCAATTATCTCGACTATATATAATAGTTGAGAAACTTTTGGCAATAGTGTCCTTTATATAAGCATTGTTTAATAACATATTTTTGTAATCTATAACTAGTAATTATTATTATCATTTCTGAAAGGTAAGTTTAAATGCGGCCTCTGAGCCTTCTCTTTTTTTAGAGAAAATAATCTTCCAAAATAATTATTGAAAACTTTATATATAATAAATACTAGTTTCAGTTATAATAGAATACTGAAACAATAACTATTTTCTCATAATGGGAATTTAATTTAAATTTTGGTCAAATACTCAAAGATTTCTTATTGGTAAATTTTCAATCAGTTTTATTAGTAAGTGAACTTGTACTTTGAAGATGTATTCTAATATTTAAAAAAATTGAATGATATATTTTTGAACAAATAAATTGATCCAGAAAAGTAAAAACATTCTTATAACAGTGTTAACATTCAAATGTCAGACATGAATTACAGTTATAGGTATAATTCAAAATCATAAATCAAATCCCTCCCATTTATTCCAATACCATTTTGAATATGTTAGCTGAAGATTAATTGTAAACGATCTGATTTTACGTTAAAGATGTAAAAAAATATGTCACATTTACTCATTAAAAATCTCAAAAGGAAATTAATAATTTAAAATTTGTGTACCGTGTAGTTCTTATTTAAAAATATATTAAAAGCTCACAATATATTTTTTGCATCGTAAAACTTTTCAATAATAAATATATAATTTAATAAACTTTGTAAAGAAATTTCAAGCAAATTCAGATCTTTACTATTTAGCATCTAAGCTGTAAGCCTAATTGAAAAGATTTATATGAAATTTTCATCTCAACCATCATGGCATTCTGTATTCATCTTATCTGGATTAGAACATCAAAGTGGATGAAGCTGCCGAAACCGGGAAAAGTATACCAAAAAAAAGTGCGTAAAATGTGACAGAAAGTTTTTAAATTCGTTTTACTCAGCGAAGCGTTCACTTCTTTCACGTCGGCAACTCCAGACGAAAAAAAAAAAAAAAAGTGTAAATTTGAGCCCCGATGACTTTGTATGTCGGATTATTCTCATTGTTCCAGATCTTCAGTCCTACATCTGACGAGATTCATCCTGCGGCGTTGTGCCCTTGAATCGTTTTTTCCCTCTCCCGGATTAAAGCCTTCTATAATCGTCTTCATCGATATTTAATTATCGATTACCGTGATGCTGGAGCTACGCGAGATCTTACAACTATTCTGTCGCACGGAAAAATAATGGGATTAAATTGTCCGTACAAATGGAGATCTAAACGTCTTGGAAACTGTAACGTTCAAATATGATTGAGTAACAGGCGGAAATGCACAATTACTATAGAATGGAACTGACTCAGTCTAATACCTTCAAGATGTTAACAGTTACACGCGAATGATATTTATTCATGACTCTACATTTCGACAACACCCGCAACAAGGGACTGAAACTAAAACAAAACAAAAAAAGCCTCCAGTTTTCAATTCATTTTGATGAATGTACTGGAGATATAATACCACTTTTAATTGTATTTTGTATTGTTTGTTTTTCATACAAAGGACAATCTTTGTAAGATATGGGAGCTTTCTTCTAGGTCGTATATTACGATGAAATCGAAAGAAATTTCTTTGTTTTTACTGGTCAGTTATTATGCTCCTTCTGGTTATGAAATCCTTTTTCAAGGGTCATTTAGTTGCTGTTGTTTATTTTGAAGGGTGTGGAATAATTTCCTGAAAAAAAAATGACCTTTGTGTCACCTGTACTGAATGATTTGCCAAGGACAACATTCCTAACCCAGTTTTAATTAGAACGTGTTGTTATATTCTTGTTCGATGAATAAGTTAGCTTTTAAGTCTTATTCCAGTTTTAATATATCAAGGATAAACTAGATAAAAGACTTTCATGCTTACTTTTGATTTTGAACAACCTTACAGCAATTAAAATAAACATTTTTTAAGATTTACGCATAACATACATCCAAAAGATACATAGCATATAATTTTAACACTAAAAATAAATGTACCGGTTTTTAGTAATTGCTTATTTTTACAAATTTGGGTTGAATGACCCATTTTCCTATTTGGATACAATCACAGAAAAATCAGTGCTTGAAATTATAAATAAAATATTTTAATAAGCTTTAAATAATAATTAAACTATGTTTTTAATTAAAGAAATTGAAATTGTACTTTTTAAAATGGTATTTCGACTTGCTTTATAAACTTAGCATGCAAACTATCTTTCTATAGTACAATTTTTATAAATAAAGTACAATTTTTCTTAAAAAAATACTATAGATATGTAAAAAAAAATGTTTCTTAAAAATAATGCAAATGAAAATGTTTCTTAAAATAATGTCCATGAAATAATTATTATTAATTTTAAATATTATGCATTATTTAATGAATGTGAATTTTTTTTCTTTATTATACATATTTATCGCGTTACTACTTATTTTTTTCTTTTAAATTTTTTTTAAATTAACATAAAATTACACGTAAAATGTAAAATTCTATTTTAATTCGTAGAAAACTATTATAGCGCAAAACTTAGTTAACAACCAGTTACCCATATTTGGAAAATTGAAATAGTTTTTAATATCTTTTTAGAAAATTTTATTTTTAAGCCCAATTATTTATTTAAAAGTCATTATAAAATTGTTAATTTGTTATTCTTAATTTTTGTTTAACAAGAAGTACTGACCACTCAATTATATTTGATGATAAGTGGAAATCAGTAATCTGGAAACACAAATAAGTTCATTTCCTTCGATTCAACTTCCTTATAGTAATAAAAATAACCCTTCTGCGACGTTTGAATTTACATTAACCTTGAAATGTTTAAGTTTACTGAAAGTCAATATTTTTAATGTATGAAAATAAACTTTTCGGGTCGTTATCTAATTTATCTTCAGTTTAAACTGGAGCGTATCAATACTAGTGCGACTCTAAAGCAGCAACATTTTAATTAATGCAAAATAAAAAAAAAAAAATTACCTTAAAATTTTTATCAGCTCCATAAACTCCCCTGGCCAGCAGAAGAGCTGAGAAAATAAAAGAGAAAAAAAAAGTTTCTCTTAGAAAAACCATACAATAAATATTGCATCACAGTTAAAATATAAGTATTCTAAATAGAGATATAGTGATTTCATAAAAATAAACTAGAAACGGTGCCATTTTTCTATAATTAGTAATTAGATTACTTTGAAGTAAACTATTTTGAAAAGAATTAATTGTAAATAAATGGTGAGGTATGATATTTTGAAAACAATGGGAAGGTAAGAAAATTAGAGAAAATAAACAAACTGTTAAAAAGTACAGTTGTAATTGCAAGTAATGTATTAAAAGTTGTAAGTCATTGTAAATAAATAGTAACATAAAATAACAAATAATGTGTAAATTCAGATTATTGAACTCAATAAATAAATGTAAAAGTTACCAATTAGGAGGTTATTTAAGGCTCCCGTCTACCCGCCATTTTGATTTCGCGGACGTAATGTTAATCCTGTGGAATTACGACTTTAATTCTTATATCTTTACTATTTGATCTATTTGAATGCAATAAAGTGCATCTGAAAGAGCAAAAAATAATGACGACTTCTGTGGAATTACTTTTTTCCCTAAGATTTTTAAAAATATTTTTATTCTTATTTTAATGATTCGTTTTTGAGTTTTCTGGTCTTTAAAGATTATTTTCAAATATTTTTAAGAATCGGAGTGGGAAAGTAATTCTACAGAAGCATTCATTATTTTTTGTTCTTTCAAATGCACTTTATTGTATTCAAATAGGTCGAATAGTAAAGATGTGAGAATTAAAGTCGTAATTCCACAGGATTAACATTACGTCCTTGAAATCAAAATGGCGGGTAGACGGGAGCCTTAAGGCAAGCATACTATTTTCGTTTTCAAAATACTATTTAAAATAATATGAGCAGATGTTTTTTTTATTGTTGTGTTGATGATAAAGCAGGGTATACAAATCTAAGAATTCTTTTCGATGAATATTAAATTAAATTTCAGTTTAAATTTGAATTCCTATTACTGAAGCAAACATTCGTGGACTCATTATATATTTTTGTTCCATTTTTAGATTTTATTGAACGCCTTTTAAAAGTGTAGGATATGTTTTGTAAAAAGGTTAAATCATTCACACACACGAGAGTTTAAAAAAATCAACACTTATTTGATTTTTAAAAAATAATTTTTAAGCCTGCCTCTTTTTATTTATTACAATTTAATTTCTACCTCAATGTAAAGGCAAATTAGTCCTTTACATTGAAGTAGAAATTAAAGCTGTTTTATCTTCTTCATTAATTTTTCATCCGAAATAACTAATTTGCTAAAGGAAAACGCAGAATTTATAGAAATAATCATTGAAAGCTATTTAATATCAAGAGTTATTTAAATAACCTCTTTGACTTAGAAGATTAAGTTCTTTTGATCAATAACATTAACAATAACAAATTCGTAATTGATTCTATTTTCCATTCATATTTACGAGGGTCAATATCATGAAGAAAGGTCAAAACATTAATGTAATATGGCAACCATCATAACACATTGCGAAAGGTCTTTAACCTTTTAATTGATAAACTTCTTATTCACCACTTTTTTTTGCGCGTGTGAAAGTTACGAGTATTATTCGATTACTGTCCTTTCTCGCGAAAGTTCCGTGATCGGACATCGTCCAGGGATTGTCATCTTCTATATTGTACGATATGGCGTCTCGTTTCATGCGTCGTCGAACACAATAAGGACTCGTGACCTAAGAAAGTTTCGGAATGGAACGCTTGTGTCTCCCTTTCGAATCTCATTAGCGCAGAAAGTGAATGGAAAAGCTGTCCGTTGCCCTCTCGAGGCACCGTGCTCCAATAAGTAAATAATTCGCCTTTCCTTATGTCAGGCATTGGCCTGTGTCCACCGTTATTGATCCCACAATATCGTCCTCTCTTTCGCAGATTAGTTACGCTGGGATTGTAAACAGGTTGCAATTGTGATGGGAATTTAGAGAGTGGAATAGATTATTAAATTAGAGATAGAGTGATACTAATGATAGGGTTGTTGAAACCGAAAAACTCGTAAATTTGTAACAAAGGAACATTAGAAATGCCAAGAGGAAGAACTGATGTTTTAGAAAATTTGTTTTTGTGTAATGGTGACGAACTGGACCTTAACTTAGCGCAATTTTTTTCAAATAGAAGGTTGCTCCAATATCAATGTTGCATTCTGTTATCATTATCCTATAGATTAGGATTGGCTATACTGCGAATCGCGAGCCACATGCGGCTTTAATAGAAATAAATTATACATACGAAGCGTTTTAAACTAAAACTGTTCAATATCCAAAAGTAATTCGTTTATTAACACGTGCTGTTTTAAGACAAAATGCGACAAAAATGCGGAGGCATAAAATAAAGGATGCACGGTGTTAGGTTCAAAGGATTGACATTATAATACATTATGACGGAAATAATTATATTTAGTTTGCTTAAGTTTTTTTTTTTTTTACATTTGTGCTAAGATATATTTAATTTAATATTTTATAGACAGCTGTTATTTTAGTATCCAAACAGAATATTATTGCCTTCTTTAATAATTTACCATTATGCTTTTATTTTATTATTTAATTTAATAATTCATTTTTATGGTAGAATCATCTGTTTTTATTCTTTTTGTTATTAACATTAGGAACTTTTTTTGTATTTTGGAATGTTTTGCTTGTTAAAATAAAATTACATTAGGAATTTGAAGAACGTATTTATTTTTCTTAATAGTAATTACTTCTGTGGAATCTGGGGCTTGAAAGTAAGCTAATTAATATTCATTTTGAATAATTCTATTTTTTCAGGAACTTAACAGAAAGGAAAAAAAAAACATTAGCACATTATGAAATGAAATTAGCAGAGCCAATTTCAAATAAAAAAAAATTCAAAATTTTAATGACGTTGAATGATAAATTAATTTCATTACCCAGCAGATAGTATCCTATTTTATTTTAATACAGATTTTCGTTTGAATGAATTTTTCTCTGAATAAAATATGATATATACTTCGTCTCCTAAGTTGTGATGCTATAAACTGATACTTAATCTTCCTTCTTAAATTAAGAAATACATTTTTTACAAAATATTTCAAAGTTTTTAAAGGATGCAATGTGATAAATGGACAAAACGATTTTATTTTGATATTGGAATAGCTTTTCCATGTTAAAATGAGTTCCGAATTCGGATCCCAGCCGAGCTCAGCCTTGAAGGAAATGTAAGCCACATCTGGGCGAGAAAAAAACAACAAATAGAACTCTCATTTTTTACATTACTATGTTTTGCTTATTTGGTTTTTATACTTCAATTCTCTAAATAACTGTATCTTTGAAAGAAATACCAATTTATCGATACAAATATTTGAATTTTGCATTTTCATGACGCATTGTGAAAAACAGCGTGTAATTGAAATGCAAATAAGTTGCTACGCATTTGATTTGTAAGTGGGATGAATATATATCATTCAAGAATGTAGCATGTTGGAGAAAATTGATCTATTTCATGGTTATAGATTTGTTCTCTCGCTTTTATAATTACTTATTTCTTCGAACTCAAGGTCTGCTGAATTCTGTTATACCACCTTAAGATTTGTAACCTTGCTCAGTTGATGGGGTTGACATATAAGCTGGCACTTCATTCTCCGAGCTTAGAATATATTTTTCGTAATAGAATGCGCAACCTAAAAAAACAACTTCAAACCAGAGAAAATTACAAATTGCTCTACTTTCATTACGTTACAGCTTCTTTTCTTACTTTGTTTGTAATTAAAATTGGAACTCAAATGCATTCAAAATACTATCACGCATTTCATATTTGCATGCTTATTGTTAAGCTGCGAGTAAAAATACAGGTTATTCAAAGTGATTCATCCGTTTTCGAAATTCCCCATTTTCAATAAAAAAATGACACAGAACGATAAGTAATATATAAATACAAAGGAAAACTGTTGAAGTTTTATAATCTGAAAAATAGATAGCTCTCGTGAGTTCTTCGTGAAGCTGTTTCACGAAAGTTGTTTTAAAAGCTTTTCACGGTGCTATCTCACAGTTGGATCGGTCGCATTGGACCAGAGAATTCGATGTTACGCAGTTGGATACCCAAGTCACCAGATAGGGCCCCATGCGATTTCTTCCCTTGGGGGTTTGTAAAAAATAAAGTGTCTGCGCCATCATTAACCACAAATTTATGTTATGTGAACTTAACCAAAGGATTTCTGCTGCTGTACAATCAATTAACACTGACACTTTATAACGTGTTTGGTGGGAATATACGTATCGAATTGACATTAAGCATGTAACAAAAGGTAGTTATATCTGACACATGTAAGAAAACCCTTTTATATTTTCCTTTTACATTCATGTATTACTCATCGGCCGGTATCATTTATTTATGAAAGTGTGGAATTTCGAAACCGATTGAATCATTTTTAATAACCCTGTTTAATAAAATGGCCCTAATCACAATTTTTTGTCTTCATTTGGCACTTTTACATGAAAAAATTTAAAAATTAAAAGCATAGATTCTGAGAATATATTATAAATTAATTTCCGCTAATCTTTATTTTAAAATGGAAAATATTATTTTGTAGTCACAAGAATACTTTCTTGGGTAGGTTAACTTGGCATTTATGTAGAAATCAAATCATATAAATTTAGTTTAATTTCGTAAAAATGAAATAATTTGATAGTTTTTTTAAATACTTAATGCAAATATACAAATGTTATTGCAAAAGACTTGATTTTACGCTTTAATTTTCTTTTTTTTTCCAAATGAACATTTCAAAAGTAACCTAATACAACATTAAATTTTTTTTATTTATATATATGAATATTATTTTTCGTTTCACATGTATGATAATTTGAAAAACTTTTTTCTAAATACTTTTCTTAAGAACTATATTTTGGCAAATATATTAATCTAGTATAAATTTAAGTTCGTTAATTTGTTGGAAAATATTTCTATTCTTTCTAGTTTTCTCTTTTCTTCTGTTATAATGATTCTTCTATTTGTCGAAAAGATTTTTTTTCAGCTTCTTTTTCATTATTTTTCTATATTAATTTCCTTTTACAGTTTGAAATTCGTCCATTTTGTATTAATGCCAATATAACAATTTTCATTTGGAATCTGAAGACACAAAGTTTAAAATTCTCTTGCCATAATTTTTATTGATAGCAAGTTCTAGATATCTATAGGTCACTTTCAATACACTTTATTTAATTAATGATTATTAATTAATTAATAATTATATCTCATTAAATGACGGTGTATTTTTAGTGACTGACCTAATATATATTTTTAATTGAGAGTATGCTTGTTTTCTTGGGCGGAGCAAAAATTCAAACATTGTGTCCTTTTTCATGAATATTATCTTCACTAAAAACATTTGTTTATTGTTAGGCTCTGAATCGCTAAAAATGCATGTTGAGAAACAGAGGAAGTAGTTAGATTCATAAGACAATTGCTTCGTAATAAAGAATTTGTAGCATACACACAAAGCCATTCATTTTTTTTTTCTTCTTTAGATGAGATACTAGATCGAGGTCCAGTTTAGCGGGTCGCGTTTATCTGAAGGATATAAAAACGGGTGATGAATGCAAAGAAGAGTTTATTTTACTACAATGAAAAGAACATTAGCATATTATAGTCATAAAACAGTTAGGAACTGGAATTATGATATTGTTAGGTTACTATGTAATGTAATGATGACAATGATATGGAGCAATTCGTAAAGAAATACACTGTGATCGTATTGATAAGAGTCAACAATAATGTAACGTAATGGTTATGCTAATGAAGTTCTTTACCTTGAATGTCATGAATTTTTGAAAATCAAAACAGACTGAATGAAAATGAAGATTTTAAATCCGAGGCGGGAATATTTGACAAAAAAAAATGTTGTTGAATATCTTCATTTATTTTTATTTTGAAAAATGGAATTACTTATTGATTGATGCACGTAATATATCAAGGAAAGCTTGCACAGAGATTTAAAGCTGTCTTCGCTTGATATCAAAGAACTCATTCGGAATTTGGAACACATTTCCAGACAGATAACCTTTTAAATTTTCAAGAAAATTTGTAACATTTTAACGCGTACATCCGTTTATGATGTAATACTCTTAAAATTCAGGAATATTCCAAAAATGCGCCATTTTTCAATTGAGTATGTAAAGTTCAAACCTTCTTAGTATTGCTATTTTAAAGAAGAAACGTGGAACACATTTGACGCCAGAAAAAAAAATGGATTTATTCGGATAGAATTGGGAAATGTTGTAAAATACGCAGCTCTTTAAGAATTAGCGAGGTCAGAATATAAAATTAATGTTCGAGAGCTTTTTTTTTTATCGGAAAAAGTGTTTCAATTTCTAGTCCTATTCTTTAACATTACTCGAGAGAGAAGACAGCTTTAATGGACTAAAATTATGATATTTTCCGGTAAATGCTGCTTTGAATGCGTAATGTTGAATAATCATATATATTTTATTAAATATATTTTAATAATTTGGAATTACGTGTACTAGCACAATTAGCATATAAAATTATTTATAAAACTGGTTTTAATTGTTGCGTTCTATTCTTGTTTGTATATTTCAAACAAATGCTAAAAGAAAAAACTTTTTTCATGGTAAATAAATTCTAGTTATTTGTACAGTTGAGTGATTTTTTTTTAAAGTTCAACATACGGGACTGAGGTTGTTAAAAGTTGAAATTTTACGAAGCAAAGTGGTTGAAGAGAATTACGCTTTCGTTTATAAATAATCAACATAAAAGTACAATTTCTGCTCTCTGTTAACTCATATGCAAACGATAAAACCATGAAAGTAAATGTATTAAATTTTATAAGTCGAATTCAATTATCATTTTATAGAAAATTATTAACATTTATAAAATAACTCGAAAAATTAAATTTTAAATCTTTCAATTAAGCATGTTCTACACCTAATTTTGCAGTTGTTCTTTTTCAGTTTTTTTATATGTGCAGAAACCCATATAAATAAACTAATTATTTTGTCACAAATAAGAATTAAAAATAATGTTGCATCTTTTTACACATTTAATACAATATTAAAACACTTATTTTAGTAAAAAAGTAAAGTAAAATATTTGCCACTATATAGAGTGCCGTATTTTTTTTAAATTATAAATAATTTTTTTTAACAATTCGATGTATTTTTCATCCAAGATTTGATTTCCAAATGTATAACAAATACTCTCTACTTTTTGCTCTGTCGGAAATATTTTAATGTTGTAAAAATTGAATATAATTTATTTTTAAAAGGGATGTAGTTTGGGAGATTGTTGTGGGATGTCTAACTTTGTCAAAGAAAATTAATGAAATACGGTACATTTAAGATGATGATAACAAAGTAAAACATCATCATACAGAATAGCATGTTTCAGACTTTAAACTAATTGCAAAAAGCGCTACTTTCCAGTTTAGCGTTCAACTATTGTTAATACATATCCATAAGTGAGTAAGAATGATGGTGGAGTTTGAGGCGCAAGAGCCATACAGGGCTATGCTGTGTCAAATAAGCTATAACTGTCATCAATAAGTTTAAAGTACGGGGAAAAGGTAAACTTAAGGAAACAAGAAGAAGGGTCGAAAATAGAGAAGTATCGCTAGAGCATCCCGGAGGGGAGGATGTCATCCGTATTTAATAAAGAAGTAAGCCCCATGGGAAAGAAAAGATCACAAGGGAAAAAGGGTCATGATCTCCGAACTTACCGAAAGAAGATAAGTCCTTGAGGGGTACATATTCGTAAATATGAAGGCTTAAATTAATCTAAATGTAAAATGTTAAATATGATTAAATAAATGCAATACTTACCAACGGAAACTGAGGTGAAAAATAAATGAGCTGTAAGCCCTAGCACAATCATGGCTGTTGCCTCTTTGTTTTTCTAGGACATGCTAAAAGCAATTTACTCTTTAATTAAGCAGTTTTCTCCTTATGTTGTTTTCATCTTTATCTTTCTTTTTCTGAAATACAAAAAACATATTCTTAGTTTTCATTCCAGATTAGTGAAGTATAATGATGTAAGAACGTTAAGCAAATTTTTAAAACAATTCAACTTTTTAAAAAAGAAGCAAGTTTTAAATATGTGAGACTATCTAGAATTAATAATATTATGCATATTATTTTCAATATTATGCATATTTTGCATAATATTGATAATATGAATTTGAAAAATATGCATAATATGAATTTGAAATATATGCATAATATGAATTTTCAATATTATGTATATTTTTATTTTCCTTTTCTGAAACGAAAAAATGCGTTCTTAACTTTCATTCTATATTCATGAAGTATAACAGAATAAAAACATTAAGCAAATCTTTAAAATATATTTAAGGAAAATTCGACTTTCTAAAACGATGCGCGAATTTTAAATGTAGGAGATTATATAGAATTTACAATATTAAGAATATTTTTATTTTCCTTTTCTGAAACGAAAAAATACGTTCTTAACTTTCATTTTAAATATATGAAGTACAATAGAATAAAAACATTAAGCAAATCTTTAAAAATATCTACAAGAAATCAGACTTTTTGAAAAAACAGATACGAGTTTTAAATATATGAGTCTATCCCTATTTTTAAATAGAATAGTAAAAAAGCCAATTGTATTTCTGAAAATTCATAAACAAGATTAAATGTAAACATGTAAACTGTTTGTAAGTGTGTCATTGCCTTTAATCAGATTTTCACATTAAAATAAATAAAAAGAAAAAAAAGAAATAAATTTTTGTTGACGCGGAAATGTGTTGTGATGCATGGAAAAAAAAATGCAAATATTATTGAAACATTGTTATAAAGTATTTTTCTAAAGTTTTAAAATATAATCTAAGAATATGTTAAGTATATTTATGCACATTAAAAGAAAACTTGAATTTAGTACACGTTAAAGTTGTGAAAAATTTACAATGCTTAATTATATCGAGAAGGTAAAAGAAATAACGATTATTTTATGAAATGAGAGTAAGTAATCTTTAAAGTCATCAAATTCATAAAATAAATTTAAGAAAAATAACATAAACACAGAGAATTATCTAGATCATTATTGTAAGATATTTGTAAAGTGTTTTTTTAAAAAAGTTTTTAAATGATCTAAAAACTTGCTAAGGTAATCGAGATGTCATCGACAAGGAAAAAGGAGTTTAATTTATGTCAAAGTTAAAAAAGCCCCACTTCTTTGCGCAAAAAAGCAATGAAAGTCATACGTAAGCATAGAGATATTTGTATACTTATGTATTTTATTTTATGTGTATTGAAAATCACTTTTTCACACACACACACACACACACACACACACACACACACACACACACACACACACACACACACACACACACACACACACACACACAATAACAATAACACACACACATCATCATCAATAACACACACTCCTTTGCAAGACAAGCGAACGCTGCCAAATTGTGCGGCGGCTATGTTGCAGGCCAATTTTGTGCGCGGCTACTTTAAAGCAGCCGGATGGCCACGTGCCGTTCGTAGTTACGGCGCTGGTGTTGGCGCGGCCAGCCATAAATGGCCAAACAGCAGGCCAGCAATTTTAAAATTTTGTCAAATTTACCAGTTTAAGCGCTACAGCGCGAAAATGTGGCGTATAAAAGGCTGGCTGTTTAAAATTTGGCTCGCTTTGGCAATGCGCAGCCATTTTGTTCTGCAGGTAGAAGGCTTTTTCTTGGCAGCGGGAAACCGCTTGTATACAGCGGTCTGAAGCTAAATGCCGCTACTAAGCGTAAGGTACACGGCGCTGTACGGTGGAATCACGGCCTTTTACCGTAGCCAAAATGTCGAATATGAATTATTTTATGTCCTCAGTTAATTATGGATATATTCGTGGAAAACTTTAATCAATTTAATGCACAAAAATTCTGATTAAACTAAAGATGCCGATATAAAAGAAATAATAATATTTTAGAAAGAAAATGAACATTTTTGATAGTTCAAAAAATTATCTTCAAAATTCTCTCTGTGTGTAAAACAAATTCATAAATAAATATATTAAATGAAAATGATAAGCTATATTATATAATTCTAAGTCTATTTTTGACAGTGGAAAACAGTTTTTGATACTTTAAAAATAATTTCCTTCTTATTCATTCTACAGTATGATTAAATTTATTACGATAGTTTTATCTTTGGTAATAAAAAAGTAGTACCAAAAAACCAGAGGCTCTTAAGGTTCTAAAAAACTCATTTTATTTTTTTAGAAGCATAAATAATGCTAATTGTAAAAGTTAACTTTTGATTCCAAATAGTATCAGATTGGGTTCATAGTATTTTAATGTTTGATTTTTAACTCTCAGATTAAATTTAATATCCGTATAAACTTCAAGATTAGATGTTTACTTTTACAACATCTTTATTTTCCCACTGATTAAAGGGGAAAAAATTGTATTTATAAATATTGAAACTTTTTTTTCTTTTCATCAAAATACGCACACACGTAAACAGCAATAAAGAAATATTTATAAGGATTTTATAAATCAATTAGTATATCAAATCTTTAAAAAAAATTAAGTTAATTTTTTAAATTGATTTACGATAATCATATATTATGACTGAAGTGCATGATTTTTCACATTGCTCTACTTTTTCATAACCCTTTGACTAGAAAATCATTGCAAATAAAGAGAAAAGTTAACTTTTCAAAGATGAAAAATGTCTTAAAACTCTACGAATTAAAGATAAAGAAAATAAAATCTTACCAATAACTAAACGTCCATAAGCATCTTTACAGAGAAGACTTTTCCACGACTTTTTCAAAATTTATCAGTAATTGAAAGTCAACTACCCTTTCAAGACAAATATCTTTTCATCTTTTTTTGTAGAGTTCAAAAATGCTTTCTTTGAACAGCAGATTAACGCGCAGCACTGTGAAAAGAAAACTTCCTCACCTTAAAGAGCGAAGTTAAATACTCCTTTCAAGGTCGGGGAATACTGCGAAGGTGTTGTGAAACTTTATCCAATTTCTGACCTTAATACGGTGAGAGTAGTACCATAAAGAACACGCAAATCATCCGTCGACCTATTTTACGATGCCTAAGGCAAAAGTCAAAAGTTGCTATTATTAAGGACTAGTTTCGGATTAAGTGGAAGAGCTTTCTAATTTTTTTGATGCTAAATAGTACCATTATTAAATAACTGTGTTACTAAGAAGGAAACTCTTAATCGTAATGGCTTACTTTCGATATACTGAATTTCATAATTCAAACATTTTTTTGTTCATTTGATTTTAAAAATGTTTTGGTCGTCGTATGAAACATTTTCCCTTTTTTTTGTATCTGATTTTCTGCTTTGGTGACATTAAACCTTCGAAGAAATGTTTGGAAATAACTTAAATTTCGCCCATAAATGCGTGTTTTAAGATCCGATAGGGCTTGAAAATTAGTAAAACGACCAAAAAAAAAATTGTTTGTTAGTGCATAGTTTTATTGCCAAAAGGGCATTTTCTTTGAATATAAGCAAAAATTAAGACTTTGCGGAAAACATGGCAACTCAAAAGAAAATAAATTTTTTGACATTTTGTTAATTCAATATTACATAATATAACCTTATCTAGGTAATAAACTATTATTTTGATAATATATCTCTTACGTAAGAAGCTAACGTAAGAAACGTAATTCAAACAGTTTTTTAAAGATTATAAGATTGAATTTTAATGTGAGCCCAAAAATAAAAATTCGATATTTAGACCAAAAATTGTGCTTTGAAGGTGTAATATCACTTAAAGCACATTCAGCTAACTACAATAACGAAATATGCTCGCTTGGTTTTAATTACTCTATTGAGGAAGATTCACTGAATATTTTTTAGTGCTTAGTATGGCTATTGACTTCAATATAAAGAATAATGTTAAGTAAAAAAAAATTACAATTCTTATGAAGATATTATAAGTATTTACTTATGACAATTTCCCCTCGTATTCCGATAATTCGGATAAAAATATATTTAATCAATTAATTTTATTTTTGAATCATAAAATATTATTTGATGTTTTAAATTTTAAAGTAAAAATTGTGATGAATATATTAATTATATATTAAATTTCCTGCCTCAATTTGAGGCTGTGACTAATTTCGAAATCTCCAATGAAATTTACTTGATATTGTAATTTATTGAAACAAAGTTTACAAAAAAATTTAATGAAAAAAGAGAAATGAAAAAAAATGAAACACGAAAGTGTATTGTTTGATAGAAATAATAAAGATTTAGGAACAATATATGCAAAATATTTTAGAAGCCTTATTTTCATGTACGAAAAAGATGGATGTTCAAAAAGTTCCTTTGCTTTAAGAAAATGAGTTTTACAAAAGTATTTTTTACAGGAATACAAGAATATTTTACCCTTTTCATTTAATCAATTTTATCATTTTAAACGAAAACAATAAGGATGGATACTTGTTTGAGTTTGATCTGTTTCTATCCAAACCTATTTCGAAGAGTATAATGATTTGTAGAGCACAGAAGTAACGAAAAAACTACTCACTCATTTATTTTTAAGATTTCATTTTATAAGGTCCTTGAAACTAATTCATGCAATATTAGCATTAAAATACATTCTATTTAATAATCAGGTGCGGTAACTGGTACTCTCTACAAAAACAACTGTCCACGTTTGTTGAATTTATTCCCGAAGGACAAGTGATCATTTTTAATCTCTTTTTTCCTCTACTAAATAATTTATCTTTTATCTCTATATTTATTTTGAGATTTAATAATATTATTTAAAAATGAGAGTAATAATCATGATATGAATCTAAAAAAAAATGACTGAATTGAAATGTTCTTTTATTGGCAGGTAGCATTGAAGTACTAAGATTAAAATTATCAAGGATTTATTACGTCATATCTTTTTTTAAAAAAAAAAGACACTGAACTATTTCTATTTTTTTTTAATTTTGAGATTCAATATTTATTCGAAGCAAATCACATGTAGATAATATTAGAAATACGAAAGTAAGAGAAATCGTTTTTGTGACGTGATGAAAATTTTAATTCTAAATATATTTATGGCCGTGGTAACCTAGTAGTTATGATCGCCAACTCGCGACTGGCGTTGTATACATCGAGTCACGAGTTTGAGTCCTGATTCCACTTAAAGACCTGTCGTGTAGCGAGGCTGATGCACGTTAAATATGTCGAGGTTCCAAGTCTTCCCTATGGTTTGGTATGGAAGTTTTGAGAGAGATGCTAACTCTGGTGACATCCTTGTCTCTTGACTGAGAGGCTCAAAATTACGATGTCCGCCGTCAATTGTCCTCATGTTGCTTTTAAGTGCGATGTTAATAAGCAATCGATCAAAATTCGCAAACAATTAAAAAAATTTATTTAAATCAGCAAGATAATTATATTCATCTTTTAATAGGAACAAGTAAATTAAGGAATGTAAAATTTAGATTCCGCAACATTTTTTTTATCGGATTGTTAAATTTATTTAAGTTTCACACTACAGTATGCATGTAGATCAAATTTGAATGATTAAATTTTCGTTAAATTTAATTATTGTGTCATTGCATTTAGTGGAATTTAGGACGATTAATATATTTAAAACAGTCGTAGTTTTTAAAAAGTAAAATTTAGGTTGGTGATGCATTCCTTTTCATTTTAAAAAGTGGGATAAACCTATATACCTTAATACATTTCCATGTTAATGTTACAATTATATGATTATTGACTGGTAGTGATATATTCTTCATATGTTCTCAAATATCCAGCTGCTGTATGAAATTCAAATAAGGAAATTTCACCAACAGTTCCTTATACTTTATTGAATATGAATAACTTCTTTCAAAGCAAACTTTTTATTACTTCCTCCTACTGCTCAGTATGAGTGAACAAAAAGTAAAACTCAGCATGTTGGGCTTTCAAATTCTCTCTATAAGCCATCGTATATCTTCTATTTAAGATATTTTAAGACTTATAATTAAGTCTCCTATTTAGTCAGTTCTACGTTAACTAATGCAGTGCAATTGCACAGAAATAGTTCAATGAGATTTTAGTTATTTCAATCTGATCTAGATTTTATAATGAAGTTTAAGCTTCCTTACTTTCTACAGCTATCATCGTTAAGATGTTGCAATTATGCTTGAATCTTTGCTTCAAATAAGATACACACAAAATGGTTTCCTTTACCAATCAGAATATGTTTTAAATTTCTTCAATAATTAGTTAAATTAAAACTAAACAGAGTTATAAGGTTACCATCTTCCGGCCATTTTGATTTCCGAAAGTATTATTAATCCTACGGAATTTCTATTATTGTTCTAAAATCTTTAAATAGATTTTATCTATTTGGAAAAAAAGTGCATCCAAAGACGACGAAGGGTTTTACGGAATTACCATTTTCTCCTTGATTTTTGAAAATATTTTAGATTAATTTTTAAAGACCGGAACACTCACAAACGAATCATCAAAATAGGGGTAAAAATATTTTTAAAAAACGGTGGGAAAATGTAATTCCGCAAAAATCTTCATTATTTTTTGCTCTTTTAGGTGCACTTTTTGCATTCAAATAGACCAAATAGTCTAGATTAGAAGACTATATAAGAATTCCATAGGATTAATATCACGCTCACGAAATCAAAATTCCCGATAGACGGGAGCCTTAAGCTGAATTAAAAATATATATTAAGAAAAACTGTGTCTTTGTATATATTTCTGTACATCAGATTTCCTATTTTATACTTACGGTGTTTTTCATCAGACAATACAATGTTTAATTTAACATATTGAACATAACCGAAAAATGTCTAATTTGAGTGCATGAAAAGAAAGATGGAAAACCTTTTCGTTTAATGAAGAAAAAGCAAAGATTGCGTATAAAGCTTTTAATGTTCTACATCCTAAAAACCAGTATGGAAATGATGTTGAATTATTGTTATATTATCGTTAATATTATTCCAATTAATATATTTATCATTATTGTTATTGCAATAAAAATATTTAGCATTTTTATTAGAATTGAAATAGTTCTCAATTTTGTTATTGCAATAAAATATTTAGGATTATTATTGCAATTGAAATATTTATTATTATTATTATTATTATTATTATAACAAAATATTTATCATTCTTGTTAGTATTATTACAATTATAAAATCCTTTGTATTATTGTTAAAATTTATATATTTATTATTATATAATTTATTATATAAATACAGTTAATATACAGTTTCACTTAAAATTGTAAAAAATTAAAATAACTATTGTTGTAGAAATTTGAAGCTGAATTTTTTAACAATGCTTCTGCAAAGATACTAACATTAGCATAAGAATCGAGAAGAAGAAGCACAAAACATAGGTTTTTCTATTATATTAATTATAATTAAAGAAATTCTCTTTTAAAACTATAATTAAGTTATGAATGAGGTGAAATTTCTCAGGATTTGTCATAAAATTATTTTTAAATCTACTTTTTAAAGGTTAATGTTAAATAATTTCCTGTTTGAATTGAGAGAGTCATCTCTAAATATTTGTTCGGATTTTAGTCCAAAAATGTTTATTACCGAAATATAGATGAAGTCATCGAGATAGTTATGTTCAAATGAAAAGTAAGTTCATATATTTATGGCTTAAAGGCGCAGTTTCAATTACAATAAAGGCTTATTCACAGTGCTTCTTGAATGAATATTATTTTCTCTTCCTAACATATAATAATATCTTGAAATGTCTTAGAAGTGTTCTGAATGTTAAAGGACTTTTGTGAGGAAGAGCTCTTTCACATCATTATTAATTTGAACAACCGAAACCAGATTAAAGTAAAAATGGTTTACTTGATTTTGACATTTTGAACCATTTTAAGCAATTATAAGTTAAATAAATAAAACACAAATTTGATTTTTATATAAGAAAAGATAAAAAGTTGTGTGTTTTGAAACGTAGTCAAAATATTTATACTAAATTTCAGCAGTTCTTTAACCTAATAAGATTTTAAAAATTATACAGCTTCGTAAGAAAACTCAAACTTAAATATAGATACTTATTTCTTTGAATTAAAAAAATTATATACGTATGATAATAGGAAAGCCGTATAAAATTTAGTACTAAATTCCAGCCTTACTTTTAAAATCTTGAATGATACCATTGTCCTAAAGTACAGCAGATTAATCTCTTGCTTTCTAATAATAATATAAAATGTGTACCAATAATGCATATTTTGCCATGGAAATTACTTATAAAACTATAAATTGAAAAAATTAAAGCAAAATCTTGTTAAAATGTCCTATTTCATATTTTTATGACAGGACAGAAAATCCTGATTTTGTAATTGACTCGAATATATATATATATATATATATATATATATATAAGTAAAATGACAGGTAAAAATTATTCATATACATAAGAGCCTATACCCTAAAAAAACAAAAGCAAAAGAATTTTTGGAATGTTTCATCCAGTCTTGTAGCAGAGTAGAGAAGGGCGTAATTTTTGCAATAGCTTTTCTCCTTAATTAATTTTAATTCTGCAGAAATTCTTTGAAATAAAACAATTTGATTAGACTCATATTGATTGGTGGCTGATTATGTATTAACGTCAAACTTACAAGCAACGCGAGAGAGTTGCTGATGGTAAGTCTCTTAACTTTGAGACTCACTCTATTGATGAGGACAACTGTCTGAGCTGGTATCCCCCTCCCTCTATGAACTTTCTCACCACGTAAACAGAAATACATGGGTCCTAGACAGTCCTGCTATTTGGCGGATTTTTAAAGGAATCAAAGCTCTCAGGTCTTCTTCAGAGAAAAAGGGCACCATTCATATGAGACTATCGAGTAATACGCCCCTCCCTTATCTTTGGGTTTATTATCTTAAGTTGACGGTTGACGAGGCCCGAGATACGCTAATGATCCTTCTCAATTTTTGACCTTCCTCCTTATCAATCATCTTTTCCTCATTTTTTTTCTTCAAATGTCTAGATCAGGGGTCGGCAAAGTGGTCTATATCAACCCTCAGGGGTCGATATAGTATAATTAGGGGTCGAGCTGATCTAGGGGGTCGATGAATGAATTCCAATGCTACTCAATCGTAAATTTATTGACAGCAACACAATATGTACAATTTTCGTTTGGAATGCCATTTGTAATAACAATATAGTAAGTAAAATTTTTATAATAGATTTTAGCTTATTTAATATCTCATACTTGCATATTTCTTAAAATAATTTTTTTGATCGTTTAAATTATGCGTGTTTCATGATAGGTTATCATTCTCGAACTCGTGAGAAATGATTCTTGTTCCGTTTTGTTACAAGATGGCCCAAATTAGAGCACAACCTCTTAAATCCTGACAGTTTGATAAAGCTTTGCGAGGAAGATGATGAATTATCAAACAGCCAATTATTATTACACATCTAAATACGGTAGTTGTCAAGAGGTGCATGTTTACAAAAGCTTGTTGAATTGTTTAAACAGTGACATAATTTCTTACTGAAATTAATCTAGCTTTAAGTGATGAATTGTAAAAAAATAAAAACAGTATTCTTTATTTAGCCGATGTATTTGCAAAGTTCAATGATATTCAGACGCTTCACCAAGAAAAAGATATTACATTAACTTAAGCACGAAAAATTATTTTAAGCTTTCGAGATAAATTAAGCTTATTTAAGTCTTCATTGTTACGTGAATATTTTCAATACGTTTGAAATTTACGACAATTTGATATAAACGACGTAGAATTGGAAATGCATACAAATCATCTCCAAAAATTAAGCGATGATTTTAAATAACGCTTTGGAAATATTTAAAGAAAAAAGGTATCCCAGAATGGACTATCGCGCCACTTTCTGCTCAAGTTGAAAATAACGATAGTCATTTGTTAGATGAAGACATTGAATTATTAGTTGACCTTGATGTAAAGATGCTTTCTAATAGTTTAACTGTGAGTAAATTTTGCACGAATATAAATATTACACAAAAATATTCAAAACTTGTAATACGGCATTTCCCTTTGTAATTGCATTCCCTAACTCATGTGCGGTTGAATCTGGCTTCAGTCATGTTAATTCTATTTTAACAAAGAAGATGAATAAACGGAATATATATGGAGCTCCGAGACGAATAAGACTGAAATTAACAAATTTTGAGTCAAATATTGTTAATTTAACCAAGAGCCATCAAGCACATCCTTCTCATTGATTTATATAAAAATTTGATTTTGTCAAAATCAAAAGAGAGAAAAAAAAATTAACCGTTCCTTAGATGATTTAATTTATTTAAGAAACAGGAAAGTTTTTTTTTCTTTTATTTCTTATAGAAGGGGTCGATGAGATAATTTTAAAATTTTTGGAGGTCGATGATCAAAAAAGTTTGGCGGCCCCTGATTTAGATCATAGTTAAGCCATAGTTGGCGCAGTAAAATCATATCTGGCTCTTGCAGTATTAAACTTCACCATCACTTACTCATAGAGGAATCAGGATTCGAACCCTCGATTCGTCGGACAGAACGCCAGTCGCGAGCTCACGACCTTGATCACTGGTTACTGCGTTCTGCTCAAACTCATAAGTATATAATTTAAGTTACAGTCGAGCTTTCATTGGACTAGGTTTTTGATTATGTTCCGTTCAGCTTTCGTTTGAGCTCTTCATTTTCTTTCTTTTGAATTACTTTTGGCAATTTGAAGTATGTTAAGTATTTTATATTAAGTATGTTTAAGTTTTGTATGTTTCATGAAATTTGAAAATCGTTAATTGAAACTATTCAGGGTAGCTCAAAAGTTTTGCATAATTTTTGTAGGAAAATCATGAAAATTCCTCGTGAGTCGAGACATGGACCTCATAGATTTTATAAAGCAAATAAATAACATTTTATTTATTTGCTTTATATTTTTTCAGCCTTATTGAAAAGGTAATTCATGTAGGCATTCAAAATTTCCCTCAGTATATACTTCACATTATGTTCTGAAACATTCTGAACACCTCTGCCAAAACATGCAGTTAAAATGTTACTAATTTTTTTCCAAAAAATACGTCTTTCTTTTCCTAATTTTTTTAATACCAGAAAACTTTCTTATTTTCACTACTGCAAAAAAAAAAAAATTTTTTTTTACTGCTATATAACTGTATTTATTTTATCATCACGAATAGCTTTTTCTATTTTTATATATACAATCTTCTTTCCCAACTTCATTTTCTGAAAACTATCATTTTAAATTACGTATATACACTGATGTCTGTAATACTGAGACTTATGGTCAATGACACAATAATATGCGATTTACAAGCCCTCCCCAACAATACTTGAGTACCAATTTAATGTCAGTTAAGAATGACACAAAAAATACGTAAAAGGTTAAGCTACTTATATATATATATATATAACGCTGAAAATCGTTCAATTTACAATTTTTTTTTTCATAAAAGTAATAAATGAAAATATTTCACAGTGAATACACATATATAACAAAGCAGTATCGATTGCGATGCAATAAAGCTAAATTTATCCCTATTCTGTTGATATGTCATTTCTTTACAACTCCTAATGGTGAGAAATGTCACAGCGATGATAAAGTAAACTGTGTTTACAATGTCCCAGAAAAATTTACCCGAACGATTGCAAATTTTCCAAACTAAATAAGCAGGCAGACAACAACAAGTTGGCAACCATCAATTTGCGTCAGCAGTATTGTCCGCTTTAGAAATAAAAATCCAGTAAAAACGAAAACAGCATCGAAAACAGGGTAATGGGTAAATCTTTTGGTGCGGAACCTACACCCCAGGGAAAAAGATGTCGATGTATGTCAAGGCCAGCGGACCGTGTTCCAGGATTAAAACATTTGTGGAAATTTTTTTTTTAATTCTCTTAACTACTAGAACGGAATAAAAGATACGAGGAAAGGAATTCCGTTAAAAATGTAAAGGAGATCCGAGGAATCTTCTTTATTAGGGAACTAGTTTTCTTCAGGCTTTCGAAGAGATTAAGCGTTTTTCAATTTCATTTAATATTATGATTACATTTCGTGAATGCCTCGTTATTTATGTATTTGGGGAAAAGTCTTTTCTGTTCTTCAAAGCTTATTAAGCATCGATGTTATCTTTTTTAGCAATATTTCCATCGAATACTGTGCTTGATTCTGAAACAGGATTTTCCTCGTAAAAGTTAGGATTTTGATTTTTGTCCTAATATTCACACGGCTTTAAAAAAACTTTTAAATTTATAGACAGAAAGTTGAAGACATTTTTAGATACATTCATTTTAATATAAATTAGAACAAGTATTACTATCGCCTCTGAACTTTATTCATATCAAAATACGAGTAGTATTTGCAGTATTAATTTTGCACGTGAAGAATTTCATGAGTTTACCCGCTTCACAAAATTTATAAAAGAAATCCAAAGTTGCATTTATGTTAAGTCATTAATTGACATAAGAGAAATAATTTTTTTTTTTTTTTAATTCTACTTTTCCAACAATACAACTAATTATTTGTTTTCTCTATTACTTAGAGAGTACTTAAACTTTTGTATATTTATCATTAAAAGAAATTTTTTTAAAATGATTTTTGAGAAATATTTTACATTTAAAATTAACATACTATTTTTAGCAGTAAAATAAAAAAACACCTTTTTAAAATTGTACTATCTCCATATAGTTATTTATTACATCAACTGCAAGATTTAAACAAATACATTACATCATTATAAAAAAAATATTAAAAATTAATTTAACACACACACACACTCCACCCAATGCTCAAAAGGAATTATTGAATGCATAAAATGGGAATGCGTTAAATACGAATTGAAATAAGTCCGAGTTAGAGGAGTATCATTTAGAGAAGGTAAAAATTTTGATTGATTTTTCTGATGAAAATTTAGACTGATACAAGAGCTTACTTGTTGATCATCGAAAATTTGATAAAAAAGTGGGCCGTCAATTATTTGATATGCGTTCTAAAAATTATGCAAGAAGAATGGAATTTTAGATGTGAACATGATTGTGAATTTGTTGAATAGTTTTTTTATATGAAATATGGTCAGCTAGTTTCGTTTTCTAAGAATAATTTTAAGGAATATTTCAAAATAAGACATATTATTCAACATTTAAATATTTTAAACTAAATATTTTGAAAGTAATTTTAAATATGTATTTCATCACACGATAAAATAGTCTTAAAAATATCGCAAATGGGTGAACTTACTTAAATTACACTGTGAGAAGTGGAACAAATTTACTACAAATGAAGCTTCTGAAGGATTTGTGAACACTCAGCCATGCTACTGTTTTTCCATGTAAACAAAAAGCTCATTAAAAGGTTTTCTTAAAGGAACGAAGAGATTTTGAAAAAGGTATTTATTTTCTCAGAATAGAACTTCGATTTTCAACTCGAATGCAACACAAAATTATAATTTAATTCGGAATTTTATAATTAAAAATACTATTTTTAGAACGAATTGTAAATGTTATGAAATTACTCAGTAACTTTTCTTTAACTTCGCCCGATTTACATAATAAATTATTTAAATACACCGATCTATAAGGTTCGTTTTCAAACCTTGTTTTGATCTGTAGTAACTTTCTTTTATTAAACAGTATAGCATTATACTTTAATGTCACTAATTTCAAATAAGAAGTCAAGCTATTTGCTTCTGGTTTAATTATTTGAACCTGAATTTCAACTAAATTCTACAGATTCAAATGATGACTAATTTGGAATATGTGTTTTGATTCGCAAAATAGTTTCAAAATATTGCTATAGCCTTTCAAATAAAACTTCAAAATTTCTTTTACAAATCTCTAAATTTGTTTACTCCTAAGCTCATCACACATTACAGTATTTTCAGTAATTTAAATTTATCATTTGTTTTCATTGACATTATTGAAATTGTTTCGAATGTATTGCATTTGAATTTATTGAAAAAGAAGAATTTTTACACCACGGAAAATCAATGCTTCCAGGACCAGTGAACTTTTTACTGCTAGGTTTTCTTATTTATCAGGATCCTACAGTCGAATTAATTATCAAAAGATTATAGGAATGAAACTTATTTGCAGTTTTCACATACATGAAATAACTACTCAAGTCCTTCTTTAAGCAATTTAGATTATTCGAAACACTTGCGATATGGTAACAGAAATCTATACAGATGCAAGCTTGCTGTTTGGAATACATACTAGTTTCTTAAAATATGACATTTTATGTAAAAATGATGGAGTAAATATGAATGGAATTCTAAAAATACTTGATAGAATTTATTCAAAGACAAAAAAAATTTAAAAAAATGCAGATATCTAATTAGAAACTTTTCTCTCTCTCAGAGCACTTAAAGATAATTCATTGATCTGGTACTTTATCCGATGCCTCTTATATCTAGATATTCTTTTTAGAAAATTGAGACATTATAAATTTCAAAGACAAGAAAAAGTTTTCATCCATATTAAAATTGAACTAGTTTATTCACGTAGAATAGAATCAAAAAACGCAAGCCAAGTAATCACGTTTTAAAAAAAATTAACTTAAGCAAAAAGCGGTGTGAAAATATTTCTTTCACATCAGGATTAATTTTCGATCAATTTAACTGTAACCGACTGTAAAAAATATTATATTAAGATGTAATAATTTTCGTATAAGTAACGCAAAGATTAATATTCGAAATATTTGAAACTTAAAGTACAGTTTGTTATTTAGTCCTATCAATGCCTTTAATCATTTATTGCTTTTGAACATTAAAAATTTAAGAGTTAGGGAAGAATGGTTGTGACTGCCTATTAACTATACCAGTATTCTGTCAGCCCAAAGCAGTAGAGGCGTTTTTTAGCAAACAGAGAGAAGCGCTTTAGAGAAGGAGAAGGACTCTAAGAGAAAAAAAGTCGTGATATTCTGCCCCTTTATTTTTTTTTTTATATATGTATATTTTAGAATTATTTGCGGAATTTTTGTCCGTGTATAACATATCTCAAGTAATAAAATACTGTTATTCTGACGAATACCATTTACTGAACCAACATGACCCCTTGCGCATTAAACGGAAGCAAAATGGCATCCTATTTGACCACATCGGAGTTCAAAGGCTCCTACAAGGTTCTTTTTTTAAAAAAAATTATCATCTATTCGATGTTACAAATGAAAAACTTTGATCTATTTATATCATTACTCGTTCTACATCATTTCATGATTGAAAAGAACATGTATAAGTACAACACTCCAATCCTTTTAAAAGTGTCAAGAAACTGACATCAAATCAGCGCATGATTGTCGATTCATGTCAAAAACTTAACACTCTGTCGTGAAACAACTTATATCCTACTAATCCGGCACAGGATCAGGAGATAAAGGTCCCTTCCATTAACGAATGGCTTACCAGATGAATACATTGATAAACAGTGCCGAATTCCCTACACGCGAATCCTATCAGCAAAGTGTGCCTGACACGGGAATCTAAAACTAAAACACGCATCATAATCATCACGCGATCTTCTAGTCAAGTGTCGTGCAACTTTTGACCGAGTATTTGACTGAAGAAAAACAGCCGTCGAAAGCAACTAGCTGAGGAGGATTTTGTACGGGAAAAATAGTGATTATGGTTTCCTTAGTGTATTTGGAACTCTTGATGATCAATCCTTGAAATGGACCGTTTTTGAAGAAGATAGAATTACGGAAAAAAGTGGGTACAAGAGATGTAAAAAGTAGCAATTGGTGATTCTTTCCTTTACACGCAATGTAACAATCTGAAAATAATTAAGCACTGTTCACTCACTTGCTCTGAAATTTTGCAAATAATTTTTAAACTTAACTCTAATAATTTTCGAAGGTGTAACTGTGACATTCCGACTCGGTAAGAGGCGACATAAATCTTTAGTTCGAAGAGATGGCACACACACATATATAGACAAATACACACACATCATAGATACAAATCTTCCCTCAAAAACAAGGCAATCGACGATTTTATGAATCTTAGAACACTATTAACTTTTCGCAAAATAAAAATTTTCTAATATTCAAAAACGATGCAACCTTTAACAACAAAATGAACCAAAGCAAACGATTATGTGACAAAAAATCAAATTAGCTTTCAGATATTAAAATAAAGGTACACGACAATACAATAAACAATAAATTATTCCAGTTATTGATAATATTCTTTTCAAATATTAAAATTAAAGTAAATGATCAGTAATTGAATTAAAATATCTTAAGAAAAATGTAACTATATATTGTTCCCATAAAGTAAAATAAAATAAATTAGTAAATTTATTATTAAAATTAGTAAACTTATTATTTATAAATAGAATATTTTGCTATAGTAAAATTGAGTTAGTTGAAAGTTTCCTAATTTTTTTTTTTTACTTCTTTAACATTTAAAAAAATCTTACATAAAGTTTTATTTCATCAGTGATTCCAGATCACCAACCTCCTGCTTCATGCTTAAAATAATAGTTAAGGTGATGGTGACTATTTCTGGTTTTCAGTTTAACCAAAACACCGTTTTTGATGTAATGGGCATAAATTTATCGCAAAATCTCATACATTTAATAAGACAGTCCATCGCTAATAATTCACAATACATGTTGCGAAGTTGTCTATTAATCTAACTAAATTAAACTAATCCAACGAAATTATCATCAATATTCCACAAAACAATTCAAACGCAGTTTAAACTGAAGTTTTCGATCTCAAAAATCCAAAATGAATAGACAATATAGAAATAAATCCAAAATATTTGTTCAATATTTAAATCCCAATTAATGAAAAATTTATATATAAGACGTTAGGTAATGAAGTAGTTGGCTATTGTTATGGATAATTCAACTTCAGATATGGATCACAAGATTACAATACATACGTTTTAAAGTACATTTTGCAATACAGTTTTCACCTCAAAATATTACATAATATTGGAAAATACAGCATAGCAATGAAAAAAAACATAGAGACTTCATTTATTTTTGAGAGAAAATTTACTGATATAACAATGAATTAAATATTTAGAAGGAGAAAAAAAAAACTCTCTTTACATTTCGAAGGTCAACAGATTCTAAAGTCTTACTTCTAGAAACTTTGTATAATTGAAATTGAACTCTGTTACGACAATGATCAATGAAAAAATTTATAATTAATTATATTATTTTAAGTAAATGTCATATTTATAATACTGTTACATATATGTCACTTACTAGTTGAGGTACTATTCTACGTCACCACTAGATGATTATCTAAGTTCCAGCAAAGGAAAATGAAAATTCCCTGCTCTGATGGATTGACCGTAATGCAAATTTTATTTCAAAGGTTAATCGAAGCCAATGTTTTATTTACTTTGAAGTAATAGTTACGATTAAATATCCCTATCTTATGTAGGCGAGAAGTTAATCGTATTCCCTCAATAAAAGTTTTACTGTAAATGAATTCAATTTGTCTTAAACTTGCTCGCCTCATTGTCGACACGGCAAGTCATAGCCGAAGAAATATAATGTAATAAAATTACAACGTGATGTGTGTAAAACAGTTTCCATGTCATAAAACGAAGTTTCTGCTCTAACCATGAATTTTCGGAGGAAAAAAACCCTCTTGTTCTTTATGTGAAGGATGCTTAATTTTGTTACTATGACACGAATGAACTTTGTTACTATGAATTTATATATTACATTTTATATACTTCATAGAATATTACCATTATTTCTTTTCTTAAGTTTAGATTTTAAGCGCAGAAGGAAAGCAATTATTTTCAAAACAATAAAAACAATGAATTGGCTAAAACTGATTAAACAAAGTTCTAAAAAACAGCTTTAAGATTGCGCACAAACTGTTTAGAGCGACAGTAAAAACACAACAGAAATATATTTCTTCTGTGTAACACATAAAGAAATTCACTGAGTTGTGAAATAATTGCTAAATAACTGGCTTGATGATTTACTTTGATGGGTAGAGAAAATGAATGATTGATGTTGACAAGTGTTCCCGTTTTTATTTAAAACGCCTCATTATCTTAAAAGTAAAGAAAGATGTGTCTCTAAACTCTATATTATTTTTGTTTAAATGTCTTTCAGAAAATAAAAATATGAAAGCAGAATGTAATTTTCTGTGAAAAATTAAATTCGAATTATAAGAAAACCTTATTTGTACATGTTTCCTCGATTCACTTAATTTTTTTAAAAAAATTATTTGTAATTACGAAGTAGGAAGGTCAAATACTTCTAGGGTCAGATCCAGGCATTATGAGAAATTGTTCTGATGATTTGGATCAAAACAGTTTAGTTGAATTGCGTTGATGAAATCAATTATTAATTTTTCAATCGTACAGAAACAGTCCAGGAATTGTTTTTAAGATTTTATTTATAAATAAATTTTTAGATAAGGATTTCTAATCAATAAATTATTTGCAGACCTAGAGAGTTTTTGAATAGTATATCGAATTTTATTTCAAGGCTCCCATCTATCGGTCATTTTGATTTTGTGAACGACATATTAACCATATGGAGTATCTAATATGGAGTATCTAATTTCCTTCTTTTGCCTGAACTATTTTATCTATTTGAATGCAAAAAAATGTATTCTAAAGATAAAAGAAAATTAAAGTTCCCGAGACATTACATAAAACAAAATATTTTTACGGCCTTTTTAACGATTCGCTTTCTATTTTTAAAAGATATTTTAAAATATTTTCAAAAATAGGGCTGTAATTCCGCAAAAACCTTCAGCATTTTTTTTCTTTTTCGGATGCTCTTTATTGCATTAAAATAGATGAACTAATCTATGTTAGAGGAAGAAATTAGATATTCTATAGGATTAACACTGCGTTTAGGAAATCGTACCGGAAAGCTTAACCCTTTTTACCTTTATGAATGCTAAATTTGTTTACGAAATGAATAAATTTGTCAGAAATAAACTCCTTTTATTACCCATTGCCTTTCTTTATTTTAAAGGAAAAAAGGAAAAAAGTAAAAAGAATTAAATACTATGCAGGTGGCGACCTGTTTAGTATTAACATTGTTTCCTATTAAATTTGCTCCTTTTTTGTATCAAATAAATTTTATATCTCGAAAGGAGTTTATTTTTATACAATTCTTATTTAGGTACACATTTTACTGAGTTTGGCTTTTCTTAAATTTAAAAATAAGTTTGCGAAAAAGTGTCTGAAATTTCAGGCTTAGAGAGTAATTTGAATCCTATTCGTTTTGACTGCGCTTTTCGATTACAAACATGCACATGCATTTTAGAGAAAGAGAAATTTATAATTGTAATATTTTTTTTAATGAAAAATGCTTAAAAATGTTCCCATCATAATTTTCAGCAATCATCTTTGAAGTATTATTGTTTATCTCATAACCTTTCTGCAATATATTATTGTGGATGCTGTAACCTAGTAGCCATGGTCGCGGATTTGAGGGTCTATCATGTTTTCGTCGAATCGGGAGGTTTGACCTTAATTTCTCTTAAGACCCGTCGCATAGCGGAGCTTATGCACGTTAAATACGGTATCGGTCCAAGTCCTAACATTGACCTATTGTAGAAGTGCCATCCTCCTTATTTGTCCGCAATTCATAATTTCGAAGTTCGTTGTCAACAGATCTCGTGTTGTTTCTCAGTACGACATTAATTATGGATCACATTACAATTACGCAGTACATTATTATTTGCAAAAAAGAATTCATTTTTGTCTCTATTAATGTATAAGCACAGTGCTTACAAGTCGTTGATATGATGAAACAATATCAAAAGTCTGATATTGCTTAAGATTTGGTAAGGAATAACAGAAAATTGAAGAAAGAACGGAAATTGAAGAAGTATTTAAAAAACGAGTACGGATATTGAGCTACTAAGACGATGACATAAAAAATGATTTTTTTCCCTTTTGAAGAAACATTTATGGCTCATAAATTTAAGTGACCTATTAAACACACTGAAATTTTTACCTTTAGAGAGATGGTCCAAGCAGAATGACCATTGCCAAAAAAAAAAAAAAAAAAACATAATAATAAAACGTGATGAGAGTACAACTCTGACCTGACCGATTAATGTTTCTTTTAGAATCAGTTTTATAAACCGGAACGACGCATTTAAGACTCTGATAAGGAACATTTCATAAGTGTGGCTAACAGAAAATGCAATGTACTTTTATTGATTGTAGAAAATAAAATAAAATAACAAAAATTACTACTTGAGTATAATATTTCGCCATTTTTTTCAAACTAATGTAATGCGATATTAAAATTAAGATAGTGGACAGTATAATTTTCACTTCATCGATAGTAATTTTTGAAATTAATTATTGCAGTTTCTCAAGTATAAAAATTATATCGTATTTTTTTTTCTTTTCCTTTTTTCGTGAAATTATTGATAATGTAGTTTTATCAAGTACAAAAAATTAAATACAGTCATCTTTTATTATTACGATCTTTAAAATTATCTATCATTCGATTAGAAAATGAAAAAAAATCGGAATATAAAGAAATAACTTATACATTTACCTTGAGCTTTTTAGTATTATTTTAAGCGTTTCTTCTGCGAAACATTAGAAAAAGTTATGTTATTTATCAAATGTTTATCATTGTTGTTCGAAAGACAGTCACATTAATACAAGAAATTATATTAAACAACTCATGTGCAATTTGTGTTGAATTTAAGTACTATTAATTTTTAAAAATATTGGGAATCTAAAATTTTCACAATTAATTTAATACTTTTATGCTACTCAAATTTAAAAAAAAAAATAAGAAAATATATGTTAAATGGTGAAAAATTTGAATTTTTTGATAAATTTTATTTTTATAATGGAAAATATCTTAAAACTAATTTGTAATATAGTAGCAAAAAGAATAAACCTCGGGTGTGAATATAACATGGTCGTTTACACTTCTATTATTTATCTTTTAAAAGAAATGTTTGTAGTAAATTTGTTGAAGCGAAAATAATACATTGTGATGGTACATTAAATGTCTCTTCGACGCGCTGGACTTCATCACTACGTCCGAATTGGGTTTTATTTATTATTTACAAATTTCACAGACTACTATGCGTAACTGAACAGATTAATAAATATTCATCACTACGTCCGAATTGGGTTTTATTTATTATTTATAAATTTCACAGACTGCTATGCGTAACTGAACATATCAATAAATATTAAAAAACATGGTTTGAACAAAATGTTTTCAATTCTAAAATTTTAAATAGAGTGCAAAATTATTTTTCTCTATTATTTTTGGGTAAAAAGAAATCTTTTGATTGCATTTAACAATAAAAATTTATATCTACAATAAAATAATTAAAGTATAAGAGATTTAAGAAAGTACGAATTTAGAAGTCAAGAAAAGTACGGATATAGTTTATCAGAAAAAATTATGATGATTGTGACGTTGGGCTATTCCCGATTTTCTCTTCACAAACCTTTTTGGTAATTGGAATTGCATACAATTTCAATTTCTTCCCAACCAAAATGATATGTGAGTAGGTAAATTAAAATAAATGAATTGAATTGAATTGAATTAGAGATAGTGATATATAATTGAAATAGAATTTAAAGGAAATAGGACAAGACGATAGATAACGCTGGACTGGATTGAATCATCATAATTAATCGTTAAGTTGAAGTGACTCCAAATTAAAGCAATAAGATTCTTATTGGATATAAACAAGAATAGCTGGAATTGGAGCGGGTGATTTGATAGCTAAGACTTATTTATTAGAATATAAACTAAGATTGACTAAGTTAAGGGGGATTCGAGAGAGAGAGAGAGAGAGAGTGTCTTTATATATATTTGGTAGTTAATAAAGTGTTTTGCTCTACCCTAACGTACCTTCAATTGAAGTTTTGAACTTATTGATGACTTAATTAGAAATTAAGATGACATTAGATTTAAATAACGAAAATAATACGTCATAATGAAAATTCTTAAAATTCTTACGTTATACTGAAAAATGACATACTTTTGTGCTGAGGGTTGAACAATGTTGTGTTTAAACTATCTTGCAATTCAGTTCTAATAACAGTTTCATAAAAATGTATATTTATCGAAAACTGTATATTTTTATTAAACATATACCGTGATCCAGCTAAATGTTATCCAAATCTAATTTAATATTAATTATAAAAGATTACTTACTTCTAATTACCTATGCTTTATTTATTCAAAATAGTAAATTTTATTTCTTCCTTTGGTAGTAGAATTAATTGCAATGTTTTCGTAAAATACTATCATTATTACAATGGATAAAAATTAAAATATCTAATGAATTTCTAAAATTATATTGTATATATACATATATCGAAAAGTGAAATTTGTTAGCAATCCCTTTGATTATGTTGAATTATTTCATTTGGAAATTATTTAATTAATAGCTGTAATCGTAAAAATCAACGAAAAATACAGAATCCCAATAGAAGATTCTTAATTAGAAAACAGGAAGAGAAAGTGGAAAATATATTTCTTATAACATAACAAAGATATTTATTTTCAGAGAATTCATTAGTGCAAAATAAATTAAAATGTTTGGAAATAACTAATTTGTTCTTCGTAATTGACTTTCACTAACTCCAGAAAATAATCACTTAATTTTTAGACAGTTTTATTTTCTTAAATGCAAGTTAACGTTATTTATGATGAAAACCAATTAACAATTTCTTTTGTATTAAATTATTTTACATCAATTTAATATCGGAATTTTTTGAAAAAGCAAATATGCAACAAGATTTTATTTTAAAAAAAATATCCAAAATTAAAATTTTTTGCATTATAATTAGTTTGTGACGTTTTTAAGATTGATTGGCTGTGGGTTTAATGACTCTGAGTAAATGGACGAAAAAATATCTTTAAATTTTTTAAACGCGCTAGTAAAAAAAATCTTATTCATTTAAAAATAACATCATTTCCTTCAGGTAGTAAATATTTTTCGCAAGAATGCAATGCGAAAAATAATGGCAAGATACATTAATCGCTTTTCAATAAAATCATTATTATAATCTGTCTTTTTATTCAAATATATATATTTATATATATAGCAAAGAAATACGTGTCTACGTACGTTGTAAAAAGATAAAAAAGTAACAATTAATCATTCCTATTCATAATACTAATATCGTTATATCATATAATGATTTGAAATATTTTTACCAATAGTTGATTAAAGTAAAAAAAAATAATAATTCCAATTTGATAATCCATCTTTACAATATTAATTATTCCACATTAGTATGGTATGCTATCAAGTGAAAAATATAAGAGTATTCCAAATTCTATTCTTTAAAAGCTTTGAATATCAAAATACCCGGTGTAGTAAAACTCAATTCATTTTGCTGCAAGAGAAAACAAATAATTTTAGACTTACCAATTTATCAGCCTGGGCAATTAATAATGGAACCGAAGGCAGAGAAAAGGTACACTTCAGAAATGATGCTTTGAAGAAAAGATGCTTTGCCACCGTATCGAAAGAGCTCCAGATCAAAGATACTAAATAAATGAGCTTCAGCCGACAAGTTTAAGGATATATACTGAACACGCGGTTTAAACAGCCCGAAGCGCTCCGATCGAAATGAACTAGTTTTTCGTTTTCGCTTGAGCAATTTTAACCCAAGACATCCTCCAACGCCAAGGCATTTTTGCCGGATCTCAAAGATGGAAGCCGTGTGAAATTTCGGCGCGAATTCTGAAAAATGTCTCAAATTTCTTTTGTTTCTTACCTCCGAGTTATTATTACGTAAAGATTAAGATAAAAACGGAGCAGACGATATATTTTGTAATCCTAATGTTATGTAATCTTTTCGGTTTTGTTCAGTGGCATCAAAATGTGAATTTGTAAAAGTGAAAAGGAAAGAAGAATGTTCTCTTTTTTTGAAAAGTTTAATCTTTTATTTAGTGAGATGAGGAGAAAAGAGAGTAAAGAAGTTTTATAAAAGTTATTAAAGTTATTTAGTAAGAGTTTTTTTTTACAGTTAAGTTATTTAAAAATATTATTTATGTAGCGAGATTGAAATTTTACTAAGGATAATAGTTTAAGAATAATTTTTAACTTAAATTTTAAAAAATAAAATCAGCCTCAAAAGCCATTTTCTTGATTCTATTTTAAAAAAAATTATCGTTATCCTTTTGTTTCAAACTAATAGAGTATAGTAAACTTTTTCATATTAAATAGCATGTTCTGTCAATAAAATAACTTCATATGCCTTTCTTGAATTATTTTTTATTAGATTTTTTTAAAAAGATATCAATTTTTTTTTTCATTTTTAAGGTTTTATTTTCGAAAGTCATTTCTTTGTTTCTATTTTCAAATTATAATAAAATTATTCAACAAAAATAGGTTACAGTGAATTTTAAATCGCTTTACTTTTTTTTTAAAAAAAATAATCCTGTTCCAAAAATAATATCCTTTTAAAAACAGTAAAATGACTGAAGAATAAACAGTGATACATTTGTAAATAAAAGCCCCTTTTCAGTTTAAGAATGTTACAGTTAAGTTGCCCTAATAACCTTTCTATATACAAGCAGCTGCCTCTTATAATATAAACAAATGCGTCTACTAGAGAAAATAATAGATAAAGTGAATTGAAGATAATAGCAACAAAACTACGTTTTCATTTTCCTCATATTGGATGCTTTAAAATAAATTTACTATGATAAATTTATCGGGTTATATATATATATATATGTGTGTGTGTGTGTGTGTGTGTAATGTTAATTTTAAATTAGAAATAAGCATACATATAAACTAATAATAAACTACAAAACTATAGCAAAAAAGAAATTTACCAAATTTATTAATAAACTTATTGTAATTACATACCATAATTCAATAAAAGCAAAAAAATAAAATTAAAATAAATAGATTAAATTGTAAATTAAGAAGAGAAAATTCTAAAAAGGAAAAGTGCTTTAATTTGCTATAGTAAAATATTAAAATCATATATATGTATGATCATGTATACTCGAATATATATAATAAACACGTATATATTCCAAAAATAAATAACCCAACTAGAGAAATATAAAACATTACACACACACACACATATGAATTTGAACTTTCATATTGAAATGACTAACACTATATTATAATTTTATAACCTCACAGAAACAACCCCCAGAAAATTAAGCTCACAGAATTAATTACAAGCTATAAAGTAAAAAAAAAAGTGTTTTTAATTAAACGAAATATATGAAATTGTTTGTGTAAAGTCGTCAAAAAATGGGATACCATTTTTTGACTAAGCATAAAAAAAGGGCGTCACATAAATACAGGGTTCCCATCATCATCAAAAGGGTATCTTATCATCACAGCTGGACAAAATCAATTTTATTCTTGATGATTTAATGGAGACCTAAGTTATTAAATATTTTTGATGGATTATTTAATGTACTTCTAAAAAAAGAATTTTTTTCCCCGTTATAGAATTTAATTGTTTTTAAAATAAAAATTTAGGTAGAGAATTGTCATAAAAGTTGATGTTCTAAACTTTAATTCGAGTTCGATTTCTTATTCAGGAGATATTTGAGTAAAATTTATTAGAGGACATACATGCTATAATACTTACATACAAGTGCAATTCCCATTATTTTCCCCATTTCTTAACACTATGCGAATTTCGGAATAATTAACTTTTGTAAACTAGAATAGGTATCCAAAACCTTTGCGATGTCCTATCAAAATTTCAAGACTGAATAAGGTACTTAAGATAATACGACTAGTGCAAATAATACAGCCACTAAGAGGTTTCAGTGTAAATTTCAACGAACCAACAAATGACTGTGTTATTTTGGAAAAGATGTTAAGTTATATATATGCATCGAGTGAGATTACTCCAATAATCTTTCTTGAGAATGAAGTTATCATTGTCTCGAGACAGATGGTGCTATTTTGTTCGGGTAAAATTAGCTTTTTTTGGGTGTGGTTGAGGAATTGTAGAAACGCAATGCAGTGTTGATTCTATTAGGTTGTTTGATGCTCTTTAATTTTCTCAAACCGCTTATGGATTATATACGAATCACTGTAATTTCAGAAATCCATAGCTGCAAGCAATACGGCAATTGATGGCTGTATTATCTTCACTAGCCCTTTGACTACCGAAGGGAGAAAAAAATAAATGCTTCCCTGGGCCAGAGGTTTCTTACCGCAGAGTGTCACGCTGTCCCCATGCATTTTTAAATATTAAGCCTAATTCATAAAAAAAAAATTCCTATATATATATATATATATGAGAAAGAAAGAAAGTTTAACGAAAATTATACGTCTATTCAAAAAATTACATAAAATTATAACATAAAATCAAATATTTTAAAAAAAAATACAAAACATACTTCATTTGATACATAAATTTGATGGTGTAATGATGTACAATTACATGGAATATTAAGGTACAAAAAAAATCAATCTTACTGTATTGTGTGGTATTTTACGAAACATTCTGAAATGCATGGTCCAACGTCACATGCCTTACACTTGTACGAATATTTTCTGGTTTTTTTTTCCTTCATTTTCATCATTATTTGATGTTGTAGACTCCTCACCTAAATCACTAAACAGTACAGATTCATCAGTATTTTCGTTTATATCACTGTCAGATTCACTTATTAATTCACGAGTCTCGATTCTCTGTTAAATAAATTCTTTCCACCATGACTGCCGCAATAAAAAAAAAAACCGATCGAATGAAGCAAACTAAGCTAAGAGTATTTTCTACAAAAGACTCTACCTCTCATAAACATCCATAAGTTCCCATTCGAAGTTCTAACAAGCAAGAGAGAAATAGAAGCAAACCAAAAGCAAACGAGCCCTTTAAATCGTGTCACAATAAAAGAGCTACGTCGCAACATGTGCTTTTAATTAGAAAAACATCTCCGCCCTCCTGACAGCCAGAAGTGAAATCCAAGCACAAAACAGCACATTCGAAATATCCTATTAGTACAGATTTCTCGGTATTGTAACGCCATCTCGAAACACTTAAAATTTCAAATAAAACGTTCTTAACCAGCGTGTCTGTATTGATACGTTGGTCTGTAGCAGGCATTCTCGGAGCGTATCTAATGTGATACGCTGGGCACAGGAGAGTAAATGCGAGCGTATCACATATGATACGTTGGGAATGAACGGACTAGTGGCTGAAAATGCCTACATGTGAATATTTTTTTTTGTTTCATCTGTTTATTATACTTATTCTGCTCTTTCTCTTATTGCTGTTTTTTTTATTGCCTTGTCAACAAGTCATCAAACAGACAAAGAGAAAACTGGATTCTAGGGAAATGACATCTTTTTTTATTTACATTCGACTGATTTGAAATAGAAATAAAATTTTGCTCATAAAATATTTTTAAAAATGTCTTTTTTTTTCACTGCCCCATTTGCTTAAGAGAAGTGAAATTTAATAGAATTGGCTTTATGGAGAAAAATAAAAAAGTTGTCTTATAACTTTCGCTAGCCATATTACTTGCAAAAAGAGATGTTTTACAAAATATTAAATTGGAAAGTGGAAGTCTTAAGTTTAAACGAAACCTCTTTTTAAAACTGAAATAGGAAAGATAGCATCAAATAGCGCATGCTTTTCAGTTTTTTGACATCCATACAGCCAACACAATTTTAATTTGGACTAAAAGCGACCGAGTTACCCACATAGACCTTATTACCCGAACTGAAGGAAGTAATCGCAAAAAAATTTGGCTTGAGGGTTTTAACATGAAAAATCCACGTATGAGTTTCATATGTTATGTAACTATTTTTAATTGTGTGTTGTATTAATAATATTGCAATATACATATAGTGCAATAACTTTATTTAATTGTATGTTATATAACTATATGTTGTTTTTCATAACTGTACTTAATAACCTATATTTTTCATAATAGTGCTGCTTTTGCAATTTTTAGAATTGAAAAATAATTAAGTGTATAAAGCTTCGAAGAACGTTGAGTAGAAATTTTTTTTCTTTAATATTTCCGACTCTCGTTTAACATTAGATAATTTATTCTGTTTGAGCCTCCTATTAATGCGAAACTTTCCAGCAGAAGTTTACGAAATTTGAAAGTAAGCAGAAATTAAACGTATAAGTGTGCGAAAAATTCGGATGCCATAATGGAAAATTCTTTTTTGAAGTTAATTAAGCTGTTTAATTAATCAATATACATCATAATTTAGTTGCCTTTGAACTAGTAACATTGGCACTAATTTTATTTCGCTGGGAGGTAAATTGCATAAGCTATTAACTAAATGTACCTCCTTTTTTGACGACTGTACAAAGAGTGAAATTTATTTACATTTTTGTTCTATTTTTGGTATAATATTATACACTAAGAAGTAATTAATCTTTCCTATGCACGTTTACAAAAAGTAAAACATTAATTTGGAAATTATTTTCATTTCAAAATGTGAATTTTCTTTCTGAAAATTTTTAGATTGTGTGTGTGATTCTGAGTTTAGCTTATGCTTATTTTATTAATTACAAATCTATTGTATTTTTTTTAAGAGAAAAGTTGTTTCAATGTCAGATTATTTTAAATCTATATCTGTTAACAATCTGTCTTTTTAAATTTTCATTTATACTAAATAAATTAAGCAATACGAATGAAAAGAAATTAATTCTTCGCTTTTGCTCATACTAAAGTAACTTTTCCATTAAAAAGGATATACTTGTTTCTTGTTAAAACGACAGACTGTCATTAATAATATCTGCCATTAATATATTAATGCTAATTTAATGCAACTTTAATTTTGTCAGGAATAAATACCTGCTACTTTTAAAAAAAATGTCAACAGTAACAGCTACATAAAATATGTATGTATATATTTAAATACCTACAAAGCAATAATCCTTTTTTAAATATTTAAATATTGTAATGTGTAAAATTTTTATAATTTTTTTCGATTTGTTCCTTTAATTTTTTTTCAATTTTTCGAATATGTAAATTGTACTTTTGTAAATTTTACAAATAATATAAAAATACAATTTTTCATAATAATTATAAAAAAAACTTGACATGGTTTGTAAAAAAGAGTCATGCATGCAATATTTTTATATTTAGATAATACGCATAACTGTTTTTATTAAAAGTGTTGGTTCGTTTTTAAAAAAAGAAGTAAAATTTATTGTTGAAATATATAATGAAAAACTAAAAGATGAATAATTGTTGACAATATAGCACTATGAATTTTTTTTTCAAAAAGTTAAGCTTATTTATTTCTTGTTTGGATTAATGATAATTTATATGCTTTAAATTAAATTTGCTCACACATTTTACCTAATTTATTAATTTTGAAATTACTCTATAGCTTCCATTTAGTTACACTTGGTTTTAATTTTCAAAAAAGTTTGCTGAATTTCAAAATTCCATTTGATAAATTTATTTTATTATTATTTAATGCAATTTCTAATAAATTATAACGAGTACAGAATACCAAATTTAATTTGTGCTCAAATGACAAAGGAAGATATAATTTTTTTTTGATAAAATGAAAACTTTGAATTTTTCTTCTCTCTCATTGAACTGAAACAACAATACAAATACTTTTCATAATTCTTTTCATACGACTTGACTCATAAAAAAAAAAAAAAAAACTGTAAGATAAAAGGCATCTTTGGATCTCTGTAACAGATAAAGAATATTAAATATTCTTCACAATGGAGCTCAAGTTGTATGAAGAATATAAAATTAATTTACTACCAAACGATATTTTAAGAAAGCTGTTAATCGGAATTTTTTAGAGCAAGTAATTGTTGATTTTAGACGTTTCTTTTAAAATGATTTAAATCCATTTTTTAATTATGAGATATTTAAGGTTTTGCATAGTTTAATCAATATAAAATTTAGATGAATGGTAATTCTCTTGATTAATTTATGTAGGAATCTTGCTTCATTGAATATGGGATTTTAATTGTAAGATGAGGGTATCCGTATTTCACTAAAATTAACATTAACTCATTTTTTTTCGAGAAATGTACTTTATACTTCTTAAAAAACGGTTCATTTATACTACCTCTGTTCCATAATAATAGTAGCAGTTGATGAATTCAATTTGTCCCGTAATAATAGTAGAACAAAGAAAATAAATATAGAACGCAACATTTATCACCAAAAAATTAAATTAAATTAAACAATAAATTAAAAACCTTGCCCCTAATTTTTATTTTTAGTGATTAGATAGTTTCTGGATTTTTCAATAATTTCATTACTGAATTAAAATCAACTTTCATAAGCTTTCCAACAGGTAGTACTTTTGACAGACAAAATTCCACGCGATATTTCTTATTAGCTACCTAAGAGACTATTTGCTTTAGGTGGATCAGTCTTGGAGTAACAGATTCCTTTTCAGTTTCTTAATTTTTGCTTCAATATTAATTATATTTAGCTTTAATACATTCAATTTAATAATTTATCGTTTGCTTTAATTTTAATATCGGAAAAGTTTGCTGTTGTCCATTTCTCTATATTTCATCTCTTTTACTTTAATTCTTATATTTAAATGAGTGTAATTTAATAATAATTATAATAAAAAGTGTACATTGGGTGGCTAAATATGTTCTTTGCAAAATTTTGTATAGAACTTTCGATTTTTCTGCTGTTCTTTTTCTTTTTCTGTAAGAGATGGTTTGAAAGTGTTGAGAGATGAAACTCGTTTTATGGATTTTCTTTTTTTTCGAAATACTCAATAATGTAGATTCGAAAACTTCAATGGCGGGAGCTGCTTATCTTCTAGTGACTCTAAGAGGAATATGTCTTTTTTCCAAGTTTTTATTCTTATAATCTTTGTATTTACATCCCCAGTTTTGTTTTTTCGAAGAATCACCAGAAGCATAAGATTCATCTTGATAATTATTTTCTGAAGTGAACATTTCCAAATTCTTGATATGATCATTCTGTTGCACTTAAATTGTTTCACAGTTAACGTAATAGCACCGTTCTACAACTTTTCGTTTTCCTTTCGATGTATCAAGAAATAAACAATCGCAACTGAAATTAAACAATTGATTTAGATCAGCGGATGATATTAGAAAAATGCTTATAATTCGTAATTGTTAGGTTAACCTAAAAATTGAAAGATATGACAGATGTTATGAAACATTGATTCTGATTGAAGGTTTCGTAATTTTGTACTACAACATAATTTACATCGCATTCGGCAGTGATTCCCGTTCAAAAATTCACTTGCTACTATTATTATGGAATAGAGGAAGTATATTTTTTTAGAATGTTTTTACTTACAAGCCTGAATACACTACTTTAATAAATTAATATTTATCTACAAATTCGTAATGTTCATTCGTAAACAAAAGCATCCCCAGTGTACAAATGTGTTCAAGCAAATTTAATCATCCTAAAAATAAAAAAATAATTCGAGATAAAAACCAACGTTTTTATATGGTAGCAAAGTTTATTAAAAAAATTATTGAAATATTAGTTAAAACTGGTCGCAAATATCTAAATATTGCATTGTTAGGCAAGTAAGAACGGTTCCCAAAATTTCAGAGCTCTACTTGATGGGAAGTTGGTTAAATTAACGATAGGAAGTTTGATGATATACTGATATACACACATACAGACACACACCAAGTGAAATACATAAAAACGTTAAAATTAACTAAAATTAATTAATTCATCCGGTAAATTAAATGGTTGGAATGCAGTTTAACCCAACCACCCTTGGAGACAAGAATTGTTTTGCAGTATTTTACCAAATGTGGCTACCCTGGTCCATTTTACGGACTTAACATTGAGCCAAAAAAAAAAAAAAAAAAAAAACCGCCGTTTGGTGCTAATTTTTGAAATCGCTCCAAGTGGTTGGGCTAAACTGCATTATTAAAGTAAATATTAGTTAAAACATGTCACAAATGTCTAAATATTGCTTTGTTAGGCGAGCGAGAACGATTCCAAAGTTTCAGAGCTCTAGCTTGATGGGAAGTTGGTTAAATTAACGATCGAAAATTTGATGACACACACATCAAGTGAAATACATAAAAACGTTTTAAGAAAATTTGAGGACACACACACACACACCAAGTGAAATACATAAAAACGTTTTAAAAAGTGCTCAATTAGTAATTAAGAGCAGATTTGCTTGAACTGAAAAGTTAAAGATAATTAAGAAATGCCCATGAATTTTATTTATCAAAAGCAACTCGTTTTATTATTTTCTGGATTTTCGCACGAGTCTCTCTCGAAATTTTGCTTCGTCGCAAAACCATGAAGCATGGAAAAGTATTAAAATTTTGTCTTGACGTGTTAAGTTGTCACGTAAATCCATAATGATGATTTAGTCATCGATTTTGAAGCATGAATACTTTTAAAACTTTCCAACTCAACTATGGCTGATGATAATTAAGCCTATCCGTGAAAAAAAATATTACCTTAAATTCATAGAGTAATGCTAATTGTTACATCATTTAGAAAATCAGTTCTTCAAAAGAAGTCTTGCGTGAGATGGCAAAATGATGGTTTGAAGTGAATTTCAAGCAAAACAATCCCGGATTTAGAGTGCAATCAATGGTCGACTGCTTTATTGAAGAATTAAAAATGATTTCTTTGATCCGATTCAGAGACAGTTTTCAAGGTTAACTTTTGCCTTTGAGATATTGTAGAGCTTTCCCTTGCCTATTTCTAAGTTTTTTTTTACGGAATAGAAAAAAAAGTATTCAGTTATGAAATAAATTCTTTTTCCTTTTTTTCGGAAGATAATAACGGATTGACATAATTTTGATTTCACGAATAGAAATTAGAAAACAAGAGAATTTTTGTTTTTGCTTTTTAGTCTGAAACATTTCTTCTTCTTATTTTTTATTAAAAAAAATTGAGTTGCGCAATGTATTTTAAATGAAGTTATGACATTTTAAATTTAGTTTCTGATTTATATAACAAATTTTAAAGTTATCTTAAAATAAGTTTTTCTGTTAAGAATGTATGAAATAAATTGTTAAAAAAAACCCGCATACGTAGGTCTCTTGAAATTTAAAGAGAAAAATTATAGAAATTTGGAAAAAAAAGGTTTCTGTAACTTTCATTCGCCTTTTCGATTATAATAAATAAGAAATAAAAAAAATGTTCACAGTGTAATAAATTTCGAAAATTTTTATTTTTGTAGATTTTTTGGATTATTTATTTTAAAATTGACCATTTTTATTTTTAACATTTTAAGAAAAATAATATTATATAGGGTTCTTTATAATTACTCTAAAACTGATGATTTATTGTCTTGCCGCATTTAAATAACTTAAGAAGTCTTTTATGTAGCTTTATGACATTTTGAATATCAAATGGTAAAAATGTTGAAAAATACTTAAACTATTTGTGAAACAGAAATGAAGCTTGTAATAAGTTTTGATAGCTACAAAACTGAACAAATTATGAGATACTATTATAATTAAAAAACCATTTCGAAATGCAAATTTACTTTTTAAAATAATTTATGGTTTGAGAAGATAGCGTTTTAAAATTAATTTGGAATTTTGAAATATTCTTGAATCGTCAAATTTAAATTGTATTCCGTTTATTCATTAGTATACTTTATTCAAATTTAAATTAGAGAAAAAAAATTAGTAATTTTAATTAAAGAAAATAAATTTCTTAAAACTTGTATACTTTATTACTTTATTCTGTGGTTATCAAGATGACAAAATTAATATTTAATGAAAAGGTTCTTGAAAATTTCAAAATTTGAGGCCTAACGTCCTTCTTTTTTTCTTTTTTCCTTTTAAAGCCGTTAGAATATATGTAACTTAAAAGAAATAGTTAAAGGAAAAGATACTCGAAATAAACAAAAAGAACTCTAATTTAGTTTATTTAAATGTTAAATAAAAACGCAAACATACCTCGATATTCGAAGAAATTACACAAAATTTAGAGTTAAACTCCCGTTTTTCGAATTTTTATAAACTTTTTTAGCATAACTTATTTTATCCTTTCCTTTATGTTGTCAAGCAAGACCATTATCTTTGGCTACTTTACTTGATTATCTTCTATATTAAAAAAAAAAAAAAAAAAAACGTTCTAAACGTGGCACTTGAAAAAAATAACCACACCACAAACGCACTCAAAAGATGCATCGTATTTTCTTTCACTAGTTTGCTGTTTTGTTGCCCGTGCTGTTTATAAACGCATCATTAATTTTCCGAAATGGTATAAACATGTTTATCGTTAACGATATCGATACAAACTATCTCGAATATCACGCTTTTTTCGAATTATCGTAACTGAGCAAGAAAGTTAGCTGCATAATAGGCAACTTACCCGAAAAGAAAGAGATGATTGTATACATACACATACACGCGCCTTTTTCTTTTCAGGTTTTGGGAACGATTGAAAAGTATCAGAAAATAAGCGGATAATATCTACCTGCTGAAGTGAAAATCTTTGTAGCTTCTAGATTATGGAAGAGAATTACATTTTAACAAGAGGTTTAGTTTCATTTTAATACAGACTTAAGATTAATAAATGTGAAATAAAGTATAAAATAACTTCCCTTTATTTTCTAATCTAAGGATCTATGCAAAAACATTACGAATTATAAAATTATCTATATAATTAAATAAATTATTTGATATATCATCGCAGTGTTTTCGAAAAATATGTTTCGTAATATACATAACATAGTTAATCAAAAGCAAAACATAATTTTTCTCGATACCGTGTCAGGTAAACTAATTAATGCGACGTTACTAAACGCCTCACTAAAAAGCAGCACGAGGACTATTGGCGTCAGACTCTCAATGTTGAATCTCGATCAAGTGACGAGGACGGCACCTGAGCTGGCACCTCTCTCTCCAATGGGAAGACTTGGGACCTCGACTAGATTCAACGTACATCAGTCCCGCTACACGATACTTATTTAGTGATATCAGGACTCGAATTCTCGACTCGACGAAAACAACACCGGTCACAAGTCCGCGACCACTGCAGACTAATCAGAGTTTAGTTAAAAGGAAGTCTGGTACACTTCAACATAAGGGAGACATAGACCACCTCAAATATCTTTTTCAGTTTCGAGTAAATTTTATTCTCTTCATAACAATAGGGCATACTTGCACTCCGTACAAAGGAATTCGGAAATGACCTTTTGTTTTATCCGAGAAAAAGTGTTTTGACGATATGTAAAATAGGGGATAAACACCATTTTTAAAAAGCTTTACTCGCCATTTCTTTTAATTATGAGATATACGCAAGATTTCTTATCCTAATTGTTTTCAGACTATACGTAGTGTTTTAGACAATACGCAGACATCTAAGCAGAAGACTGCCGCTGACCCCAGACATACGCTAAGAAGACTGCCATTGACCCCACAGCATAGACGCCAACGTCTGCAGTGATGCCAGGCTCAAACGATGTGGTCGATGAAATAGCACAGGGTCGTTTCTCGGATGAGTTACGCATCTGTTTCTCCAATGATAGTCGCCTCGTACTAGTGGGTCGTCGACTTGGAGACTTGTCCATTCTGTGGAAACCGCGCGACAACGCGGCATCATGGTTTGGGGAGCAACTGCGTACGATTCCAGGTCACCTGTAGTTTGTATTCATGACACTATAATGGCCCAACGATTCGCGGATGCTGTGCTGTGCCGGTGACTCTCCACTACCTTCAGGGGGAGCCCAGTGCTCTTTATCAGTAGAATAACGCCGGACCACACACTGATTGCATCAGCGAACGTGCTGTGCAAGGAATACAGAAGCTTCCCTGACAACCGTTCTCTCCTGATCTCTCATCAATTGAACACATTTGGAATGGGATTGGAAGTCGTTTGCAGACTCTGCCACTGCCGCGTTCAGAAGATGAACTGTGGTAAATGGTTTACAGGGAATGGAGAGCCATTCCTCAACGCCATCCGTAATCTCATTGACTCTGCATCTAGACATGTTGCTTCGCGTATCGCCATCCACTGTGGTCCTTCAACATATTGAGCCGACACTTTCACTCTGTATTATGAATATAATTTCGAAATAAAGACCACTTATTGTTCATTGCTGTCTCTCTGTTTGGCGAGTTTCATCACTTTCTGACCACTCCTTCTTGGTGTAGCATTTTCAATTTCGCGTAGTACGTATACAATGTTTTGACTGAACGATTCGCGAAAAATGGAGAATTTAAAGTTTTAATAGGATTTTATACTTATGCTGAAATTTTAAATCCAATAAAATATGTATTGAGGGTTGTTAGTAAAATTATATAAATCCATTCATTAATGTTATTAAAATTAATATTAAGATTTATAACTTTTTATATAATATTTTGCGAAATAATTTAATTGTGATTTTGTTTTTAAATTTTTTTTCAGATTTATTTTAGAATTCAGTTGAAGAATGGCCGGGAAAAAAAGTAATTTTTAGCGGAAAATTCCTTTTAATGAAATAAAAAAAAAAGTATTTGATTGAACCATAGTAACGCTTTTCTTATAGGTAGAAGAATCAAGCACATTCAATACATAAAAGAGATGCAGTAAGATATAAATCAAAATAACTAGGAGACTTTGACGATTGTTATTCGCAGTTATGAAATGAAATAGCCTTTTAAAGGCTAAAATAGAGCTTTTCAAATAATTCCTCAGCCATTTCCACGCATTACATGCAGTTTAAACGATTTCCAAAACAAAACTCTGTTACAAATAGACAATAAAACCGTCAATAAAGCTAAAAAACAACTCTTTTATGGTGAATGTGATTACATTCCTTTCTGCCTCTGAATCACGGCTATTCCCAAGCAATTTCAACCTTTTTTTTCTCACGATTTACCCTCGATACTTACGAAGTGAAAAGCTCTTCCAAAGATCCACAGATTTTACTTTTCTCAAAACATATTTATCAGATCAGTATAATTGCAAAGAAACATTCTAATCATTATATATATAATTGCTGCAACTAATTGTTATTTGCAGATAAATTCAAATGAAAGAAGAAACTTATAGAAATGTATATAAGCTGATTACACGTTTCTGCCTTAAAATTTTTTTATTTCATTTTTTTAAAATAAATGAGAAGCTTTTAATGTTTTTGTTCTTTTTCAAATTTTACGGACGAAAACAGAACTCATTTTTTATAAAGAGCAAATGTAAAAGAGCTTTCTTCATATCATTATGGTAAGAATTAAATTTATCAAAATGTAAAACATAAATATATATCATAAATAGTTGTTTATTATTTGAAATGAATAAAATGTTGTTTGTTGTACATTGTTAAATTTATTTTTTTGAATATTTTAAAAATCATTTAGCTGTGAAATAAGTAATAAGAATAATTTAACTTTAGTAAATTTTGATCATTGAATTAATCTGTCTCTCAGAAATGTTCCCAATAAGATAAGACAAAAATAATTTTTTCTTGCTCGGAAACTTCTCGTGGACCGAATTAATCCAATTAGATCCCATCATATTCTCGAGTTTAACCGCTTATAAAACTTTTTAATCAGGTCAGTCAGATAATGTAATAAAGTAAAGATAATTGAGAGAAACTTTATTCGATTCTCAAAAGGTTTCAATCAAATCAAACTCATTAACAATTTCTCACAGAGCTCCTTTACTCAGCAACTTTTAAATTATCTTTAGCCTTAAGTTATCTTTAAGTATTAACAAACACAGTGTATAGCCTTAAAAAAAAGCATCATTTTCTCATGATTAACGCTCTATATACAAAATAATTTAATATTTTGCTTGCGGCATAGTCTTGAAATAGAGTGGTTCTTTTGCTACATTTATGGTTCGAAACATATTTAATTTACCTAACACTAGAGGCGCTCATTTCGTTTTAGGTGATTAAAAATTATTGCCAGTTTACGAGGGCAACGCTTGAATGATTAAGTTTACGAGGTTGTATCGGTAATGTTTTAATTATTACTAACAAATAACCGAGAAATCTGGGTAAAATTTGCTCTGTAAATGAATCGATCCTTATGTATATAATGTTGTAAATTACAGCTATTAAGGTTGATTTGTTTGATTTCAGGAAGCCATAGATTGAAGTAGCGCGCAGCATGGAGAAAATAAGAGTTCAATCCGTTGAGCTCTACGATGACGGCTTTCGAATTGTCAAGAAACGCTCGCTGGGAGAAATGTATAACTTTGGATGGTGGCTGTGTAGAGATATCTTAAGAATAATAAATAAAAATTAATTTTCTATCTCGATTATTTTTAGTAATAACTAAAACTTTACGATTTCCCGAGATAATAATTAAAACTTACAATTCTACGGGTTACTTCAATCTAATGGCTTTCTGAAACAAAACAAATCAACATGAATAGCCGTAATTTTCAACATTATGTTCGTAAGAATCAATTAATATACAGAATAAAATACATTTTATCCAGATATGTCTCGATTATTTCTTAATAACAATTTAAACTTTAAAATACCCCTTTCCCGCTTTAAAAGCATTATTGCGTGCCATGAGAGGATTTTGAGCCCCGATTAAATATTAAAAGGTAAAAAGTCAAAAATTCCATACCACGAATTTTGGGGAAGTCAAGATTCGAAGGTTAAATATATAAAGGCTTGCTGAAACGAAAGATTGACTGCAAAAGCAATAGTGGCATTCGGAGAGGTAAAATTTAGAAACATCTGCTGTGTGCTAAAAATCTGGGTTTGCGGGGATGTTTCATTTAGCAGCTGTGTATCATCTTTACAAACAGAAACGTGCCAGAATTAATGAAGGGCTTGATTTTTCCAAAGAGGCACAAGTGCATCAATTTAATTTTTTGTCTACTGAAAGTGTTTGTGGAATGGACATTTATAAACAAATGTGTCTGGGACTCACCGTTTGTCCCATACTAGCGTGTTTCGATGGTAGAAGAATTTTTGCAGTGGATATATCTGGACAGCTGACTGCCACATCCCAATCAGGCACACGCGATTATCACACAAAAAACAAGTAATTTAAAAAAAAAATTAAGTCAATTCCTACTTAGGTAAAAAAAGAAATTTTTTATTTTAGTTACTTTTTATTAAATAATTACAGTTATTATAAATATGTATATGGCAAAAGAAAATTTTTTTCCAACGATCTACACGCTTCGTCACTGAATTTATTCCTAAATTTATATCCTGCTAAATTTCTTATATAGGATAATTTTTTTTTCTTCCATACAAAACTAAATTAATTATTTGAAAATCAAATAAAAAATTATATGCTTCGACGAAATTCGATCCGAAGTTACAAATATTCTACACCGACGCTCTACCAACTTTGCCATTGCAATACAAATGACACAGCAGAAGCTTTTTTTCTTAATTCATCCGGTAAATTAAATGTTAGAATGCAGTTCAGGCCAAACAGCCTTGGCGACAGAAATTATTTGGCAGTAATTTGCCAAAAGTGGCTACCCAGGTCCGCTTCGCGGACTTAGCGTTCAGCCCCCCCCCTCCAAAAAAAATCACCAAGTTTGGCAATTTTTGAAATCGCGCCAAGTGGTTGGATTAAACTGCATTTTCACCAATTAAATATAATTAATGTTTGAAAAAACTGAGTTAACATCAAGTGTCATCCACTATAAGTTTAAAAAAAATGTGTTTGAACTTGAGGGGATGAATAAAAAATATTTTATTAACGATTGAAAATTTGAACAAGATATATAAATATTCATAGGGAGAGTGTGAACTAATAGTAGGAATTTTAAAAAAATGTTCAAAGATAATCGTCAAATAACTATCCGCTAGATTATAAACAGCTTGCCTTTGAGTGAAGGCAATGCTTACATTATTCTCCATAAACGTTTGCACTTCAGCTAGGTCTGTGCATCACGGGTCTCAAAACTACTTAATGAAAGCCAAAAGTCTCAACGAATGGGTATTTGCTTCTAGTGTTATGAAGCGGAAGGAAACAACTTCGTGGCTTTGAGACGAAATATTCGGTTTGTGGTGACGAAACATGGTGTCATTTTTTGGGGGCCGCAACGAAGCATATCAGTTCTCATAAAAAAAAAAGTGTCGTTCTTCAATTCGAGCTGGTAAAGTTATGCTTCTGTGTTGTTGTTTTTTTATGATAATGGTGCCTTGCTATTGGATTGGTTGGAATAAGGACGTACAATTAACAGGGACTGGACTGATATAGCAAAAGCCTACAAAATGCAAAATCAGCCTTTAAGAATTACGGTTGTGGTTTATTATCAAAAAGTTTTATTCTGTCACAAGATAGTGTCTCATTTCGCTAAACATTGCACCCATCTTCTTAAGTACGAAGCTCTTGATCATCATCCCTACAATGCCGGACGGTCACATTGCGGTTTTCATGTTTTCGGGCCTTTGAAAAAGCATTGAAAGACTCTGGTTTGTTGGCGATAACGAGATTTGTGCAATCATTCATTGCAAAATGGTTCCACTTAATGACTTTCTTTAAAGCCTGCGTTCATAATCTTATGAAACAATAAGATAATTTTTTAACCAACATGAGGATTATGTGTTATAGACAATATGTGTGCACATGAATTATTGATTTTATTACGTATTAACTGATAAACTGTCGTCAACGTCCAACAAAATTGCTTCATTTACTCACTATAATACCAAGAATGTACAACTGTTTGATTTCCAATTATAAGTCTTTCGTAACTAATAAAAGCTTATAAAATATTTTCGTTGTCCCACTTTTATTTGAACAAGCCTTATACCTAGGGTTACTATAATGAACTCTAATAGACAACGACGCATTAAACAGAGTAATCCTTTTTTCGATATACACCTTTTTTTTTATTCTCTTTTGAATAATGGATTATTTTATCCTATTAAAGTTTTCCACTTCATAAATCTCACTCTTTTTTAACTATGCGTAATTTTTTTTTAAAAAGCAATCAACAAAAAATATTCTTGCTTTTGTAAATTTTTAAATGTGAATGATTAATATATTCATGACCAAATGGGAACAAAACATTTGCGATTAGTTTTATTTTCATTAGAGAGTAACTAAATAGGTGAAAAATATAGGATTCCCAGAAAGAAAAATAATGGTAATATTGGGAAGATGTAATGGTTAACATAAACTTATTGTTCTTTTAGAAAGAGAGAAGAAAAGAGGAAAAAATCAATGGTTTCTATTCTAATGCATTTACTCATAAGACATTGAACAACAAACAGCAAAGGGGAAACCTCAGAATTAAGATAGTAAATTCACGTTACTTGATAATTAAACTGTGGAGAAATTCATACAAAACATTATTCTTCATAACTAATCAACAAGTGATAATAATCATAATTCTCCCTTTTGGTTGATGATTATTTTCCAAGTTTATTCAAAAATCTACTGAATTTAGATTTAATTTTGTTTGTCTTTAAATTTCCTCAATCTGCATAATGATGCACTTATAATAGGCTTACTTGAAATTAACAAAGGTCTTCGCTCAGTTTTGCTTTTAAAAAATCTCAAATAACTGTTCTCATTTCTGATAAGTTTAAAAGAAAAATGACAGTTTGACTTGAAGAGTGAAATTCGTGATTTTTTTTTATCTAAAAAACATATCAGAATTTGAACTGTCATTAGTTAGAAGAAAATACATACTGTTCTTACAGAGCTGTGAGTAGGTATAAAAAGTGATTTTTTGAGTATATATCGGTCTTGAGAAAAAAAGCGAACTTTCCAGAAGCAGGAAGAAAAGGAAACAATAGCAGAAGTTGAAAGATTTTCTGATTTTGGAGGAAAGACCTTGTACTAAACAAATGTAGCTTTCCCGCAATTATTATATAAGTACCATGCACAGATAAGCAATAATTATAACTATATTAATGGGCATTCAGTGCACATAGTTATACAATTTTATATTATACAAATACAATTACAATTTGATACAGTTTTATATTTTACAAATGTACTACAAAATATATTTATAGCATTATTATAACTATTTGTGGTGTGTTTTTACTATAAATAGGCCGAGTTGGAAAAAAAAAGAATATAAAAAAAATAGTTTCAATAACATGATACACCCACGCCCACCCATATATATATATATAAATTTTATGTCCACTTATAAATTTACATACTTTGTTCATCAATAAACTAAAACTATTAAAGTTTCAATGTGATTTTTTCATTTTAAAGATTTAATTTAAATTCCATTTTAAAAAATATTTTTGTTTGCAAGTGAAAACTTAGTCAAACCATCATACAATTCGTTCGGCACCTATGAATTAGCATTGAAAATTCTTTTAGGCTTAGTTATTTCCCCCTCGTGTATGGTACTACTTCTTTTGTAACTATATATCTAACGACTTGTTACGTTGGTATTCATAAATATTGATTGGTAAGTTATTTGCGATTGAATGAAACAATTTAGTTTTTCTGCAACCATTTTACGAAAAGTGGCGATCCCAAAATATCATATTTTGAAAAAAAATATCTCAATACAAATAAAAGGAAAAAAAATGTAATCACACGTTTTATTCCATGTTTCAATCTAACTAAATCCGTGCACCCAATAATAGTCCAATCTCGCTCCCAGATTTAATTTAAGTCGATACGTGATGAGCTTACTCGATATGCTGCGAGTTGAATTGTCTGAGACATGCTTCATAGCTCACGGTACTTTCCATGACACTCGGCACGAAGCGCAGCGATTTCCCTCAAAAGCAGCAGAGAGCATGAGTAAATAGAGAGACATAAAACACGAAGATGAATCCCATCGCATAATCGCATGAAAAGAAAAACGAATGCATCCAAGTGTAGTTTTTTTTTCTCTCCCAAGGTGATGCTTCATTAAAGACACTAATTCCAATTAATTTGACTGCTCGACTCTTTTCTCTGATCCACTGTCCCCATTCCGAACGTCGTCTCTATCTCTTTCTTCGCACAAACAGTTTAATTTAAGCAACACTCAATAAAGCAAATTGGATTCTATTATTTCAAATTTGGGGGAAATCGAAAGAAATCCCAGTGATTTGAAGCGTTGGAGTAAAATTACTTAATGTAGCGTTTTGTCAACATCAATCTGTTTTAATGATGATCGTTTTGTATGTGTCTCTTGATAGCCATGTGTTTACAGTAATTCGGAAGATGATGATGTTTCAATTTAGTCTACTAGTCATAGCAGCGTACAATGATCTTTCAATGACTTGATTTGTAATAAGTAAATGCAAGACATTGTAACAAGGCGTTGTAACAATAGAATTATTGAAGTGAAGGGAACATAATTGAGAAGATGTAATTATCAGTAAAGAAGAATTTAATACCTGTGGTTAATGATAGAGAAAGAATCTGAAGTTATCAAAGAAACTTTCAGAATCACATCTACACTGAGTAAGGAGCTATAGAAGTGGACATAGAGGGGATTTACAAAGGGTCAGTGATTCGAACCCTCATGTAATGCTTTGCTAAGGACTGGAACCCGATTTAAAGGGATTTAAATTTTTGTTTCAGACTTTCGACGGAATTGCGTGGTTAAACATATTTTATGGATCCAAACTCACCCTCTCAACCCATTACTATATAAATTGATAATAACCAAATAGAGACTACATATATATATTGTTTAATTTCACAAAGCATTACTTTTCCAATTGTTCGTTGAATATCAACATTTTGGGCAAAACTTGAGGTAAATAAAAAAAAATTGAGAGTGACTTTCATAAAAGAAACATGATTACTTTAAATTTAAATATTTGAAGAGAATACGCAAAATATAATAATGATGGGAGGGATACAGCTGACATTAATATGAGCGAAAGATGATGTTTTAAGTACAGGGAAACAATCATTGATTGTTTAATACATGCTTCAGATGCTTAAATTACAACAAAAAAAACCCATGAAAGTATATTTTATAATAAAAATAAAGGTTATGAACGCTAAAAACAAGCAGGCCATAATATAAAACTGATGATTTTGTGATTGCCTAGAATTTACTCGAAATGCGAAAATGTATAACCATTAAACAAAATAGAGAAGATGAAAATATTTTTTTTACGTATAATGAGAAGTAAAATATTTTTAATAATGTTTATTGTAAAAGTCCTATAGAAAATTTCTTTTTTTTCAAAAAAAAAAAAAAAAAAAACTCCATTTGTTAGTTTTCTGACTGTAAGGTTTTGAAAAACTAATTCAAAATCATATTCGATAATCAAGAGAGTATTATTATTTATAACTTAGAACTCTATTTCAAGAATTAATACATACTTGCACGGACTTGTTTACATGTGGGTTATCTTTTATTATTGTCGATTTCTGTATATGAACTTTCAAAATAATTTATGCTTATTTACTAGCTTAATTTTTAGAATTAATAAATGGATTAATATAATTTATTGCTAGAAAATTAATCATAAGGAAATTAATAAAAAAATTACAGTTGAATGATAACAAATTATTTATAAATGAAAGGAATAAGTGAATTTAAATAAATAAGTTTATTTACTTTATTTTAAAGCTAAAAATTATTTTTCGAAATCTGATTGTATTTTGTTTTCGAGTGGCAGAAAAATTTATGTCAATTTAAATCCAAATAAATATGTTAATTTTCTTTGAATCATTTATACACAATAAGTTAATATTTATTTAGTGCAAATATTTATGATCAAATTCATTTTAGATAGAGTTTAAAATGATATAAAACTTGCCTTTAACCCTTCTTTTTGATCGTACTTTTTTATGTTTTTGAGAAAGATCTAATATAAGAGTAAACTTTTGAAATTATTACTAAAATACATTTATTCTAAATTTAATAGGTTTCTTAAAAATAACATTTTTTTATGTTGCTTATTTTCTCATGTTCTACTGAACATTTTTTCGAAATTCTAAAACTATATATTATGGAGGATATATCTTATTTTAAAGAAAAATTTAAAGTATTTGTTTCAATAATCATATAAAAAATTCTTTTTTTCTTGAATTTCTTAAGATTTTATTATTTTTTAGTTGTGGAATAAATAAACAAAAGAAACGTTATTACATCATTGAAAAATATACAAATGATAGAAATTAATCCTATGCATCTCCTACAATAGAAAATTTGAATGTAGTAATGTGCACATATCTCAAAGAAAAACAAAACATCTTTGGAAATATACCCGTAACATTCATGTTTTCGTAATACAATAGAAAATGAAAATTTATGCGTACAAAAAAACATAATGGCCACATTTAACATAAACACAAGAGATATGGTGATAATAAAAGCTATTCTGATTATATATTAACAAAGAAATAATAGCAAGCATTTTATTTAGCAATTCTATTACAACACAATAGTTCTGTTTGAATAAAATATTTATGCAAAATAAAACACGTTTCAAAATGATAAAATTATCTAATTCACACACACACTAACCTAATAATTCACTTAATTCAGTGGTAATCAATTATCAACAGAAATACAAAAAATTACAAAATTAAATATGATGTTAAAGAAAGGTAATGGGTAAGAAGTCAGTATATAACTTTCTGAAATCGCAAAATTTTCTAAGTCTCCTTCATATTCGTACCATTTAGAACGCTAAACTTTCTATTAGCCACCTAAGGGGTTATTGTTTTAGGTGGGGCATTTTGGCGTACCAGATCGCTTTCAATTTTTTTATCGCTTGCTTCAATTTTAATTACATTTAGCTTAAATATATTCAATTTAATTTTTAATTGAATATGTTATATTACCTTTAATTTTAATATCGGAAAAATTTACTATTATCCATTTCTTGATATTTCATCGTTTACTTTAATTCTTATATTTAATTAAGTAATTTAATAATAATTATATAAAAAAGCGCACCCTGGGTGGTTAAATTTTGTTCTTTGCAAAATTTTGCATAGAACTTTTTTCTAATATTTATTAAAATTTAATTTGATTTATTTGCTATTTTATCTTATCTCAAAGCTGATCAAAAAATAACTGTTAATCAACTTGTTTTTAATGCTGGATCAGTTTATAAAGTTTTCTATTTATAAAAATGAAACTTTTATTAATTGTGATGAACTTGCAAACGATTTTTTGTAAGAAAATATTTATATAACTCACGAACCATATTTATTTTAGTTCGTAACTGAATCACCTTAATTTCGATATGAAGTCACTTTTTCGACATAACTTATTTTATCGCCAAGTAGTTTTTAATTGAGCTATTCTAAGGTATTTATTGTTTTATTACTTATTTTTTACTTTTTTTTCTAAATAAATAAAATTATGAATAATATATTGTATATATTTAAAAAATATTTGGAACTAGTTTTATATTATTTATGTTCCTGGAGGTACATTTTAGAGATGAAAATGGTTTTTGCTTCAAAACTAAGCTAAATGGAAGCTGTTTCGCAAAATTTATTTTATCATGTTTGTTAAATTAATCAAAAGGTTTTCAACTGTTCTACAGTAATTGTAGAAGTATTTTTTTCAGTTCTGCGTCGCTTTTTGTAAGGCTTAAAATTTTGAGTTATTCCCATGTAAACATTTCCTATACAACATTCAAACAATGAGACGGAAAGCGAGTATCGTACTGTTCTTCAAGCTCATATATTCTTTTTAGAATATGTAACAGAGGGTTTGACTCACACAAACCCGTCCTTGATTCAAATTCAGATCTAGATAGAATGTTTTTCTAATGCATCAAAATTGTCTTCAGTTTTACCTTGCATGGAATTATCGTACATATTTCCTTAACAATTAGATTGTTTTAGAAGTGGGTGTGCAAATGCATTCCAATTTAGATTAAACAGGTTGGTGTGGCCTTCGATGGATATGAGATATATATCTACCTCCTTGTCTCAACCTAGTACCAAAAAAGGTAGATAAATGGAGGAAGAAAAAGATTATAAAGGAAAAACAATTCCATTTAGCATGACAATTGTTCATTGATAAATTAAATCGTGTATCTGAAGGCGTATTGATATTGAATTATCGAAATGTTACTTGTGTTACAGACATTCAATAATATAATATAGCTTTGCTCTGTGGTGTTTCCCCCTGCAACAAATACTTTGGGAACTTTAAATGAATTTGGTTGAAGTAAATCTCTCTCCCAAGAATCAAATATGACTTATATAGATTAGATTGGAATTACTGATGCTGTTGCTAATAGTTGATTAACGTCGTATTGAAGGCTATAGGCGACCAGCCTCGTAATTTTGAGTCTCGGTCAAGTGACAAGGACGATACCTGAGCTGACATCACCTTCTTTAAGGTATCCGTACACCTTAAGCGAAACGTTTTTGAAATACATTGATATATGCTAGCAAAATATTTTTACATGCTAAAATATAACCTAAAACTATGAAAAACACATTTAATAATTTGCTTTTAAATCAAAAACAATTTTTAAAATAGAAAATATGGTGAAAATAGTAAATAAATTGATTTTCAGAAAAACGCTCATAACTCAAAAGTAAACAAAAATATTAGTACTCTGTAAATTTTATCTTATTAATCATAACATCTTTGGAGGCTGGTACTACTTTCATGATGAAGATCATATTACTACAATTTTTACTGCGTTTCGAATAAAAAAACAATAAGAAATTAAAAAAAAAAAAGTTATAACAATACGTGATTTATACCTTTGTAACTAAACACTTATCAATTTTACAACCATGAAAGTAGTAGGGGTTCTTAAAAACTATATAAGGAAGATACTTGCAAAATTTAAATTAATTCGGTTCATAACTTTTTCTGATATCTGCGTTGCCTTATGTAAATATGTCGAGAAAACTCATTTTGAGTAAAATCAAAAACAAACTTTCAAATGCAACTAAAAATTAGCTACCGAGTAAAATTAAAGTCCCTGTAACTGAAGTTCTAAATGAGGTATAAGCAAAATTCAAACACTATTAGAAAGAAAAATGTTTAAATCTTAAAAGGACTTTAAAATTAGGAAATCGAAAATTTTGACAAAAATGACATTTTAAAGGTGTACGGATACTTTAAGCTTTCACGCCTCGCCAACGGGATGACTTGAGACCTAGACCAGATTTAGCATACATCAGCCCCGCTACATTTCGGGGTTTTATTGGCATCAGAACTCGAACCTACGACTCATCGAAAACAACTCTAGCCTTGAGTCCGTGACCATGACCACTAGACTACCAAGATCATTTGGAATTAGTGAAGTGTAGAGTATAGAATTGAGGAAATGCATATATAAGTAGCAACAAATTTCAAACTGAAGTGTGTAGAAAGTTAATAAGGAGTAGAGAATGAAGCTGAAACTATAAACGAAGGAAACTGTTTCGAAGGCCTGTATTGGCAAACGTAAGGAGCTATCAGATCAAAACCAGGAGGGACCTAGTTAGGGTCCAGATTTAAACCCTCATCTACAAATCTTCTAAACATTCGAACCCGGTTGGTTCGATAAGAAAAACAATTTTTGTAACTGTAAACATTAGATCAGACGCGTATAGGGACTATTTCCACAGATAGAGTAGATAAGGGATTAAATATTGATTACTAGGCTATATCTGTGCATGACTTTCTGTTCATTGGATTTTTGCTTCATAGTTGTTTTAAATAAGATTAAAAAGGAAAGAAGAAGGAAATAATAGTGAGACTTTACAATATGATGATTATTTTGCTTCTGTACACCTGTTTTTTGTTGTAATTACTCAAATTTTGCATAAGCGATCATCGTGTTGGTTTATTTATTAGTCTTACGCAATTAATGTCATAGCATATAATTTTAAAATTGTAATTTTAATAATTCGATAATAATAGGAAATATTTGGAGATTAGGATGAGAACAAGAAATGTCCTTCTCGAAAACATTTTAAGAGTTGTGACCCAGTCTTAAGGAGAGAAGACAATCAAAAAAATTAAACGCAACTGGTCCCAAGACGATGAAACTAATTCGGAAATAGCTAATTATCTACTATCTAAAATAAATCATATTAAAACATGTAACAGAGACCTCTTTCCCCAAGACGATATAAGATTCTTTTTCGATAATTATGCTAATTTGAATTACTTAGATTTTGGAAAGCAAACAAAAAAAAAAATAATATAAATTAGGATTTAGCCATCTCTTTGTTACTAAGAGGTGACGATGGTCTATTCACGATTTTCTATTCACTATCCTCGGGGAATTTTAGGTAATTTTAATTGCAAAAAATTACTCCTTGCCAACCAAATTGGATAAAGGTAAGAAATGTAATAAATTCAATTAAGGATATGGATATATAAGCAAAATCGAATTGAAAGGAAAGAGTAAGGAAACAGAGGATAATGACAAATAGAGATATTTTAAAATTATATTGAATCATCGAAATTAATCGTTTGGATTGAAGCGACTCATAGTTCGAATAATAGGAGTCGAAACGAACGATTTGTTAAGCTAAGAATTTATTATTGGAATATAAACTAGGATTAACTGAGCTAGGAGGGATCAGAGAGCGGTATTTCATATTCTGTGTTGACAGATAATAAACTTTGTTGTCTTTTTCTGGCGTTTCTATCATTAGAGTTTGTTAATTTATTGACTATTTAATAATATTTTCAGATGTCCGGGGTGATAAATAATAAATGAAGATAGTTACAAGGGCACAATAAATATTTCAAAGCAATAAAGGGGACATAGTTTAATTTTTGAAAACTAAAAAATAGAATTTTAATTTAACTTTTTATTGATAATGATGTATTAAATACACCTTGTAATTATGGTTTGAAATATGTATTCTTGTACAAATTAGAAGTTATGCATGCATGAAATAAAAAAAAATCAAATTAAAATTTATACGAAATTTAATTTGTAATTTCGTCGATAACTACTTGTAATTGTGATAGAGAATATTAATGGAATTTCTTATATAAGCAGTTATTCCATATTAATGGAATTACCTTCCATTGCTCACTTATTTAAATATGCATCTTTAAAAAAATCTAAAAATATCAAATACAGCGAAATTAATTAATAAGTTTTGATTAATTTTGCAGCAAATTCTTAAAAATTTATTAGTTACTGAAAACAACATAGCAACATTAAAAAGTTCTACGCAGACTTTTGCAAAGAACAGATTTAGCCACCTAAGGTGTGCTTTTTTTTAAATAATTATTATTAAATTACTCAATTAAATATGAAAATTAAAGTAAACGATGAAATATCTAGAAAAGAACAATAGTAAACTTTTCTATTATTACAGTTAAAGGAAACGATAAATTATTAAATTGAATATATTTTAGCTAAATGTAATTTAACTAATCAAACTAATTAATTAACTAAAGCAAACGATACATAATTTATTAAATTGAATATTATAACAGCTACATTAATTAAAATTAAAGTAAACGATAAATTATTAAATTGAATATATTTAAGCTAAATGTAACTAAATTTAAAGCAAATGATAAAAAATTGAAAAGGGAAGCCAAACTAAAAAGACGTAGTCTGAAATTCTTGAGGCAAAAAAAAAGAAAAGAAAAAAGAAAGGGCTGCCTCACAGCTTAAAATTCTGAATAATGTTATTTATTTTCAGTAATATCTTGATTCCAGTTATCCGATTTATGTATTACCTCACATATGATGTAAGGTAATACATAAATCGCTAAGTAAATAAAATACTTAATTTTCATATTTGTTTCACTTCAATGCTATAAAAAAATTGGGGGAAATTTATACGCCATTTTTTAAAAATTGAGTTCATTAGTGGTGAAAGCAAGTATCAGACATGTACTGCATATATTTTATTTAAATTCAATAAAAGATTCAGGAGAAATTTATTATGACGTTTTTTTAAAAATTAAGTTCGTTACTAGGGAAAGCAAACATAAAAAAATATACGCAAAAACAAGATAAATGTTTAAAAAGTGGTCAGGTACGACATTAACAGGGTATAGAAAACAATAGCCCCTTGGGTGGCTAATTATACTTGCTACAAAAAGGGGTTGGAAACATTACAGACAACGGTAAAATACAAATAAAATCTTAATGATTTGGCTACTGTGAACACGCTCAGCAAGGGAATATAAGACTAATGACTGCTGCTAAAATATTAGCTTCTAATAATGGGGGGAAATATGCGTCGATTCAACATGACTAATCATAGTTCAATGGCGAATATTGAGATTTGCTGTCAGCAATTATGCGTTATAACAAATTTCAGATTTTACAAAAAAAGATTTCAATTTTGTGTCTGTGTCTGTGATTATAAATACGTAGATATGTTCATGTAAATATGTTTTCTTTGCCGCGGTAGCCTAGTGGTCATAGTCACTGACTTGCGGCTAGCATTTCGTCGAGTCATGGGTTCGAGCCCTGATGCCTCTTAAGCACCCCTCCCCCCCATAACGAGGCTAATGCACGTTAAATCTATTGAGGATCCCAGTTCTTCCGTTGGCGTAGTGTTGAAGTTTAGAGAGTGAGATGCCAGCTCAGGTATCGTCCTCGTCACTTGATCGAGGATCAAAATCACGAGGTCTGTTGCCAATAGCCCTCGTATTGCTTCTCAACGCATCGTTAGTAAGCAATCACAATCACGTGATCCCATCTTTTTCAATCTATTTATTGAGTTTGTGTCATAGGCTAGTTGAGACTTTCCCCTGAATTTAATACACGGGGTTTCTTCCTAATTTTATATTTAAGTTTCCAGTTCCTTTCCAACCAAATGAAACGTGGCTACGCAAATTACATAAACTTTAGAAGTGGAGGGAATATATGTAATCAAATCATATAAAATACCCAGAGAAAGACTGCAGATGTATGGAAAGGCTATGGTAATAAAAAGATTGCGGAATTTGAAAAATAGAAAAAATGTTAAGGCTTTAAATAGGGCGCTGGAGTTGTGATTTATAGGGACTTGGACCCTACGCTGTCTGGTCGAAATTGCGCCATTTTGTTGATTAACTCACATCATATATCCCAGTAAGAGAAATCTAATATTTGGTTTAGTTTATCCCTATTTTAATGATTCGTTTGTGAGTTTTCCAGTCTTTAAAAAATATTTTTAAGAAACGGTGGAAAAAAGTAATGCCGCAGACGCCTTCGTTATTTTTTGCTCTTTCAGATGCACTTTGTTGTATTCAAAAAGATCAAATAGTAAAGATGTAAGAAGGAAAGTCGAAAATTCCATAGGATTAACATCACGTCCACGAAATCAAAATGGCTGCCTTAATAACTGCAACTTATTATATACATGAGCATAAATTAATATGCAGAGAAAGTTTTATCCATGTATTTCTATTATAATTAAAGTTTTACGATACCGCTTCATACTTTCAAAAAAAAAATTGTAAAAGTGTAATATGTGCTTAACACATCAATCAATAACTCCCGAGACTAACATTGAAAACAACTCGTACTTCAGGTGTTGCTCCTGGTTATGGTTTTACTACGACCATCTCTGGAGTTAGTCTCGGGAGTTGATTGATGTGTTAAGAAGTTAGTGTGGCTACAAAGCAGAAGTTCAGATAACCTTCACATAATTGGCCATTCCCTTTTTGGATCGTTTACAATTAACAGCCTTTTCTTTTTGGTTACGGAATATTGCTCCCTAATTTTGTGTGTATCTACGTCTCAGTATTTTAAAAACATACCATACAAAAAACTCTCTATTATCAAAAAAAATTTAAGACTTTTGAGCGTTGCACTTCTTGTACATTTTACGTGCTTTATTTTAATATACTTCAAAACGAGTTCAGGAAGAACCTTTCATACAATCGACCATTCCTCTTTGAGCACCGGTTCACCATTAACGATGTGACGTCGAGACTAACATAAATGTTGAATAAGAATGAACATACTATCTACCAGAATAGTCTGCAACATCTTCTTTTTGTTTCCAGACTTAACGAGAATCTGTTTCTTCGAAGGTGGAAATCATCTAAATCCTTCAAAAGTTTCGTCTTTTGTTACTTCTGAAAGGTACATGATCAAATTAAAATAGAGAGCATTGTGAATGTGCTAGAAAAATAATTGAACAGGCTTATTGTTAATACTGGACCTTTTTTCTTCTTGCTACTCTCTTGTTGGATATGGAAAAAAAAAATATTCAAGTGG